>CM077108.1:3655837-3777857 GCA_039619505.1 Cimex hemipterus
TATTTATTTATATTTTTACGAGGGTTCGCAACAGCAGAGGTCATATAATCCCTCTGGTGTCATATAATATGTTATGTTGAGATTAAAATCGTTAAGTTCTTGTAACTATTTTCTTACTGCGGTATATAACATTTCTTGTCTTTCTTTTATAACAAACATATTTCTCAACTTTTGTTTGAAACCAAGCTTAAAATATGCAACTGATGCTTGACTTGAGCGGTTCTCAAGTTTGTCTGAATTTTCATTATTGTTTTCCATGATACTATTTTTCTATGGTTTTTTTGGGAGTACCACCTTAAAGTTGTTTCCTCCCTGTTTTAAATGAATTAATAATTTTCAATTAATTAAGTTTTTAGTTGAGATACAACCGTCTTTGTACGAGCGGGATTCGAACTATTTTTTTATATCAACCAAAATCCTTAATTAATTGAAAGATATTTATTGGTCAAGCGGAAAAAATATTTTCCAAAATTGTTAATTTGCTATTTTTTCTATTAGTTCTTTCATCTGCTAAGTTTAAGAACTTTCCGTTTTATTGTTTCTGAAAATATATCAGGCTCATTGTTTTGATGTGGTTTTCAATTTATCTTTCCTGCTTGACGGTATTTCTCGTAGTTCCAACGCGCTGTTTAAAAAATTGGCAAGCGTCACAGTGCACTTCTCCTAGTTTTAAACTGAATTACGGCGGAGTGGTTTCGCGCTTTACTTCAATGATTAAAGAAACAGCACTGCTATATGTTAACATGTCCCGTTTTGACAGATATATAAACCTAAGTTTCGAGAAAACAAGATTACCCATACAATTTTTTTCTTTTTAAACAAATGTTGAGCATTGTTCATTTTTTGGAATACAAAGTTTATTTTGCTAAAATTTCCATTAGGTCTTATTAAAAGATAATTTCTAACAATCAAAAAATAATACTCAATTTGGGATGTGGCACATACGTATTGTTTATTTCCAAATTAAAATAGATCCCTCAAGAAAACAATCCTAATTCGGTTCCGTTTCTGCTTTAATTGTGATAACACACTCAATGGGATGAGGAAAATCTTTAACATCAGTTGGGAAAATTAATATTCAGCGAAGGAAAAACGTAAGATTTTGCATTTGTGATAATTCAAAATATACAGATAGGCGTAGGAAAGTTTCAGTTTTTGAAATCTACAGAATAGTATGGGTCCAAGAAATGTCATGGAAGACAGCCTGCCTTAACAACATGACAAAAACAGTAAATTTAAGAGAGGCTTATAAATGTATTGCACCCTTCATCAAATTGGAGCAAGAGCTGGCTTAAAGAAAAAATTTTCAAAGTGTCATTTGCGCAGCTCCTCACAATAAAAGTAAATAAAAAGATAAAAATGAAACGGATACTACTTCTAAGTATGGCGGTTAAAGAAGGACGGAAGAATTACGCCAGCGGCTATTTCCGATGGAAATTGCAATGGTAGGTTGACTTGTTAACCGACGAAAAAAATCAACCCCGATAAACCTAATGGTTGGGCTTTAGTATCACGATCTACGGGAAGAATAATATAAGAAGAATGGTTTCTATGAGGAACTGAAGGGGGCGGTAGGTTAAAATTTGGGATTGGAAGTGCTTTCTTCATAGAAAATCATTTTCAAAATTTATTTTTATTTTTAGGTTTCGTGGTCCGCTTGAACAAATAAATTCTTTTCAATTAAGTAAGGTTTTGATTGAAATACAAAATCACTGTCAAAATCCGGATTCGAACTCATGACCTTCAGCTAGATACGCCTCTGCTGTACTACTTGAGCTAAAGGTGACTTCGACCCACTTTAGCTTACCACTAACTTCCCATCTCATCCCCCCCTTTGGAATTTTGCATTTTTTTCAAGGGAAGTAAGTGTCCGAGTGGATCGAAATCACGATAACTTCAGTGGTCAGATATTTCCGAATAATCAGCTAATAAGATAAATACTTATTAAGAGCAAAACCAGGTAAAAATTGTTAGTAAAATTTTAATCCATCACTAAATGATTTTCCGGTGCTTTGGAGAATATAGTTTAAATAGACAAATAAATAGTTTGAATTGAACAAAATACATGTCTTCCATTTTTAGTTTGAATATATTTTGTTAATAGAATGGTCAGGTCATTTTTGATCAATTTCGATGTAAATTTTAATTGTTAAGTTGATTTCGATTGGTTGCAATTATGTTAATAAACAAAAATATTAGTTGTTTTTTTTATCAATTAATTCATGTTTTATAAACCGGACCGAGTTGATTTTACGTTTGTCACTGATTGTTGTAAGTCTTATTGCTAAAATTTAAATTTCTTAACTTGTTGACCATAATATAATTTAGCTAGAAAAAATAAAATTGTAAGAATCACGTCTCAAAGTTAAGAATTACTGTCATGATATTATGTATCGTTAATAAATACTAAATATCATTAATTATATTGTAATAAGGGAAGTATTATATGTATTATTAAGAGCAGTGATAGCCTACGTATGAACTGCATTTATTAATTATTATTATTAATTTTTAAAGGCGTTTTAACGGCTAAGGTCATTTCACGCCCTAATGTCCAAACATTCTATTTTAGGTTACCTATATCTCTTCTGAGTGCTATAAAGCTCTGACTCCAAACATTCACTCATAATCTAATTTATCCTATTGCCATACAAGCTTTGATTTTCTTTTTTAAATTCTTAATTCGGAAGGCCAAATTACATTAAATTTAATAAAATTATAAAATTTATTTCTGTTTCTTTTTTTTTAAATTAATATTGTAAGTTTTTTCCATAATTTAAAATTTCATCACAGGCTTGTATGGCTAATAATAATAACAATAATGGAGTTAGACTAGCAACAGTCTCAGCTTGATTATAGGCTCATCTTTATCCTTTTATTCTTCCATTCAAGTATGATAACTAATTCTACATAACAATAATAAGAAACCAAACACAATAACATTTCTTTTTCTTTTTTTGAAGGAGCTATTTTTCTTATTTAAATTGCGATATTGGGTATTGCAGTGCATTACCCCGCAATTCGTATTGCCTTATATTTATTTTAGTTTTACTTCTACAATAGTGAAATATAGTGAACTGTTACATTTCGCCTGTGAGCATTCGTAATGATACTTTGCCATATGGTTACAAATACGTACATTCCTATTACGTTGGAGTAATAAATAATACGAGAGGACGTAACTCTCTGAGATCTCAGCGGGAGGTGGCCTGAAAACTAATGTCTTCACATATTTTCAGTAAGAGAAATGTCGGCAATATTGGAGTTCGCTCTATTACCGGATATGAAATATGTGGCCCTTGAGTGGTTAGAATGTGGCCGTCACGCGAGTTGAAGATTTACCATTTACCAGATAGACGATCATCCGTGAAAATCGGTCAGAAAAGCCTTTTAGCCCCGGTCTGGGTGCAATTAAATTCACATTACGAGCAATCCTACTCTTAGGACACCGGATCGGAACTAATAGGCATTCTCGGTTATTACTCTTATCCCTAACAATAAGCCCGGTTTCAAAGGGGCTCGCAATTTCCTGCCAGTAATTGATATGCAACTCGGAGTAACGAACTCTAACCTTCCACCGTTCCTCCCGCCCATTTCGATTTCATCCACTTATATATAACTCGATGAGAGTTCTTATTTACGAAAGTTTGGAAACCTTTTTAGATTTATCTTTTATTCCAACATAAACATTATATTGAACAATAAATTTATTGTGTCAATCATTTTTAATTGCCCACTTACATTAAAAAAAGAAGGTTTTGTTTCAAAAACATGTTGTTTGTAGAAAGGAAAAAAGCACTAATCGAAGGTTTTATTAAATTTTATAATTTTTCCTAGAAATTTATTTAGTTTTACTAATGATTACATATAAAACTTTGAAACATTTGGGTTATAATAAGTAATAAATAACTTATTATTAAAGTAAACGATTGTAATAATAAAATGTTAAAATTAAATTTAATACATTAAATAAATTCCTAAATTATTTATGGTACACAAGACGTTTCGTTCCCATCACATTATTATATAATAATATATTATCTATTTTTGATTGATCCAATTAATCAAAGAGAATTATTTTAATAGATACATCGGCGGTTATTTGCTTTTTTTGAAACTCAAAATAATAATAAACACAAAACGCCGACGATTGATATGGCCACTGCTGTCGCGAATTCTCGTAAAAAGTTTCTTCAATTATGGAAAATAGTGTTTAATTAAACCTCCAACATCTACCCTGAATGATCTATTGTGACTTTCAAGAAAGTAATTTAGGAAAAAATGTATTGATTGAAAGGTTTTGGGTTCGAGGCCCGCTCTTGATATCAATTTTTATCTCAATATACTTTGCATAATAATTAAAGTATTTATTAAGTAATATTTTACGTTACATTGAAAAATGCAAATATAGACAAATAAAGGTCTATTACTTTCTACTTTAGTTTTCAGACTAGGTAGCTATTTGCTCATAAACAATATTCTTTTCATTTCATACCTTTCTAGCAGTTTATTTTATTTTTTAACCTTTATTTTCCTCTTTCTCCAGCCCAGCTATAATGATATATGATACTAGTATAGGTCTTGTCAATTGTGGGTGAAATATTAACATAAATACAGATAAACCAGGGACGATAAAAAACATGACAGTCTGGTTAGCGTTAACACTACACCGGATCTTCGAAGTAATTTGGGATAGGCTTTTGGGATTTAAGCTAAGAAATACATTCGTTCTAATAAATAACACGTACACATACACAAATGTACAAACATTTATATACATTTTAAAATATTTATGAACTGTGCAAACTGCTGTGCCCCAAGGCCGATCATCAGATTTAGGTCTTCATATCCTGTTATTATTTGGACTAGGAAATCATTTTTTAACAAAACAGATCTCTGCATGGTCTCCATCTCAATAGCAGGTGCCTATATGTAATCTTGATATGACCTATGCGTACCAAGGAAAGTATACACATTTCCCTTCTTTCCTCGTTTTTAAATGTTAATCATTTATTAACTCCATTGCCGTTTGGACCGAAAATACACCACACTACCACTTGAGCTACCGTGACTTCGATCCGCTCGGACATCAACTTCCCATGTCAACCTAATCTCTCGAAGTTTCCTCCCTTTTTGCCTTTTTTTCAAATGTCGTGTAATCTGTTTGATTCTCGGCGACAAATGAAATGGCCATGGAGAGCTTTCGTAAAGATATACTTCAGTTTAATTATCAAATCCATTTCAATTCGTGATCCGATTGACCAATTAACATTTTTCAGTTAACTAATATTTATGCAAGGTATTAGTTGAGATAAAAATCATTTGAAAAACATTTGAAAAATGGAAAAAAGGAGGTTTCCTGAAATTTCGAGAGGTGAGGTTATAAGAAGTTGGTGTCCGAGCGGGTCGAAGTCATCATAGCTCAAGTGGTAGAGTAGCGGCGTATCCAGCCGAAGATCGTGAGTTCAAATCCCGCTTGTGACATTGAATTTTTATCTCAACTAAAATCTTAATTAATTGAAAAAAGAATTTATTTGGTCAAGCAGACGACGAAGCTTAATAGAATTGTCATAAATTTTACTTAATTCATTATTAATAGCGATGTTAAGGTAGAGGACATATTTAAACCCCATTTCTTTCAAATTCATATTTACTTCCCTCCAATTAGTGCAGGAATGAAAATATTTAGCGAATTGAAAATTTACGAAACAGCCTAAATCCGATACATCTGTTTAAACTGCCAACTTTTTATTATTGTTATTTATTTATTTTATTTATTTATATTTTTACGAGGGTTCGCAACAGCAGAGGTCATATATACCCTCTGGGTGGCGGTGTTTTTGTAAATATGTCGGGTTCGAATGCAGGGCCGCTGGATTCGAACCCGGGACCTTTACCTTACAGTGATGAGCGGCTTGTCAAGAACGAAACCTTGCTGCTACCGACGCTCCAACTTTTTATAGTTACCATGCCATCCAAACAGTGGGGTTCACCAGTCTTTAGTTTCACGTTGGCAAAGTTTATTTAAATAGTTTTACGCATTCAATTCGTAAATAATTAATAAGAAAGAAGAGCTATTTCATCCGTTATGACCTGAATTAACTACCTGAACTTGGGAAACATTGAACACAAACGTTTCTCGAGTTTAAAGTTGCAACTATTTTCTTTGGGTAAGGTCGTTGTACAGTTCGCTCAGAGGATGGTGAAAAGTCGTCTTTAACTAGTAATTCAATGTCTAACTGACTTCAGGAGCAGAGGGGGAATTATAATTTAAACACTTACACATAACGGAGTTCGCTAGTAAAATTCGGAAACAGTATAATCTGACTCTAATGGCTAAAGTGAAGTCTTCCAACTTTTGTTAAAAATTGCGGAATACTTAAACTGAAATTTTTATGACAATGTTATACAGATATGTGTGTATAAATCAAGTTACACTTATTTTTGTATCTTTAATGTGAAATTCTTTCATATATTATAATACGAAGAGAGAAATAATCTTTACTATTATCACATTAACAGAAATGATTACAACTTTGGCAAACGATAGTTAGCCAATTAACAACTGTCTAGAAATCAGTTTTTAATGAGACCGAAAAGTTTTGTCATTGAAATGTCTCATATTATAAAGGTTTTTGTACAAATTATCTCTGCCTTATCCATCTATAATAAGGTTTCATCCGATTTCGTCGTCCGAGTAAATCCATTTCTATGCCTTGTCACATTCCGCCCTTTCCCATGTCACAGGTTAGGCACTAAGGGAAAATACGACCTCTCCTTTGAAATGAAAATCCACCGGCTTACAATTTTCCGAACGACGAGACAAAACATTCTGTTTGTCACAATTCCAGTACATATTCATAAATAACGGTTATAAATTTTTTTCACGGAAGATTGGAATGGAAACTCCGGGTCCTAAGGACCAAAGGATAGCCCCGTTCCGCTTGTTGCTACATTTGGAAGAACACCCGCAAGAAAATATAATAAGCGCGGCACGGATGAAACTGTATTTAAACATTTATCAATTAATTTTGCTTACAAAAGTTCAATTTAAACCAAGTAATGACTAATTGAGGTTTTTATCTCAATTAACAACCTTAATTAATTATAATATATTACTTAGTGAATTTAATTAATTAAAATGAAGTGTACTTCAATTTTTTCTGTACATTTGGGAGAATCGGCATAATTTCATTTAAATTTGAATTTGTATGGAATCAATTAATTTGCCAAGCGGACCACGAAATTAGTGAATTTAATAAGTTTAAAACGGAGTAAAACTACTCACTAAAACTGTCTTTGGCCATTTCATTTGTCGCCGAGAATCCAATCCTGTTACACGATATTTGGAAAATGGTAAAAAGGAGGGAAAACACGAAAGGTGGGGTTGAGGTAGGAAGTTGACGTCCGAGTTTATCGAGGTCAACATAGCTCAAGTGGTAGAGCAGCGACGTATCTAGCCAAACATCGTGGGTTCGAATACCGCTCGTGATACTGACTTCTTCAGTTCAACTAAAAACCGTAATTAATTGTAATGTATTAATTTGTCAAGTGGACCTCGAAATTAGAGAATTTGTTTTAAAAATGTTTAACACACATCACATTTAGTTATTAACGTTTCAAGTATTGGTAACTTAGAATGATTTAATTGGATAAGTTGTCTAGCTGAGAGATTGGCAAAATACGTTTTGCTCGGCCTAACCTTCTGGCAAGGATTAGACCCTGAGTTATGGGGGATTTAGGCGAAATGTCCCCCAGGTGGTCGAATCAATTTGCGACCACTTGCGACTCTAGGTGAGCTTTTATCTTTCTCGCCTCCAGCCTAAAACACGAGCGCCATTCTTTCTCACCTCGCTTTTTTTATCTCTTGAACTGTAGCCGAACAAAGAAAACTCTTGTAACGCCTCGAACTTATCTAATCCATGGTTAAATGTATTTAAACACGAATTCATTTTTACAACCGTCCGTCGGACTTTCATTTCTTCTACGGAGGCTGATACGAAAGAGAAAACAATCTTTTACAATTATCAAAATTTCAAGACATCTTATTTCAAAAAAACAAAAAAGATCAACCAAAAGTTGATCGATAACTATTCTCAAATTAGGTAAATTGTGAAATTGTATCCGTAATTTCTAATTAAATGAATATATAAGTTTAACACTGTTGTAAACAATTCTAGTCGTACAATGAAATGCTCTCTCGGCACTTAGAGAGGCACAATAGGCGTGATAAATTTCCGGTTGTATGTCAGATAAAAGCCAGGAACTTCCATCGGACTGTAGTATAGAGTTGCGACTGACTAGAAACATATTTCACACTTGTGAATGTCCAACGTCTTGTCTCAGACTTTAACATGCCTCCGGTCGATGTTCCTTCCTATACGTTTTTCTGATATTTACTTGACTTCTGGACAACGCGTGAGATATCGCTGAAACGATGAAGATATAAGGATAACGAAGATTATCTACTGTTCTTTCACTTCATGAAAATATTCAAAGTTAGTAGTAAATTCAATAAGTTTATTTTCAAATAATTGTAGCTGAATTTAATTTTTTGTAATTTTTAATAAAGTAATTATGCTCTTGTCAAAGTGTACCATTTTTAAGAAAGGAAGTAGAATTAAGTGTAATTGTAACAGTTTTGGCAAAGCATAGGTCTGAGGTTTATGACACAACTAGACAGACAATAGAAGCAATATTTCAACAACTATAACTCCTGACGGTTGAACTAGTTCAAGAATTTATTTCTAAGAAGTTGTTCAAGATTAAACTGGTGGCGAAAATTAATAAAGCACAGTAATTACTCTCAACTGAAAAGTTTACTAATCACATAATTTCTTAACTAAAGAGAAAATAAGAAAAACTGTCTTCTTAAACTGGAACTTATGTTTACAAGTCAAGATAAGATGTACTTTACAGTGGTTATGTTAAAATTATACATATATATATATATATATATATATATATATATATATATATGTAGGTATGTAGGTATAAAATAACCTCGTGGGCACTAGAAAAAATAACGCAATCAATTTTTTTTTATTAGCGTAATCACTCATCAAAACATTATTGGTTAACCAGAGCTTAGAATTTTTTTAAATTACATTTATTTGATATTTACTACTAGAAAAATTGAATTAAACAAATATGTTGAGTTTAAAGTTTGAGGCTTAGTAGTGTACCCAGTGGCAACACTCAACTTAATTCATTGAGAAGGATCCATCCCAAGCAGAGAATACACCGCATAATTTCCTATCCTCTCCGAAATTAGTCTTACCACCTGTGAGGATGATGCGGCAATCCTTTTCAATTATCAAGATCTCAACCGGAAACTGCAAAACTATATCATATCTCTTGAGCGCAGTGGAAGATGACAATAAATATACAAGAATTTCAACATGTTATTTTCCTTTAGCAGAATCAGCAGTGTTCCATCTACTATTTCGTATCCTACTAGAGCAAGTTCATTACTACTTACTGCTACACTCATCTATACAAACAACAGGCTTTTTTAAAACAGATAAATGATTAAAACTGACTCTCAAACAAAAATACTCATTTACATCTCAATTCTGAGGATATTATTTGCATATAAAACCCCAAATCATCAAACTTCAACGTGTTCAATCCGATACAATTTCCTCCGAACCATCCTCGATGGTTTTATAATTTCTATGAAGCCAATCATACTTTTCAAAATTCATCAAATCCTAGTAAACCTTTGCTGTCAGAAATATTCTCCATGATTTACGCCAATACACAAGAGATACCACTATTGAGTAGTTTTTCCTTTTTTATTTTGTTTTCGTTTATATGAAAATACAATCTGTCAACTTATTGTTTGCCCGTAGCAATTGTATGAGATTAATAATTACAAAAACAAATAAAATACAAATGTAAAGATCGAATCTTTAATCGTAATAATAAATTTTGTTTTGAATTTTTTATCCAGGAATTAATAATTATTTGTTTGACCGATTCTGAAAGGAATTAGCTGAATTCTTTAATATACATTTAATACCCTATATTCCAAAGCTGAATGAAAAGTAATGAACTGTGTGATTAAAAGAATGATTATGTTCATTAAAACTTTTTTCGTGTATTTTTATGTATTGTAATAATACAAATTATTGTATAATTTGTTTATTTTTGTTATCCACCCAGCCGTAACTCGTCGTTCGTGGGCGTTGACGGAAATTGTTCTTCTCTTCCAGAAGTTGATTATTTCACTCCATCGGGCTATTGCGTCCCAGAGAAGTCCTTCAAAAGAAGTAAATTGGACCAGGCGGCAGAGATAAGCTGTAAATCCCTGATATCCGGTTAATAGACAGGGGTCCTACTCGTATTTCCGAGCATTCACATCACAGACCGAAACATACTTGTAATATTCTACGTGTCCCGCCAACGGCGATGCAAAAGTACAAATAACAATATATTTTTGGTGTTCTACTTTATGAATATCCCATTTATCATATCCGAGTAATATATGTGAAGGAATGGAACATAACATTATCTTAACCCAAGGAAACGAATATCTACTCATAGAAAATATCTGGACAACATTCATTAAAATCAAAAGCGTATAACTTATAATAGTTATCGTGATTAATACAAAAAGTATAGTAAAATTGAAAGACGATTTAACTTTTGTCCGAGGTAATTAAAAAATGAATGAGTTAAAAATTGGAAGAAGAGTTTATACATTGTTATAATAAATGTTAACATTTATTTTTGTTTAAAATAACTGAACGATAATGATGGAAAAATATAGAAAAGACCATAAAGGGAAACAGTTGAACATTAAAGTTAACAAAAAGTAAACAATTTTTTTTCTCTTTTTTATGAAAACCTTGAAAATTGGTGAGCAATGTGAAGGGCAAATGAAAATTAATTTTGTCGCACCATTTGACTTTGGTCTAAAACGTTAGTCCGTACACGAACGGGTCTAATTCATATCCGCTGGTGAACCCGATTTCCTAAAACTTTTTGAGCTTCGTTTTCCATTTGCCTTCCCGGTGAAATAACCGATAGAAAATGAAAGAAATAAAAATCAGACCTTCCTGTCCACTTAGCACCTTAAAATAACTTTATTATTTTCATTAAAAAAAGGTTAATTTCATAACATCATTAACCTATTATTACCCAATGTGTCAGGTTATTTATAGAAAATAAAAATCGGCACGTTGTTATAAAAGCTTGGGCCACACCATTATTGTAATTGAGTAAATTAAGTTCAAAAATAATTACCGTCAATTTAATTGAATCCTTTTTTATATTATGTAACTTTTACATTAAATGAAAGCATTTGTTTTTGATCTTGATTTATTTGAGTGTCGGTGGCAACAACGGTTTAGGCGTTGACACGGCGCTCATCACTGAAAGGTAAAGGTCCGGGGTTCGAATACAGGGCTGCAGTTATCTATCAACAATGAAAATGGGTCTGTTAGCTCTACAGATAAATTATGTTAGAGCTAGAATCACGAATTTGATAATAAAAGTTTTAACATTTTACCGACGTACGTTGCATACAGAATGTTAGAATATGAAAAAAACAATATTATGTTCGTTTATCTTATTAAATCTTATTCTACAAAAATTTTCTGTGTCGTAGAGTATTTGTTTTATTTTTCTTAATCCACAATGACATTCATTCATCAAAAATATGTTTTAACGCATTAAATAACTATTCAAGCTGGATTAATTGGTCAAATTAAGTTGTAAAATATTTCAGTAGACCGAATAAGTCGATATAATAATAATCCCTGAGATGAAGTATAATGAATATGGTGGTATTTGAAAAGTGGGTATTTATGGAATTACTTATTTTCACTTGTCAACGAGAACTTCATTTACTGACTTCCGAGTGCAAGTTCTAACATCATTTTTCTCAAATTCTTGTGGAACTATTTCTACGGTTGATAATTCGTTTAAAAAAGTTGTCATGTGTACTTTATACCTGTGATGCAGCGTGCTTTGTTCTTCTTTTTTGTTGGTCCCAACCCTGAATACGAAAATCGAAAACAAGGTCCCAGAGGGTTTTAAAGATCGGACCTGACTACAATAATTTCTTTTATTGATCAGGCACCTTTTATATTTCATTCTAACCAAAATAAATATGACAGGGAATGTTTGTTGAATTTGAAATTTTAATTATAATTAAAGAATCCTTTTAACATATAATAAGCTTATCTCAAATCTACAAATTTTAATTTTAAAATGAAATTTAAATCTTGTTTTATAGTTTTATAAAGAAACGTAAGAAATTATTATTATTATATTATTAAACTTTGAACACAATTTTTAACATAAATATTATTTCTTCTGTTTTTTTTTTTTTTTTTTTTTTATATATATAAAAATATATTTCCTTTTAAAAACAAAATTACAATTTTTATTTTTGTGTAGAGATTAGTGACCGTTAACGGATAATTATTCAAATATCGTGAGATGCGGTCTGGTGTGATGTAGGTATCAGAAAAACATTTTCTTTATCGTGCCAACGTTTCGATCTTTTATTGAGATCATCTTCAGGGCTCAAAGTGTTTGTCTTCTGTGTAATTGTGCCATGTCGTAAGAAGACAAACACTTTGAGCCCTGAAGATGATCTCAATAAAAGATCGAAACGTTGGCACGATAAAGAAAATGTTTTTCTGATACCTACATCACACCAGACCGCATCTCACGATATTTGAATAATTATTATTTTTGCTTTAACGTCAAAGTAATAAAAATTAACTTACATGAATAGTGTGCACACCCAATTTTTCTTTTTTTACCAAAATAGATGTTTATCCACGGAAGTCAGAAAGGTAATTGAATTAGCACTAAAAAATATAGCCCTTTCTTGACCCCTACTCCTTGCTCTGTTAGAGTGTGTGGAGGGGCATGGCGGTTCATTTAAATCTGAATGTTACATACCTATCCAATATTAAAATCGAACAGTTATTCCTATTAAAAAAATAATAATAATTTTACGATTTTATATATATTTTTATAGGATTATTTTATAAATTTTAATAGTACATACATCGTTTAAAGCTATATTCTTCCTCTTTCAATTAGCCTATTTAACGATAAAATCCTTTTAGCCGTTTTTGAATTATCATTAAAATCAGATATTCCAATAACAGCTTCTCAAAAAATTATAAAAATTTGAAACTTAAAAAATCGATAAATTAAAAATTCATGAATTTTTGAAATGATAAATAAAAAAAATTACATTTAAGAATACTCGAAGTGTTAATACGAATTTTCACGATTTTTTTTTTTTTTTGCTAATTGAAGGAATTTGATAGTTTTTACAATATTTTTATTTCAATTAATATGAAATAGTAACAGAGTTAATTTGATCGAGTAGAAAGGCGAAATGAAAATCTTAAAATATGGAAAATTTTTCTAATTTTTATTTTTATCAAAACATTTGGTTAAAATCCGTGACCCAGAAACCTGATTATTTTCTTGTTAAGTATCGCCTTACATACTTCTAGTAGATCGAATTATTGATGTTTTAAGAGAGCATTATCGCCAGTCCTTCTATTTTGTTTGGCTAATTACAAGGTTTGTTTGTGCGTTAGTTAGTCTCTTGTGCTGTAGTGTTTAACCTTTGAAGTAGGATGTTATGTGTGATTTAGAGATGTTGTGCTTGTATGAATGTACTGTCGGTTGTTTGCGTTCGGCTACACTCGAGTGTTTGGAGTGGGTTGTGTGATTCCCAGTTTGTTTGCGAATCGATGAAATTTACAATCTCAGCCGAAATGAATTCACGTTCCGCCTTATCTGGGCCCTCACGGATACTGGCGTGCTAACGGTTTCCCATCGTCCCCCGGCATAACAAGTATGCCGTTAATTTCAACGTCTCTTGATATTTCAACATCAAGTTAAACCTGTTCATCTCGTCTAAACATAAATAGGCCGAATGTAAATTATTAACATCCATGAGAAAAAAACATTTTTAAAAAGTAATTTGATCAATTAGTATATTTCCTGAATTAATAATAATTCAATTTTCCTTTTTTTTATATTAGATTCCATACTTGAACAATTTTATTACATTAGTTTTTTATGACTTGTTTATTGGTTAATATCAACTTTCTCTACTTATAAAGCCTAGCTGTCAACCATTGCGCTTTAGCCATAGACATCTATATAAAAACTTTTTACTTCATTAATTTTCATCGTCGTATTAGCAGTTAGTAATTCGTTTTCAATCGTTTGAAGTATCTTGTATTTTTAATCGTGGTTAAAAGATGGTTTTCTATCAAATGTAAATGCTAAATAGGTAAATTTGTCGGAATGATGAAGTGGTTCATCGAATAATTATCTGCCAGGATAAATCTCGCAGGGATGAGGGTGAACAAACTGCGACCCATATTATCTTCGAATGCGAAATTCCAATTCAAGAATTGTACCGACCTCAGTCAATGACCTAGTAACACTTAAAAGAATATAGTTAATTGCGGTGAACTGAGAGGCTATTTGTTTATTAATTTATTATACTCGGGTCATTGCCCATTACAACATATACAATGATTTACAATAATAACTTAATCAATATAGTTTTTTCACTTGATAAAAACTGACAAGTAGAGTAAATAATCCAGAAGGCTGCAGTGAATGAGTATAAAATATTACCCTCCTTAGTATCCATATTCACCATAAAACAATTATTATTATTTGAACTCAAAATAATTATTCAGAAATCGAGAGATGCGGTAGGCTGAGTGAGATGTCGGTTTCAGAAAAAACATTTTATTAATCGTTCCGACGTTTCGATAATTATTGAGATCATCTTCAGGGCCTGAGAGTTGCAAAAATTGTTTAAAATAAACAAAAACATGTAGGATGTGAAAAAAAGTGAATTTATACAATATAATTAAATAGTTTTTACATTGCACGACCGTTAATCGATAATTATTTCGAAATCGTGAGGTGCGGTCTGGTGTGATGTCGGTTAAAGAAACACATTTTCTTTAAATTGCGAACGTTTCGATCTTTATTGAGATCATCTTCAGAGCCTGGGATTTGCAAGCATTGCTTATGTTTGACAAATACATGTAGGATATGGAGAAAATGAATTTATGCAATGCAAAAAACTATTTTTTAAAAATATTTTCAATCAAAGTAATAATATAAAGATCTCAAGGGGTGGGGAAATTGGTATAGAAAAGACATTTTTGCACAAGGCTTTTCACCACAAAGAAGCCGTCGTCTTATACAAAAATGTCTTTTTTATACCGACTTCCTTCCCGACCTACAACACGCCAGACCGCATCTCACGATTTCTAAATAATTATTTTTTACATTAAAAGTAGTTCTACTCAGTCAAAGTGTTTGTTTTCGTTGTTTTGTTTATTCCACATCGTACATGGTTTTGTTAAATTTAAAAAAAAAAATTGAAAACCCAGGCTTTGAAAATGATCGCAGAAAAGATCGATGCGTTGGCACGATAAAGAAAATGTTTTTTCTGAAAAATACATCATACCGACCGCATCTAACGATTTCTGAATAATCATCAACAAACTGTCACTAATCAACACACATATTAACACAAAATGTAAAAATGAGCGAATTTTCTTTGGGTAACACTTAACCATAAATTTTTGTATCAACGATGCAAATCTTTAGTATATTTGTATTGTAATAATTAAAGATGAATAGTCATAGTGCATTTTGAGCGTGTTCAAAGTAAAATGGCGATAGTACTGAAATATGTTAAAACTTGACACTAAATATAGTTGAAAGTTTTTATACAAGTATCCAAAAATATGAATGAAACGTTTGTTTTCTGGGAATTCACGTTATATGTTTAAATTATCACTTTCATTTAATTAATTGATTGAGAATTGAATCAATAATTGATTAATTTAATCTAGGAAAGGCTAAGTCGAATGATATATTGTCCTTGTGGATAATTGGATGCATATATATTTGACATATATATATGATTATTACTATCGTTCTAAGAATTTATTTATTATGTTGTTAAATATAAACTCACAGACAAAAAAGTATTTTGTTGTTTAGTTCAAACTATGTGTATTTTCATCGTTATATTCATTACAACATACTCATTACAATGAAATCCTAATTAATAGAGACCAGAATTCATTAGGTTTAACAGAAAATATTTCATTATCATGATTTGAAAGAGAGTTTAAAATGTTACATGCATTGTCCACTTTTTTACTCACAAATATTCTCTATCACGGTATTTTCGGGGTGCAAAAAACAAATTCAATTTTTATCCAGCATGGTCCTAGGCTGTATTCTATGACTGAGACAGTCAACGAATTGAAACCATTTACTACAGCCTTAATTATGTTAATTTACAGACATATTTAAGATATTTTTTGACCTGTTGATGATCTTGAAATATTTGCTAGTAACGATTGAATTTGTTCGTTATGTCCTTGGCAATATGTGGTGATTAGTGAACGTTAATCGATGATTATTTCGAAATCGTGAGGTGCGGTTTGGTGTGATGTCGGTTACAGAAAAACATTTTCTTTAAATTTTTTTTACGTTTTCGTACGTTACGTTTCGATCTTTATCGAGATCATCTTCAGAACTCAGTGTTTGTTTTCTGTCTAATTGTGCCATTCTTGCGTGCTGTGTCGGCACTCTCAACATGACAGACCGCATCTCACGATTTCTGAATAATCAGCCCTTGGCAATGTTGGAACCGTCGTTCGTCAAAGAAATTGAAATCATTTATTAAAAAACTTAAATATGCCAATTACGATAGTTAGATTATGTCCTTAAAATAGGTCGATAGGTAAAATTGTGGCAGATAACAACTGAATAATAATTTTGTGAAATTACTATAAAAATGCGTAATATAGTTGGACATAAACAAAATACCAGTGAATGTATTTTTACTTCTGTGTTAAATACATAGAATGGTTACAAGTTCAGTTCCATTCAGAAATTTTAATATCTAGAAAATATGGTAATTTCATTTGAACGGCGAAATAAAGTTTTCTACGAATGTAAAAAAAGCTATAAATGAATTGACCTGCTCACATTGCGGGGTGCAATTTCTTCTCGCTGGTTTAAATTTAATTCCTTTTTAGTTTTAGTTCCCGCGTTTCCAGCGGATCCTCTAAAGATGTCTGAGCCGAAAAGAAAAGTAAACAAGCGGGTATAAACGATCGTTGGGATTGAACAATGTCGTTGATTTGAATTTGATATTTTCCACTCTCGGACGAAGAGATTTTTTTTTTTCAAGAAGAAGTAACAAGTAATGTGTGGTGATTTGTGACAGTTTGTCTATGATTATTCAGAAATTGAAAGATGCGGTATAGTGTGTGTTAGGTTTCAAAAAATCCTACGTTCAACCTTTTTTCTCGTGGCACGTTTCGATCTTTATTGAGATCATCTTCAGAGCCTGGGTTTTACAAACATATTTTAAACTTAACTTGTAGAATGTGGAAAAAAGTGAAGTTATACAATGCAAAAAAAAAGTTTTTTATATTCAATCAGATCATTTGCATTTTTAGCATGCTCAATTATCACGATCGTATTACTTTAATGTATTACATTTTAAAAGAATAAATTATAAGTAGTTAATGATGAGTGTTGTTCTGTGAGTCGTTGACTCATGCTGATACGGCATAAGGTCACTAATTGGGACTGTCTTCACTCGCGTGTTTACAGAAGTACTGAAGCCCCATTCGCCATTGCGCCATCTTCACTGGGAAATCACTTCCTAATTCCCCATCGATTCGGAAGTATAGTCGGAACAGTTAGTTCCTCACTTAAGATGGCGCGACGCAATGCCGAAACCCATTTGAGAAGGTAATTCTACTAACTCGCGAGTGAAGACCGACCCAATAAATGACCCGATGCCTGTTTAGCAAAAATAATTGCAATGCAGGACATTTACGATCTTTCTTAACATTTACCACATTTATGTTTAATATAAAAAAACAGTGATGACAATACAGCCCAACCACAAGAGGAAATTCCTCAAACTAATAAATTCGTAATAACGTTATCTTATTACATATTAGAGTTGTATATTAAATAAATTTTGTTAATTTATCTACAAGGAAATAACGGTTCCAATTTTTACTGTAATTTTAAAATCATTGCCACCGTTTTTCCCTATAAGCAAGGGCTTTGTTTGCAGTTTCAGGACTGGAACCGATGTTGGCATTCCAGGTTAAACATCGGTTTTTCCTAAAGCCATTTCCACGAGTGGTTTAGTCACGTATTGACTGAGCCCGGCTTCGAGCCGCAGACGGGTTTCAGAGTGCTTTTCAACTTAAACCAGAAGTTTCTCTGGGCGGTGGCATTTAAAAATAAATAACTCCCCGAGATGGGGCAAAGTGTTTAAATGCAAAGGGCCTCTCGTCTTTTAAAATTCAACTGTTTCCCGACGCTGTAAAACGTTTAACAAGGTTCTCCCATGCCCAAGGGGCGCGCCTACAAGGTAAGCCAATTTAAAACGTCTGGACCGCGGGGTAATAAATAGCACTTTAGAAAAAGCGCCTTTTCCCGGGAATTTAAGTAAAGTTTTATCCAGAGGCGGACCTGTCAAAACTCCCCGCTGGTTTACCAGTCTTCCCTATTTAGGTTATATCTCACGAGACGGAGCGTGGGACGGTTAGTGATTTGTGCAATCTCTTACCCACTTCAACACTCTTTAGTTATTTTCTTTGAATTAGCGGTCAATGTTCTTAATTAGAGAGCGTATATAATACTGTTGGGGTCATTCCCTGCGATGTTAAATCGCCTCGCGGGCCCTCACAAGGGCTGGTTTTGACCAGGAAGGTCCCAACCGTGAGCTCTACAGAACCAAACCCCTTTCAGCAGACGAGAAAGGCACTCCTAAGTCGTGGGCTCTGTAGAGCCGGCGAGGAGGCTTTTTGGTCCTGAGAAGGACCGTTGAGTGATTGGTAGAGTTCCACCTGTCCGACTGGTACCGGGCACCCGGAGATCGTGAGCTCGTACGACCCATGGGTCCTTTTTAGTTTTCGAGGTGAAACTTCTGTTCGTTAGTGACGTGAGAAGTGCCGGTGAAAATCCTGGCTAGTCGAAGAGATGAGGGAGTTAAGCTGAAATCCTTCTTCGGCCCGACGAACTTGTCTCTTCTCAGTTTAGCTGGCATTAGTGAGTGCGTTTTTAGTTTTCACAAATAGCATTGTCTTTGTCCTTGGCATCAAGGGTATTTCGGAGGTGTGAATTGGAAGGAGCGGGAAGTAGCTGCCTTGGATTATCGTTTTGTTTTATTTACCAGTTGTATACAGTATTTTTAAGTCTATTTACAATCTACTGACGATAATTACATTGTTAATTACAAAATAAATACATTCTTACTTGTAAGTTTTAATAACAATAGAAAACGGCAATATTTAATTGAACTGTTTATTCATTCGGAGGACTTCCCGCTAGGTGTCACTTTCCTTCGAGAAGGTGGCAAGTCGCCACAAGTACCGTTGTATTTGTATATCTTGTGAAATTTTAATTTGTCCTTGTAGAATCACTTTAAAGATGTATTGTATAATTCTGGTATATTAAAATTACTTTTGAATTCAAAATTTATATTTTGGAAGCCGTAATTATTACAAGCCGTAGTTTGTAGTGGATATCGCGTTGTGTCAAAAAATAAACATTAAAAGTAAATCGATTTTTGGATGAAAACTGTTTCAGGACACAGTAATAATACTATACACACAGCATGAAATATATATCTCGCGCGCTATATAGCTCCATACGTATTTAATGTAAGTGGGAAAAATACGCGATTTCAGGCTGTCGAAATTAGAAGCACGTGAAGCATTAAGTAAGAAGAGCCTCTGAGTAACAATAATTTAACGCAATGTGTAATCTATTTGGTATATTCAAAATTTCTCTAAATACAGTGTCTCCTTTTCTACTTTCAGTTTAAAAAATCCAAGTGCCTGTAATGATAGTGTAGGTATTATTTATTACAACAGTAAAAATAAAAGCTTGTCGAACGTCGCGCAGATACACACATGTACTAAATATTTTACGGTTGGAATTAAAGAATATCGCGTCCTAAAAAAATGTTTTTTCGTTTCTGAAACTTTGAAAAAATCACTTTTCTTAATAAACACTTAAACCTAATAAAAATTAATTTACAATAATTTTTAAGTGTACTATTCATTTAATGTCTTGGATGAGAAGAAAAATTTAGTGTCACGAACGGGATTCGAACCCACTACCTTCTTGTTTGGATTGTTTTTAATATTACAATAATAGATAACAGAGTATCAGGTTAGGAATTCTCCATTGTAAAAAAATGTTGATCAGCCAGTTACCTATTCCTGTAATATTATATGTATTGCAAAAATTGTCCCATGATGGTGTAAAAGATAACATTGTATAATTATTGTCAAATTACCATTAGAACTTCAGTTTAGAAAAAAAATTTATGGGGGTTTTTGTTGTTTTGAGTTGTTGGTCCGTTTTTGGTCGTTCCGATATTTATGAAATTCAATGCAAATTCCCATTAGAAGATTTATAACCTTTCCGGAAATGAAGTCCGTGTTTTCCCGGAGGGCGATGTTGAAAGATTCATCGGGACGGAACAGAACCGTACTCAATCATTTTCTCCGTTCATCGTCCGTCTCCCGACCTAAACCACTTCTGGGCAAATTTCAAATTACAGGCGGATAATTTTGCGATTCCTTTGACCTCATTAGCCCGAATTTGATAAACACTCTTAGCCTGTTGCTTGTTGAGAAAGTTAGGACGGAGGCAACATGTAATACTGTAAGACTTGACACCGGGGATCACCCACATTTACCAAATAAGTGAAAACAAAGCGAAAACTCATCTCGGTTGAAGATTAACACTAAAATGCTTATTTATTTTACGTTATTGTTTTTCAGTAAAAATAATTGGTTTAATTAATTCATTTTAGATTTATTGGCCCACCTTAATTTTATAAAGAATATTATTGTGAGGGGGGAGTGGGTGCGTCATCGTTGTAAGGTAAAGGTTCTGTGTTCGAAACCAGCGGCCCTGCTTCGAACCAGCGCTCGTAAAACAACATTATTCAGAAATCGTGAGATGCTGTCTGATGAGATGAAGGTTTCATAAAAACATTTATTTATCGTGCCAACGTTACGAACGTTAAATAGATCATCTTCAGGGCCTGGGATTTACAAATATTGTTTACATTTCACAGTTACATGTGTGATGTGAATAAAAGTGAATTTATACTATGAAAAAAAATTTAATATTTTTCGTGGTCCGCCTGACCAGTTAAAAACAAATCTCGAAATACAAATGGTAGGGTTGAGATGATAATGCTCGAGTGTCAAGTCAAGATAGCTGGAGTAGTAGAGTAGCGGCGTATCACGCCGAAGGTCGTAGCTTCGAATCCCACTCGTGACTGACTTTTTTTTATCTCAACATAAACGTTAATTAATTGATTTTTTTTATATTCAATTAAAATATTTCTACTCTATAAAAAACATTTTTTTTTTTGCATTCAATAAATTCACTTTTTTCCACATCCTACATGTACTTGTTAAATTTAAACAATGTTTGTAAATCCCAGGCCTGAAGATGATCTCTTTAAAGTTTGAAACGTGCACAATAAGAAAATGTATTTTATGAAACCTACATCACACCAGACCGCATCTCAGAATTTCTGAATGACATTTACTAACCGTCACTAATGACCAAATATTGCAAAGTTCTAACACGCAGGTATTAATTTAAACAATGTACTATATTTTCTTTGAAGTTAGCGATCGCCATACTAAGGTGAAGATATAATTAATAGGTATTCAATAAACATTAATTAATAGCTATTCACAAGTGAGAAACCTCTCATGTCCAAATCTAACATTACTTCCTACACGTGTAGGTAAAATTAATGTAAATTTTACACAATGGAAGTTTATACGGTAAATTACGTGAAATATCACGAATTTATAGGCATTTGAGTGAATAATACACTAACAGAAAGGCCCAAGAAAAATGTTGACGTAATATTGATTATCATATAATGCCCAGCAGTCACTGTGTAAAATAATGTTAGTTTTAAATAATAAATTTAGGCATATTGATTGATATTAAAACAATAAATTTAAGGGTTATTCGCAAATTAAATCAACTGTTTAGAGATTAGTGACCGTTAACGGATAATTATTCAGATATCGTGAGATGCGGTCTGGTGTGATGTAGGTTTCATAAAATACATTTTCTTATTGTGCACGTTTCAAACTTTAAAGAGATCATCTTCAGGGCCTGGGATTTACAAATATTGTTTAAATTTAGAAAATACATATAGAATTTGGAAAAGTGAATTTATACATTGCAAAAATTATATTTTGCATTCTATCAAAGTATTTCTACTCACTCAAAGTGTTTGTCTTCTGTCTGAAGTCTGAAAATAATTGGGTGATTTTGCCAATATTAATGAAGGCATAATAATAAACACAATCAGACAGTATATAATTTTACAGGCGAAATGTATTTCCTCGAAAATAATAAAAGATAATAAATTATATTTTAACCTAAAAATTGTTAAATGCAAATGATAGTTTACCGTTTAGGTTTTATGAAACTGTGAGTATAGTTTTCATTCACAAGACCGTTAACACAAAAATAACTTCTTACGAGTTATGAACTACAAGATAATTTCGAGAAGGCGAGTGTACGTCCTTAAGGAACAAGTCTCTTTAGAGTGCATGATAATCTTTAGGAGCATCCTTGGATTGAGTTTTATGAATTTATTCATACAACGAGTCGGGTCCGACAACAGCGAAATTCATAACTACCTCGCAAGCCTATTAAAAATCAAATCCGTCGGGTAAAAAGGTGTACTGGGCTTGATGAAAGGAAAAAGTATTATAAAAAAAGCAACTTGATTCCAACTTTAAAACTCATTTTAGAAAAGATCTCGAAGGTAAAAGTCTCTGGCGACAAGACCTACTCATTATACTTCTATAGCACCTGAGATAGATTCGTTACTAAAATGAGCCTTCAGATTTTTGAGAAAGCTTAACGTTCGGAACTCTATATTACAAAAAATTTAAAATTAAGTCTGAATTCGTATTATTTAATTTGTAACACATTTAGCTATTTGATAAAATTAAATTTACTTTGTGGCAATTATGTCTTGTAGCTATGTGCCAGTAACATCTTCAGGAATATTTAGGTATGTTTTTTTTATTTATTTTTTTTTTATTTAACCTAATATCAATAGGAGATGAGAACGGACTTCAATGATGGTGGAAATGATAGGTACCTAGGCGCGCAGGACCCACTGGTTTAACCAGATGGGTCGGAGAGTAGGACCCCATATCTATCTTGGAGTTAGTTGGCTGCAAGTTTCTATTGTCGGAATTGGTAATCTACCTAGGGCTTACCGTAGGCTAACATTAATTACCGAATCCCGTTTCCCTTAAACTTAACTTTTAAATTTAACAATTCACAACTACAGAAGGCCAAGCGTTAATATCGGGACTTTTATAATTTGATTGTGCTTTGTAAATTTATTACGAGCCAGCTCAATGAATTATCAATTAATTGAAGAGGAACACGTTTTTAATAGAATGCTGTTTAAAATTTCCATTTTTCCTTACTCCTCTTTATCTCTCTGACCTCTGAACCCCTCAGAAAAAAGTTTATTGATGCTCTTCAAGAATAATATTAGCATATTAAAATGTGCCTAATAAAATACTTTAACTATGAATTTACATTTTTATACTCCATTTCATAGTTTTTTCTTAAAATTTATTTATTAATTTATTCATTGTCTGTAGGTAGTTATTTTCACTCTGCACATCCGGCATCGTTGGGAAGCTCTCAACGCCCTCATCGTTTAAAGGAAATTAGTGGGTGCAGACAGAATTAAGAAAAAGTGGGAATTGGATGTTTATTATGTACAGTGAGATTATTGACGTAGGAGCTTGGGCGTCTGAGCAGTTTTTGAATGGTAAGATTTGCCACACTTATCACCTGTGACTGGAGATACTTTAAAAAGCACAACTTCCACCACATAAGGAAAATTGTTGACGAATTAAAGAGCTTTCGAGTTTGATCAGGTTTGAATTTTCTAATCGGACCCACTTCTAATATACGACTGGGTGGTAATGCGTTGCCTCGCCAAATAACCAAACTGATCGAAGTTTAATTTGGCCAATTTTTTTTTCTTCAGATGTTGGACGTGACTGGGATAGGATACCAACAATGTCTATCATCGTCTATTGATGGTAGAAAAGTATATAGGTATGTAAATATTATAAATTATACGGAATATCGGTCTACTACTGCGGCAATGTACTCTAAAGCAGTGGTGACATAGAATAGTTTTCATTTTATAAAGGATTCCTTGATGCTTGACCTCATGGAATAATGATTTTGTACAAGCCCCAAACCGTGCAATCAAACTTGTCGAAACCGCGGTTATCATCAATACATATGCGTTAGAAAATTTTATTAATAACTGGTAATATAATCCTCACAAGACAGTCAAGGAGCTATTAACGCACTGACATGTCAAAAACTCACACCAAAGTACTGAATGAATCCACCCAGAATCTGAAAAACCAAGGGAAACACAATTACCTGATGAAATCTTGGGCACAAACGAATTTTCTGTAATCAAAACGAAGAACATTGGCCCTAGATAGACCCTAATCCTATTCTTAGGATAATAAGCATAAAATAATCCATCACATAAAGGATACAAATAAAGAAAAGAGAAGTGTATAAAATCTAGGGTTGCTAGACAAATTAAACTTCCGCGAAAACCCTCACTGCTACACAAATTACATAACGCTAATCTAAAGATCGACTTCTGGCATCTGATAAAGGACTTACACAACGAGAACATATTCAATACTGATCCATCTGTAGATTATACAAAAGAAAGAACAGCATCCATATCATCTTCGAAAGCAAAGCAACAGCCTAGGTCACAAAACAAAATTGGGAAAGGAATCGAGGATAGGGTGGATAACCCTGAACGAAGTGACAATGCACGTACAATAAGTCACAAGGCTGCAATGCTTGCAGAACAAAAACTCCCACTTTCTACTATCCATCATCATCATGTGGTATAGGTCGTATTAAAACAAATTTCTTGAGAATATTAGCTATCATAAAAATAAAGTTGATATGAAATATGCAAGTTTGTATTAATTTTGGGCTGACAATGATGATGGTTTATGTTACTAGAATATCAAGTGGTATTTGAGACAAGATATAAGATTTTGTGGTCATTTAGATCAGAACATTGCAAATGTCTTTTGATCGGATTGAGAATCGGTCGAACTAACTTCGTTCCCTCTGTGTTCATTAACTAGTTGGAGACCATCATTTTTTAAATTTTTGTTAGATTAGCAAAAATAATAAACTTTATTTTTTTTTAATGTAATCATCGTGAAAGTAGTCAGTCTGAGGGTTGTGTGTACGGTCGTTGGCAACGTCATATTAAACGTTTGATGTCTTTACACACATAGACTGAATTTGACTTGATCGATTTTCTGTATTACCACTAATCCGGATAAATCCTCGAACAAACACACAGGATCCAATTATTATCTATTAGCTTATGGGCCTGCTGAGACCCGGCTGAGCAGGTTTCAGTTGGTTCAATATAATCTATCATTAACGGTTTCGAATAATCATCTTGTTCAACTGAATTAGCGTTTCTACGCTTCCATTGATAATTATACCAAGTGTAGTAATTCATAATTTCTGTGGGGGACAGTCTTCGACGACAAATCCCTCGTTGAAAATCCATCTTAACATTTCAAAGGTTTTCAATGCTACGAATCCTTGAACTTTATCCAGTCTACTGCCTTTATATCGAAGAGTTTCTCTAATTGCAGAATTTCCAAACCCCTAGAACACTTGGTCTTGTCGTTAAATCGATATTTCAAGACAGCGAGTCTTTTGATGAACCGGGTTTTGGCACAAAACACATCTTCGCCCAGGATAGTCCAAATCTTGAAAGATTCCGTTAAAATCACGAAATGATCGTTTGACGAAGGAGAATTTGGAACCGTTCCGCCGTCAGATCGTTAGCGATCATGTCTGGGCCGCCCTATTTTCCCTTCTTACTCGTGTTAAACGTATTTTGGCTTTCCGCCACCATCCCTGTGTGACATTCCGACAATCGAGAGTTCATGGATTCTTGCGTACGAAACCAATCATAACAATATCTAACAACCACGAAAATGACACAAAAGTTTAATATATTATTTTAAGGATTTTTTGAGAAAACGGATACGCAATTGTTGAACAAATTTATTAAAACAGATAGGTATGACATCTATAGGTATAAAAATACACAGAGAAATGCGATACATATAAAAATATAGAAAAAATAACACAAACATATTTATACCTACATTTAACATAAATAACACGAATATATTAGGGGTATTCACGAGTTTTGTAAACGTTAACTCGTTTGACAACATGAAAATCACTACAATTTTGTTTAATTGAATTTTTGTTTATCATTTTTTTATATAGTGATTTTTTATAAAGTAAAGCATTATTTTTAACAAGGAAGTAAAGGTTATTTAATTTTCAATTCATTTAGAAAAATCTTATTTTGTATTATTTAATTTGTTAAGTAAAGAAAATTTTGTTTTGATTTGTATTGTATAAAAACGTAAATAGTTTATTTGCCAAACATGGCACAATTACACAGAAGACAAACACTTTGAGTGAGTAGAAATACTTTGATAGAATATAAAATATAATTTTTGCATTGTATAAATTCACTTTTCCAAATTCCATATGTATTTTCTAAATGTAAATGATGTTTGTAAATCCCAGGCCCTGAGGTTGATCTCAATAAAAGATCGAAACGTTGGAACGATAAAGAAAATGTTTTTCTGATACCTACATCCCACCAGACCGCATCTCACGATATCTGAATAATTATCCGTTAAGGATCACTAATCTCTACACAGATACCACGTACCTTCATTACACCTTTCTTTTCATAGAATGTTTAACGTTAATTTTTCCGCAATGCTGAGCGGAGCGATTGGTAGAACCAAAAGTGAAGCTACAGCAGTACTTGATTGATTGTTGTTGCTTGTTTTGATTATGTTTGGTGTTAAATTGTAAGATTCCAGAACTTAACAAATAAAGTAAATTAATCATCTATGCACTCTAAAAGTTCTAAGAAATGACACCCTTCAGTTCGTGCTGACATACCTAACTTGTATCCTGAGGTCTAACAGCCTAGGATTTTTTAGAATATTATTTATCTAATTAAGTATCTAATAATTAGTATCTATTATTAAGGAGAGTATTAGGACAGGTCAAAAATTAACAAAATAAATCTATTAGTCTGATTAAATTAATGCATATATGAGAATAAAAATACGTGTAAACAAAGACAGTTGATAAATTCTTGGCTGCCATGTTGGTTACATATGGCCGATTCTTACAAGTCTATGCCATCATTTTTCTCGATCAAACAGGTCCTAACAATGTTAACACAAAGATACAGTGCCCCTATTATAAAAAAATCTTCTGAGAAGTTAGAGAAAAACAATATTTACAATTATACAGTCGGAGAAATTATTTCTTTATTGCAAGTTTATTTGTGATAAATATATCATATGAGTACGTTTATTACTAACTGTTAAATTTTAAAAATGCCAGAGTGAAATAATGGATTACATTTTTAAGTTTGGAATGAGAAAAGGAGAGGGTTTTGAGTTTTGTGTATTTCTAAGATAATTTTGATCATATAAGACTAACATAATGGGCATTTTATAGAACAAAATAAACTTTTATGAACAGAAAACAGCAAAATCTCACTGGCCCTTTCAACACGACACGCAAGAATGGCACAATTACATAGAAGACAAACACTTTGAGTGAGAATAGAAATACTTTGGTTGAATATATTTAAAAAATATATCTTATACAAATTCACTTTTCCACATCCAAAATGTATTTGCTAAATGCAAACAACCGTTGTAAATCCTAGGCCCTGAAGATGATCTCAATAAAGATCGAAACGTAGGCACGATAAAGAAAAATGTTTTTCTAAAACCTTCATCACACTAGACCGCATCTCAGATTAACGGTCACTAATCACCGCACAAATTTATACAATGTTATCAATGACAAGAGGTTCAAAAAGTTTAGGCATGGCAGTCTCAATCCTTTTTAAAAAGATGGGTCCTACTCACAGTAAGTTGTTTAGCTGTTGTTGTTTTGAAAAAAGATTGATCACCTCAATCACTCTCTCGTTCATCATTTCTCTGGCAGTCTCATGGCAAATGGGTCGACAATTAGTAACTTTAGGTCAGCCAGGTTTTAGAAGTGGTTCAATATAACTAAGTTTCCATTTCTTTAGAAAAATATCGAATTTTGTTAAAAATAAGATGTAAAAGGAAAGCAACTGTTGAAGGAATCTTAAGAAGAACAGAATGAATTTTGTCTGGATCGATACAACTAGTTGGGAAAATTAGTAAAGCTAGGATAAACAAAATAGTGAGCATATTGAGATTTCAATATTAAAAATCCAACGTATCTGAACCGTCTCATGTTTTATATATAACAAAGTCTTCATTGTTAGATAAAAAACAAATCACAAACTTTTGCCTTCCTCGACAGACTTGCGTACATTTCATTAAACTCATTGCCTTTTCACGCGGAGCAATGGATGGAGAGCGACGAATCGCGGAAATATGCAGATTGGCCTACAACTACTGTATAATTTATGAACGTCCTGATTTATCATGCTGGCACTTGTTATGTCATGCAGCCTAGGACGACCCGTTGTTTACAGCCTACGCCGGCTGCATGTCTTGTGGAAATTTTCCAGCGTCCAACACGACAAATGAACGACTAATGACTTTTAAAATTTTAAATTACGCTTTCATCGTTATAGTCCTTCAGAAACGACGTTGCTGGTAAAATTTCCATTGTTGGTTTTTAGTCGATGTACATTTTTAATTGTTGGAATATAAACGCACTGTTAGGAAAACGGTTTTGAATATTTGTTTAACTTAGATAAAGAACATTGAAGTCGACCAAAACACTAAAAGTAAACATAATTAATTTTTAAAATACTATTACGAAATAATACATAGTCTTGGCCACCACCCTAGATTTCTATGAGTAAAAATATATATACAATTTTTGTGTGTGTTTTAAAAAAAAGTCTTCAGTAAAAAAAGCAAAGTGCGCGGAAGTTCATTAAAAAAATCAATCAGCAACTTTCCAATAAATTTCATCAATATACCCTGGCCTTATCTAACAGGGTATATTCAAAATCAACATCAGTTTCTGTCCCAATGGAGGAATTTCCGAAAAAAAATATAAATCTATAGAAGAGGCTTGTAAAAGTAGAAACTATCGTTACAAATATTTTTTGAACATTTTTCAGGCGGGAAAAAACAATTGCCGAGGGAGTACGCCCTTACGAGTCTGGTCGAGGTCACATGACATTTCGCCAACGACCGCTACCCAATCCATCAGTATTTGAAAACTTTTTCTCCAAAAAGTATTTTTCAAAATCATTTCGTTAAAATGCCTCGAAGATGGAAAAAATAAACAGAAAGTGCTCCCCTGCTTTAGACCTAGTTCTTCAGAACATTTTAAAAATGAACAAATAGAGGAATTAAGGTTTTTTTTTAATCCCATTGCTTTATCAGGAAGAAATCCTTAATTTTTTTCGGTTTACCGACGTTCCATAAATTTTAACCTCTTCAAAACTGTGTAGATTTTAAGTTCAATTTATTTATGCAAGACTACAGTAAAAAGAAATAAAGGAAAATAATCAAACTCCATTTATTGGCTCACGGTTTAAATTTAATGAAAACTGATGACAGTAAATAATAATCAAATTAGCACAATCCGCTTATGGAGTTTACGCTCAACATTAAAACGTCCAAACTGTAGTAGATCGTGTTGAAATGAAAGTACGAAACCTTACCAATCCCGTATTTCAATCAGATTACAAGAGCTGCAATACTATAAAACATCTCATTTGTTTTATACCAGATGGCTTAATTAAGTTTACTTCAAAATGAATGCACTCATTCGCGATTAAAAAATCACCTCCGAAAGCGAAATTTTGAACTATCTCATCACATTTTATTTTAAAGGCAGACGTAAGTATTGAAAATCTTGAACCTCTCCTCGTCTATGTAGTCCGACCAATGAGCGTGTTTTCAGGAATAAATTAAACTTACAAGGCCTTTAAAGAAATCAGAATACTAGTATAATATGTGTAGAGATTAGTGACCGTTAACGGATAATTATTCAAATATCGTGAGATGCGGTCTGGTGTGATGTAGGTATCAGAAAAACATTTTCTTTATCGTGCCAACGTTTCGATCTTTTATTGAGATCATCTTCAGGGCCTGGGATTTACAAACATAATTTACATTTAGAAAATACATATATACATATATATATTTATACATATATACATATATGTATTTTCTAAATGTAAATTATGTTTGTAAATCCCAGGCCCTGAAGATGATCTCAATAAAAGATCGAAACGTTGGCACGATAAAGAAAATGTTTTTCTGATACCTACATCACACCAGACCGCATCTCACGATATTTGAATAACTAGTATAATAGTTTTTTTGAAAGTACCGTAAGACGGATTAGCAATTTTAGAAATTTTTGAATCCACCGCCGGTAGATGGTTAGATGTCGGTATCAAAAATCCCATTTTTACGTATATGAACCTCTCATCACAATAAATAATCCTACATTTTGAAATAAATCCATCCTAATTCAAAAAGGCCGCTGCTCAATCTGAAAATAGTGTGCTACCAACAATACAAAACTTTTTGACTACCTAAATCTATTATGTACAGTATTTTTAAAAGAATCAAGTAATTTAATTCGTTTTAAAATAGGGTTTTGAGTGTCAGCGGGGGGAAAAAACGAATCACGGATCATTCTGTCCTGTCTTCGAAAATATAGGAAAGCTGGTTTTTCCGACTAGCCGTTAGGAATTAGCATGTGGGAGACACTACGGGCCATTAATAGGACAGGCGAAGAGGGATGTGGGACACGTTCTTTGTGCCACTTTAGTATTCAGGGAAGGGATCGCCTTGTTAGTCTGAGACGGCCAATCAGGGCCGAAGCCAAAAACCGTTCTATGCTCGATAGATGCTCCCACTCCAGATTCCCAAAGCTTAATGGGCTTCCACCATCCATCTCTCATGTTTATTATTTGATGAGTTTTTAACTCGATTTCGCCAATAGCCTAATGAATGGTGTTCCTTTACGCCATTTTTCTATTCGCTATCGTTTTGCTTCTAGAGCGGGAACTTTTATTTTTCATTGTCTAGTTCAAACCTTCCCCTTCACAAACATCTACAAAACTAAGAATTTGTTACTTTGTTTAAAAGTAAAGACAAGAAAAACATTAAAACTCAATTTGTCTGAATTATATTTCTATATTTTCAACGATCGTAGAATTGAACTGAAATAAAGAAGGGATAATCATGGGAAAACACTGCGTAAACTGTGCAGGAATTAAAATTGGAGAAAAACCCACTTAAAGAATTTTTTTTTAAATTCAAACTAATTATATAAATATTAAAAATTGAAAGTATATTATTTACTTTTTTATCTTAAAGGCCGTTTAATAATTAAACATTAAGTTCCGCCATAGTTAAAAGACTAGAAATTTTACGTTTAAACTAATACGGCGCTATTTTATATTAATTTGGGTATAATTTATTTATCTTTTTGGGTAGCGGAATTTTTATTTAATCTATCTCCTGTAAAAATTTATATAAAAACTTTAGTTCCGGACATTCTCAGATCTTCTTTATTCTCATTCTTTCAGGCTAATACAGGCCTGAAGTGGCTTTTTTAAATTAAATTTGTTTTTACGTTCGAAAGTGCAAGTTGTTGGATATAATAAACCTGATATCTAATATCGCTGCTTACAAGGGATAAGTTGTCTGCAATATTCTCGTTTATTTACTAAAGTATAATAAATAGTATTACATTGGGATTTTAAAACTTGCACTACAGCCTGACAAACTAAGCAATATATTTTAGATAAAATATATTTAAATATGCTATAAAACGTAATGTTTTGCGATAAATTATAAGAAATAATTTTTAAAAATTAATTTTCAGTCTTTTACTACTAACTTTAAGTAAAGTGTAACGAGGAATATGCAAAATTTCAAGTCAAGCAAGTGTCGAAGTACAGGCCCTAGATCTTCTCCTTGTTTGCATTTGGGAGAGATTATTAAATATACCGGAGCGGAGATCTTGTTACATAGAATAAAATAATACGAGTTGATTTGCCTGTGTTATACGGTTATTATTTTATTTTACATCGACACTACTCCCTTTTAAGGCGTAACAAAACTAATCGGGTTACATTTTGTAACGATTTATTTTTAACAATTAATTTTCTTACTTACATTAAATAAATAAGTTTTATGAGACATAACGTGACTGTATTTTCCAAAAGGATGGTTCCTACTCACAGTAAGTTGTTCCGATCGGGATTTCGAGCCTCTTAGCTCATCATCAGGTTGAAGGACTTCTACAACGACGTCTCTCGACGTGCATTGCCAAAGTGAAACCGCTGATACCTCCGCCATCGCGACTCTCCAATTAACAACTGATTTTTAATGACGCTCAATTTGAACGTGCGAAACGCGGAAATTATAACACAAAAAATATTAGAATAAAAATAATAACAATTAAAATAATTAGTTTAATTATTTGGATGTTTGATATTATTTATATACATATTTAAATGGGAGGTAGTTCAAAATCTGTTATGTTGTTAATGCATTTATCACCATGTTCAATTTTTCATTTTTTAATTTCGAATTTCTCAAACCAATCTAGTTCCCTCCCTTTGTTGAAATTATGTAACACTCTCGTATTTAGATTTGGGTTGAATTTATGTTTTGTTTCATTTAGATGGTCCTTAAATTCCGAAAATTTGCTCGATTTAGGCAAGTGTTCTTTTACTCTCATTTTTTATTTCTCTACCGTTTTGTCTTATGTATTTAATATCACAATCATTACAATTGAGTTGGTAAACCCCGCTTTTTGCCAAATTGTCTACTCTGTCTTTAGGTCTTGAAAGGATGTTTCTAAGTGAGCCAGTACTTCTAAAACCTATTCTAAACCCTTCTGTTTAAAAATTTTGCTAACTTTTTCTGATAATTCCCCAATGTATGGCAAACAACGGAAACCTCATTATTCGCTTATGGTGAGGTAACTGGGTCCTATTGTTGTTTAGTTAAAAGTTAATTTTTTTATTCTTTTAACTAGCAAGCTATCAATAAATATTTCTTGATACCCGTTGTGTTTTGCAAAGGTTTTAATAGTTTTTAATTCCTTTTTATAGTTAATTTTTAGTAATTCTTTTAATTGTTATTATTTTCATTGTAATATTTTTTTGTTATAATTTCCTCGTTTCGAACGTTCAAATTGATCATCATTAAAAATCAGCTGTTAAATGGAACGTCGCGTTGGCGGAGGTATCAGCGGTTTCACTTTGGCAATGCACGTCGAGAGACGTGGTTGTATAAGTCCTTCAACCTGATGATGAGCTAAGAGGCTCGAAATCCGGATCGTTGCAGAACAACTTACTGTGAGTAGGAACTATCCTTTTGGAAAGTATTGAACACCACACTCACCCCATCATTTATCATTTCTACAAACGTGACTATTTTACGTTTTGCTTTTATACCATACATTAGCTACTAAATATACACATATACCTTTATAAGTTTGGAAAATTCGCTATTTTTTCTTAAAGTGTAGGACAATTTGTAGTGAAAATATTTCGCACCTGTACCGTTAGTTTTATCTAAGTTATGCGAACTACACGTTGAGAATGAGGTGTCTAAATCATCAGCTATGCAGTTGAAATCGGTTCTAAAATCTGGGTAGCTAAACTGGAATTTGTCTAGAAATGCTGAGCCTTTAAGAGCAATTCCTTTGAGAATTTTTTTATTGGATTTTTCTGCGATTTTAAACATTTCTTCGTCAATATCGTGCCTGTGTCCTTTATATTTCTTATTGCAAAAATGACATTATTTTTTTGTATTTCATATTTTTTGTAAATTTGCTTCACTCAAGGCAAGTTTTAAGTTTGTTGTCTGCAAATCGTCTTCAATTTTTTCCTGTCCATTTGTGAGAATCGGCAAAATTTCATTTACATTTACATTTGTATAGAATCAATTAATTTGTCAAGCGGACCACGAAATTAGTGAAATTTTTTGAATTATTTCGGCAATTGTCGCGCTGAATTGAGGTGATTTAATTGATGATTCTAAGTCGGGCCAAGATTTTTTAAATTGTGCTGTTAGGCTTTGTAGTAAAGTATCACTGTCACTTTTAATTAAGTTTTTCTGCCGTTGTAAAATGCTTTTGCATATCGCACGTTCGATTTGAGACAGTTTCTTCCTGCAAAATGTGGCGTGAACACGCAGGAGTGGTTTTGTGATGCCCTTGCTTTTTTAACCTTTTCTTTTTCTATTGTTAATTAAATGAGCGTGACAAAATAAGTATATAAATTTAATGTGATTAAGAACAATTTTGTTCATTGGATGCAATTCTATTTTTCCAAATTAAAATTCCTGTGACGAGTTTTTTTTAACTCAGTTAACACTATTTGTTATGGGTCCTTTTAATGAATGATTATATTCTGTCTTTCAAGGTTTGATTAATCCCCTTGCGGCCGGTGATTTGGCTCAAAATCAAGAAATAAGAATAAATTGAGCAAATTATGCTAACTTAAATTTTCAAATCAAATAAGTGTTTTTCTAGCAATTTAGTGTGATATCTAATGCCTGATTTCAGCCATGGAACCACCTTGGACAATTATCAACTTCTCCAGATTTTGAGCGCGTTCACTTCCTTGGGTGGAGAAATGGGATCCACCAGAAATTGGCCACCGGTCAAACACCACGAAAAAAAATCTCCTTGATAGTCATCCATCATTCGCCCGGACCAGAAAAAGCTGAGATGGGCAACGCAATTATCGACAGATAGGTTAATAAAGGCACGCCTAGGTTCCTAATCTCCCCTGGAGTAGAGCGTTTTCTTGCTACTTCTCAAAATCAATAGGACTGTTACATCGTTGTAAAAATATTCAAAGTGATTAATGTAAATCGGCAGATGTAATATTGTTGTAAAACCTTATGACAAATAACTTTAAAATATCTACTGTTTTGAACTTGTAAAACGAATTAAAACAAAATCATTCGGCATTTATTATGACTTGCTAGACGTATTTATAATTTTCTAATTTTTGCCTTGTGTTATTTTAAGCAGTTATAAAGCGTTAAACACAACTTCGTATTACATCTGCAATTGATAACTTAGCTCTTCAATTATTAGATAAATAAGATGGTTACGTTGGAATTTACCAGAAGACTGAAACCTATAAACATCACGATTCTAATGAAATAAAACATTATTTTTTTTATTTTATTTTTATTTTTTATTTTTATTTTTTTTTTTTTTTGGCCGGCTAACTGCTTCGGTCATCGTCGGTACCACGCGTATATCTTTCTCACGTTTGAAAAATCATCACTTTTTGCTGATAACTTCATTTTGACTGCCTACTCACCGGACCTTACGGTGTTTTGTTTGCATTTCTCTGTATATCCCCTCACATGTAGTAAACTAAAGTATTTGACCCTTTGCATACACACATTTATACTAATAAACCTAGTTTCCTAATATTACACTAAAGTGGAGGTCGGTAAGATGGTTCTAACCTTATCGGCCTTCTTCCATTCTCGCTAATAAATACATTCGAACGGTATGTACAAATCCCATTCATCCATAAAACTAATCCTAAGGTTTTCTGACGGGCCTGTGGAGTACTCGATATTCCTTGACAGCCTCGTCCATTCACACATAACCTCTTACGCTAATAAATACGATCACACTAGAAATGGCGCAGCATCTTGGTAGTATTACTACAACCAAGACGCTGTCGACCCTTCCCACAATCATACTACAAATATATTATCACTAACCTAAATCGGTGGGCTGTGAGTTACTCGATATTCAGTCACAGCCGCACCCACGCATGCTAAACCACTCACTCTGGTAAATACGTTCATACAGTACAACGGGGGGAACCACATGTGGGGGTTATATGCGGTTGTAAGCATTTATTGATTTTAGATACGTCATAAGTCGATCTTTATGGTCGCTGTTATGCCTTAGAGTTTTGCGATATCGGAAGGTAGGTCGCAGCGCTCTCTGTGTCGTGCCAGCTGTTCGCATTCTTCTAAGATGTACTTCACTGTCACGACCGCACCACACAGAGGACATACCCCGGGTCTCTTTCCATTAAGAGGTGGCCATGTGTCAGCCTCGTGTGGCCGATTCTTAATCGTGTGAGGATAATCCTGTCTCTTTTCGCCATTTTTTCCGGGGCCCAGGGTTTTGTTTTCGGTTTCAATAGTTTCAACTTCTCGGTCATATTAACCCAGCGGGTTTGCCATTCATTCCAACTTAACATTTTCATTGCGTTTTTTATATCTGCTGGGCTGATCGGAAAATCCGGGTCATGTGGCATTTGTGGCTTCTTTTGCCTCTGTGTCGGCCTCTTCATTTCCTTTTAGGCCGACATGGCCCGGGATCCAAAGGAAAGCGACCTTATATTCCGCCTTGTTTAATTCTTTTAACTCTTCAATTATTAGATAAATAAGATGGTGACGTTGGAATTTACCAGAAGACTGAAAATTATAAACATCACGATTCTAATGAAATAAAACATTAATTATTTTTTCATTTCATCTTCATTCAGAGGCATACATTTTCCATGTCAATTCAAGACAAAATTCATATTCAATTCAGTTTTATTGTATGCAAAACTGAGCAAAAAATCTGATTTACCACCTTTCAACCTGCTTTAACTTCACAAGAAAATTGTTGTAAAAATGATTATCTAAGGATTGTGATTTTCTAATTTTTGCCTTGTGTTATTTTAAGCAGTTATAAAGCGTTAAACACAACTTCGTATTACATCTGCAATTGATAACTTAGCTCTTCAATTATTAGATAAATAAGATGGTTACGTTGGAATTTACCAGAAGACTGAAACCTATAAACATCACGATTCTAATGAAATAAAACATTATTTTTTTCCACGATTGGGGGGAGTCAATTCCTCCGTTCCGGGCAACAGTGTTTCTTTTTTTTTTTTAATTAATGCAATTGATATAGTCATTCGTGTCGGATCTGTGCTCAGGAACGAGGATGCCTACGATGGCCCCATCCAGCAGATGATACTTCAAAATTTGCCTAAGCTCAGAGGATTTAGTCTGTGATTTGTTAGCCACTCCTCACTCTTTTGTGGAACTCATTGAAATCATTGCCAACCTCAAATTAAATAAAGCTCCGAACCTCCCACAACCATTGCATTCTTCACATTCGCTCCCAATTCTTACTGAGTTTAGCAAATGAATAAAGAAAATATTTTTTGTTGATAATAACTATTGTATGCCAGTGAAAATCCCTTATTATTGAAAGTCCGGCAAGTTAGCAAAATACCATGTATAACAATTTTTTAGTCCTTTTGTGATCTATACGACTTATCTTTAAATTTAAAAACTCAAAAATTATGGTTAAACAATATGATGGAAAACCAGCAGGAACCCAAAGATGGGTTTATAAGGATAATAAATTCGAATTGGTGAAGAGAAAAACATTTGGTGGATACTTTTACCCACCGTATTTTTCTATCTACCACTAGAATTTCTGCTGTGAAAACTGGTTTATCTGGCTGGGTAAATCTCCTTTACAATAATCTTGTGCCTTATGAAGCCGAAATAAGAGTTCCAATCGATAATCTAAAATTATGCTCTACATATAATTAAAGAACATATCGTTGGTCTACTGAATGTTAATTTCTAGCGTAAAAATATTCTGCTCGTGCCAAAACTTCGATGTTTATGAGGTTGTCTGGTCTTTTAGCGCTTTCCAACAACATAAACGAACTTCATCGTTTTGAAGCTGTGAATAGTACATAAAGGGTTGTGAAAAGTAGAGAGAGGGTTTACTTGAGTAATGCGATTTTCAATGAGCACTTATTGTCTTATAAATCCAGCCTTTCCAGACTTTAAGCTTCAACATTATCGTTGGCTTTTTCAAATTAAGAGGAGAATTGCAATATTTGAAATTCCAACTCTGGGTTCTAAGTGACCCATTCAATAAAATCTCTCCACTCTATAACAGAAAAGCCCGGGAAGATTCGTTGCACTATGTCGGAGTTTGGTCACTATTTTTAGGAGTAGGAAAAGTAGGAAAACATGCCATTTCCAGAACGCAAGTACTGGAATATCTTTCCAATAAAAAATCCTCTTCATCGTTAATATCCTTAGAGGGAGGGAAGGAGAGAGAGTGAGTGTGTGTGTGTGTGTGTGAGAGAGAGTGAGAGAGAGAGCGGTAGAGACTTTAGACTGTCCATAATTTGATTGCTGTAATTATCTGATGTGTTTGATCCTTCTCGCACGAAGTTATTTGTTACTATTAACTTTATGTATACAAAAATAAATACATTCTTTCTATGCTTGTTCAGCTTTTTCATACAGCGCGGATTTATTTCCGGAATGATAAAAATTCAAGGATTCCTCTATTCGGCGAGGCGAACCCGAGGGCTTTTTAAATTCAAAATAAACCCCAACAAAAATGAAGGGTTTTCATACAAAATTTTAAATAGGGGTAGCGAGATCACAACGGGCGTCCGTCTTTCTTATAATAATACTTCCACGAATAAATACGGGGGTTCTCACCTCGGATATGGAATAAAATTTACACACTGGTGTATGGCATGATGTGGGTTGGGCCGACATGCTACATTATTAAACGTAGCTGTTTCCACGGCCGGGACCGTTCGTTCCTCCAACAGCACAAACCCGGCTTCGTATATAATATCACCGGTTGTAAATTACATCCTGTTTCTCCCAGTTAATTGGAGATTCTTCTCTCTCTATTTTCTTAAACTGCCTTTATTTTTCCTGCCGCTTTGATGAAATATGAAAATTAAGTATTGTTTTACCTTTGTCTTTCAATGTTATGGACTTAGTAAAGCAATTTTAACGAATTATTTTCACTATATTCTGGGAATAAATCATTGCTCACTGTCACCCCAACAAAGACAAGACTTCCCCTTTACAATGAAATTTTTCAAAGCAGTTTCACCAAAATCAAAATAATTCATTATTGTTGATTTACAAAGAAAATCTTATACAAATGAATTTCAATGCAGTCAACGGAAAGGTCAAAGGTCATCCCTAAAGCAGTGCTATTATTCTCGATGTACCAATGTTTTTTTAGATGTCCTATATACAACATGCTGTGATTGCATTGCTTTTGTTTATTGGTTTCACGTTACAATCATATTTACAGTTAGGTGATTATTTGATTTAAAAAAATACATTCCATTCCTTTTTACTCGCAAAAACTAAGGTACGACATGGAAAACAGTTTCGCCTTTCCCGTGGACATATTGAGATGAAGATTGATAGCAAATAAAAATAATGACAAAAATAAAACAATGAAAAATAAAAGGATCGTGAGTCAAGAGGTGAAAAATAAAACTTGCTGGTTAGGAAACTCATGAATTTTTATGCGATTTTCAATTCTGACCATTTCATACATTCAGTCATCAGGGCATCCTGAAGAACATTTTGACCAAACCAAATATCATAGAAGTTTGAAGGCTTTACTAAAAACATGAAATCACCCTTTTTTGTTCACAAGATACAAAATGTTTCGTCATAGCCGTAACTGATGATTCCTATTTTAATTGTTCAATTGTTTTTACTTTACAGTTATTGTGACCATTTTGTTTGCCTCCATTATTAAGATAATTTTTAATTTCAGCCCGATGAATGAGTGGCCACAAAAGCAATGAAAATTGACCTCCTCAACTAACTTAGTATCACCAATAACTCCAGGGGGCGTGTAATGAAACGTTAGAATATTATTTAAGGCAATAAGTAATTAATGTTGTTATAACCATCGTTACTTAGATGATAGAACTCCTAAATTGGGTTAACCAAGTGAACCATCGGACATTACTCTCGATTACTACAATTTCAACAACAAATTACAAAGTTTCTATTAGCGATTTGGCCATGTTTTGTTTTATGAAAGGGGAATTTCGTAATTTTGCGAGATTTCGCCTAGAGAACTGATGAGCGAATTATTTATTGGTAGTCAGATGAATTCTGATCATATAGGCATGCGTAATTTCACTTTTTTATGTAAGGCATTTTGCTGTTTCAGTTGTTCTAATTGAGTAACCACAGGAACGTTGTATTGTCTCACGGTTTACATCCTTTACCAACCACTGAAAATAGCCAAATGACGGGAACTAAACAAATTAAACATTGAAGCATACTTCATAATTAATGCGCATTGAATGTAAAATAATTAATTTATATTCAGAACTATCGAAACCAGGTCTTTTCAGACTCTCTCTTACAACCTAGTTAGGTTTTAAACCAGACACTGAGCCCTAGATACAATACTTCTTATTTTCATACAAATCACTCAAAAAATTCACTGTAGTACTGTAGTCTGTATACGTTTAGTATCCTTTGCATATAAATAATTAATGGCTAATACGTTTTACGCTTTTACTACACTCACACACATTCACGCTTATAAGTACATTCTAACGAAACACCAATCAATAAATCTTTTATATAAGAATTAATAACATTCATTACAAGAAAACACAATTCAAATGCGTCTGTTCGACCTCAAAATCCGACTAGAAAACCCCAAAAGTTTGCTGCCACATTCGACTGCAATTTTCATGTTGCAAGGCGTTCCTAATCTCCTTATAGCTGGCGCACTTGGTTCACAGCTGAACGAAGCCCTTTGCCCAGTTCTCAACATTGCCACATTGCCACCTTTCAAGTCAATAAATAAATTCATATGGAGTACAAAGTCCACACGTATTTAGCCACTAACGCAATTAAATAATTCAAACAATCGGGTACTCACTCAGTGTTCAGTCCTTGGCAATGTTGGGACTGAGTCTGTGTTCAAAGAATTTAGAAACTACTTATTAAGAGCTTTATTTTTTCAATTTGAAGAAATCTTTTGAATTGAAGATTGGTCGAAATGAGTTTTATGCTTTTGTTCATCCGCTAGACCATTCAGGGGTCCAAATTATATATATAATAAAACATGGGTATGTATGTGAGTACTTAAATGTTCACGAACGGATGATTAGACCGATATGCGACCATGTAGATGTAGATGTAGATATGGCTCTAGGGTGTAGTATACTGCGCCCTATGAGAGCGCATATCACTCGTGCTCTGCCTAAAGGACATCGGTGAGTCCAATTTCATCAAGAGACATGATCAGCAGGCTCGGTTTCAATGGTTCTATTGTAACATTATACATATCAAAACATTTCCTCCTGCGGGCTAGTGTGACTCTGCAGTTTGTTAGTAAATGTGTTGGTGTCTCTTCTGCCTCCTTGTAAAATCTACATGTGCCATCTTGGATTATTTCAATTTGCTTTATGTGTCCATTGAGTTTGCAGTGTCTCATTAGGAATCCTAGTGGGATTCGCAGTTTGTTCCCGCTTCCCTTGACACATAATTTCTTTCCTACCAAAATTGTTTAGAAGATTCTTGGATGTCTGTGTCCAATGAATAAATTCCAAAGTTCACTTATTTTCTTTTTGTCCTTCTGGCTGAGATGCTATTTGATAGTGTGGGTTCCTTTGACACAGAAGGGTTCAGGTCTTATTCTGTGGCAGCCCCTTTTCTTGCAAGGTTGTCCGCTTTCTTGTTGCATGCTATTCCCATTTGTCCTGGGTCCCAGCAGAGACTGACTTTATTCTGCGAACCTAGAAGGTTTAGTTTGGTTTTTCATTGCAGCCCCATCCTTTAACTCATTATTTGAGTTTTGTTTGATTGGCTATCTGACATGATAGCTATTTTCTTGTTTTTCTACCCATTAGATAGGTTTAGTTGGGTACATCTTTCCATTGCACGAATCTCATCTTGGAAGATACTGGTGTATTTTCCCACGGGTTCTGAGCATTTGGTTGCAGGACCATACTTGTGTTCTAGCTCCATCTATGTACCAGAGGATGGTACCATTTCTAAGAGTTGTTCTCTTCTCTTTCCCATTATTTTTCGCACCAAGGTTGCGATGGTTAGGTTAACATTGTTTTGTCTGAGAACGTGTGATGTCATTACGATTTTGATGTTTCCCAACAGCACCCTTTTATCGGATTAAATCAAACTGTTTAACACATATACTAACGGAGCATTATCCGTTAGTATAATGAACAGCAATTCACAAGTACACAAGCAACTGGGCCCTTTTCAACAACTCGCTCGTTCTCATCGCCCTAGCTTGGCTGCTGTCCGAAGCCGTATGCTCCTACTTTACTATATCATTTGCCTCACACTATCTACGGAGCTGGCAGTCGTCGCCTGTTCGAGTGTCAACATTCTAAACTTGTACCTCACTTTTCCGAAAAATGACCCAATCAATAAAGTGGTTTTTAAACTTTTTTTTGTATGTAATGTAATTGTGCAAACCTACAATTTTTCATTTTATTTCCATTTATTTCATTTCGAATTATTAGCAATAATATCTATCCATTACTAACTATAAACTATAAAAATTACTAGCTTGTATTAATAGTTGTTAATCATATACATCTCTAACAGTTTGAACATGTAATATGAGTCCATATGACACACTTCCATTAAGAACCTTTTGCTATTCTAAACAATTGGCTGCTATGACCGAAAATTAAATATTCATTTAAGACAAACTATTAATTAAGTCATATAGTTTTACTTCGCAGCACAAATTAAGTACTTATTCGGTCAAAATGTTGATTTTCGAATTACAACCAAAAAATTTCAAACGAAAGTTCGTACAAAATGAACCCAAAATTTCGAAAATAATACCCTCATATTTCGTTTCAAATGAAATAAAGAAAATATAAAATTATGCGGTTTTTTACAATATAAATGCATACTTTCCTTTAGGACGAAATAAGATTATTAAAATTGACTAATTATTTCAAATTGAAATAAGAGTTGTTACGTATTAGAGAAATACAGATTTTTTTCAGCGCATTGTCTTAAAATAAAATTCATTTTTCTGAGTGATTAAGTCCGAAGTTTATTAGAGCTTGAAGGCAAGTGACTGATTACCTTATTTGCAGATAACTGAACTGTTTTAGAAACTGGGAGAAACCGCCGTCCTGTAGATGATGAAATTATAATCCAATTCTATAAGTGGGCTTCAAATCTAATATTGCGTCGTAATTTTTAGAGAAAATCGAGCGCTGGATAAATGACCCTCGTTCACAACAAGGACGAGATAGGTTTAACCGAGGGGGAAATGAATTTTCTGTTTAAAATTATAAATGGAACACAAGAACGTAATTTAATCCTTGAAAAATGAAGGAACGCTTGTTTTATGTAGTTTTAATCAAGATTTACTCACACACTCTACACTAATAAATACTAATATGAAGTGACATTTTTTACATTATTAATTAATACCATCTTTTTTTAATTGGACTTTGCGCTTAATTCCTACCTACTACTGTATGTTTTTTCCCCCGTGGTAGTAACTTTTTTTTGCTTTTACTTAACATTTTACGCAGCTCCGTTCTGTTCAGGAGGAAGTTCCTTTTAAAAAGTTTGGTTTGTCTGTGTGCTTCGACTTCCAAGTCGTGGAAATTTCGTAAAAGTAAAGTTGGGAACACGAAAGGAAGGAAATTGGGATTCGAGCAGGCCGGTTAGAACACACTGTTTTTCTTTAAGCGATAAAATATTTCCTTACGAAAGAAAAATACACATCCTGTGATAGACAAAATAATAGCACAATGAGGAAAAGGCTGCAATAGCAACTAACGTTTATAAGTACGACATTAGAAAAGAAATCATGGAAAAAATAAATAATAATCTTTTGACACGTGTATTAAACTTTTTAATTTGCAAGTTCTTCAATGCCATTTTCGTATTTGTTTCAGTTCTTCCGGTATTACAATATTTTATATTTTTGTTTTTTAACTTATAAATTTCATTATGATTCCGTTTTATGAAAGTAATATTACATTAATATTTATGTCCACATTTCGGGGAAACTAGATTATCATTCAATTTTCTCCTCGGTACAGCAAGAACGCCCTCTAGCTAAACATCGACCGGAATAACATTTGGATAATTTGTTTAGACCCCCTCCCCTCTTGATTATACAATTCTGCAAATATTTTCGTGTTTCTTATTTGGTTGCAACAATGTACTTTAGACGATTTCACAGTTCCCGTTTTTTGTTGTTTTGTATATACTCATGACTTTTCATAGTATAGAGAAAAAAGAGAGCGAGAGCGAGAGAGAGAGAGAGAGAGAGAGAGAGAGAGAGAGAGAAAGAGAGAGAGAGAGAATAAAACATAGTGTTGGAGATAGAAAGGAAAAATACTAGTTGGGATTGCAGAGAGATTTACAAATTTTATTGTTTTATTAAGAAAAGTAATTACATGGCAATATAAATGATAACATATGGGCAATAACAGTTCATGACATAGAAAGGTTATAAAATTGTAAATGAATAGTTACCCATAGCCGTTTGAATTAAATACATGGCAGATAATATTTCCTCCTCATTTTTTTCCATAAGCGAACAATAAAACTGCTGAACAGGAAATGCAGGAAAGTCGGCTGGCATTTATCCACAAAAGGCCACGCTACACTTTAACAGGCTTACATGGTTTGTATCACTTTGACACGCAACTTACCACATGTGATACAAACACAATTAAAGTACGTTCAAACATGTTTGAATGCTAAGGCAGCTCGAGACCCGGAGGTATTCGACGAATGCCGATTGCCCCCGTATATTTGCGAAGTTTGGCGATGCTCGTCTTGGCATTCGTCGTGGGAGTAATAAGTTATACGCGGGGATTGGGGTTAAATAGGAGTTTAGAATATTAATTTTTTGGAGCTGAATTTTAAAATTTCATTTAAAAATGGAACATTTTAGTAGGTATGACTGGTTGACAATAGATCTAAGGATTCGTGATTGTAAGGTCTGGATTCCACGAAGAATGGAAGGTTAGGTTGAGCTACATAATCCTATGCCGTATGAGTTGCATATGAGAATTTTGTTGTCACGGGAGAGTTTAGATCGGTCATGTAGTATTTTAAGAAATCGGCATCGTAATTTTATCTATCTTCTTAGTTGTGAATGGGATTTTCAGGTGAATCATTTGACTTCATACAGGCCGGGGTAGCGGAAGAAGAATTCGTCCGAAAGGTTCTAATAAATTGGAGGTAGATATGCAATGGAGGTTGAAGTTATGTTTTGAGATTTTATGGTTTCAGATTTATTCGCCATGTTCAATGGAATACTGTTGGGTCTAGAGGATTTGCTGAACTATGTCGTGGAAGGAGTTAGAAGAGAATGACTGTCATCAGTTATGTAGTAATGGTATCGGGATGGTAAACGATATTAGCTCCCTCAGGGACTCGGACTCTCGCGTCCACCCTGTACAAAGAGAATGTGTGGAATCGACCAATACTCTAAAATATCTGTCAGCCATTAGGATTTGACGATAAGATAAAGAAGAAAGAATGCCCTTGACTTTCCAGAGGAACGTTTCCAAACTGGATCGAAAAAAGCGAATGAACAATACGTTTCTCACTGTGCTTATTTTATTATAATAGAGGTTTGAAATTATCACAAGGGAAACATTCAGGATTACAAAATAGTAAGAAAAATGCAATAACTGGATTTGGTCCGCAGTAAGAGATATCACCTTCAGTAAGTCACTATAACCTGAAAATCATCGATGAATAACATCAATAAATTTCAATGTAAATTGAATTTAAAGAAGGACATAACAATATTATTACTGGCTATGATACACTTCTGTTTGAAACCGTTTTACATTTGAAAATGAAGTACGATCTTAAGAAAATTTGGTTCATAGCAAAAATATGAAATTGATTAAGAGAGATTTCTTTAGCGTATCATTTTTATTTAAAACAACTACCTGCTTTAGGAGCAATAAGTTAAATAGGAAACTAGAGAGAAGATGAAATAAGGTCGAATGCAAAAGCTAGTGATAACACTCCTTAACTATAGATCAATTATAATCATTCTTACTTTCCGAGTCACAGCCACCGGGCCTCGGCATTTCCAAACGACGAAAATATTATTTTACAATATGACTTATGTTTTTCTATCAAAACATACAGTAAAAAATTGGGAATAACGGTTGGTAAAAAGTGTAAATGTTTAAAATGACACGTATAAACTGTTAGGACCACCGAAAAATATGTGATATCGAGGTACAAAAAGGCTGCCAAGAGAGGGCAGAAAGAGGAAATTCTCGTGTTAGACTTAACTCAATCGCTCGGCTTACTCTAAATTAAATATCTTCCGACTGGGAAAAGACGCTTCATTCGTCATAAGGCGAAACCCGATTTGCTTCTTGTCCAAAGCGAAGAATTCCCCGATGAAAGGGCCCGTTCGTTAGTTGTTCAAAGAGTTTTCTAGATGTAAAGGTGTTAATGAACGAGCTAACGGTTCGCCGACTTTCAATTGCTTCCTTCACAAATATAAATTTCTTAAAGTAGTCTATAATTTCAAGCCCTTTCGACAGAATTCTTGAAATTACTCCTTAATTTTTAACCCATTGCTTGGTCTCTATCAATTTATTTTAAAAAATCAAAGAAGGGAATCAAACCTGATTCAAGAATGAACGCTGCTAGAGTTCTTTAATGTAACGTCCACAAAAAATTGTTTTATTTATCCTAGGCTCGCTGTGCAAGCTCAAAGTGTCTTTTCCTGACCCTAGTTAAACCAAAAGAATATACATATGGTGAAATGGGCGATATTAACGATTTGGGTGAGAATAATGTTGCTGTTTTACGACTTTTTTAAATTATAAAAATTCGAGGATTAGCTGAGAAATTGTTCAACAGATCTCTTGTTTAAAATATGAATTTGTTTACTTGAAAGATTGTCGTTTCATGGCTGAAATAAGCCAACGAAATGTGCCAGAGGTTGAACGGAGGTTGTCGGAACTGTCCTTCGTGTGATGTTACAGTTTTCAAAAGATAAATATGCTAAATAATTTTCAAACGGTTCCCGGGTCGTTTGCTCCTTACGAACACATCCTCGTAATTGCCCGGAAATAGGTAAGATTGTTTTCCTCCTATTATTTATTTCATTACGCTAGCTCACCGCACGGAGCCACCGGACCCCCCGCAATTTCCGCGTTGTGTAATACCTTACCGACGGCTGTGCTCATCACGGCAACGTACTAGCTCCATTACTATTCCAAGTATATAGACTCCAACTTATAAACAAACGATCTTCTTTACATTTTCTGGCGATACAACAATTCTTTGGATTATCACCGATACTGCTCTTTCGTGTCGCAACTTGTACATCACACTGATGGAATCGTGATGAAAGAAAAAAAGGGTCGATATTAAACGCAGAAAATCGCCAACGTAATCTTTTTCGTTCGAAGGAAAATCCTCTTATATATTTCAGAAATATTCCCCCTTATAACATCGCAATGTGCGATAGCAAAGGATGTTTCATAATAATAAAATAAATATATAAACGACTGAAGTGGATCCACTCACACGGCTTTGAAAGGAATAAATGATGATGAAGGTACGCCAATTTAACAAACTATCCAACAGCACTTTACAACTCTGTACTAAAACATATGGTCGTATGGACTAGATGTTTGGCGTTCAGCCAAACGTTCAAAGAAAAATTTTTGGAAAAATCTCGTCGATTCATTAAATATATCTAATGGAAACACACTCCTTTTGTCTACGAAGTAACTTGTTCCTGTTAGATTAAATTTCATAAAATCGTTCCATCGTTTCAAATCCTTTAATTGTAAAACTCTTGTCCAACTATGTTCCATTCAACCCTGCCTGCAGACAGATAAACGTGGACAATGTCAAAAGATTGCGAGAAAGTAAAAAAATCTTATAAAATAAACTGCTGATGGACATCTTTATATGGTGCTAGTAGGTAGTCTCTCGAGTATTTATGATTTTTCTCAATTCTCGCGTTTAATTATTTTTAAAGCATCAAACTTTTATTTTTAGACACTTATTTTTTGTGATATGTGATCGATGAACTCTTACTCTATAAAATACATACGGAAAATCAAATATAAATGAAAAATTATATATAACTTTGTTGAAACGAAATGTTAAAATAATGTGGGGTGATTAGTGACCGTTAATCGATAATCATTTAGAAATCGTGAGATGCGGTCTAGTGTGATGTACGTTTCAGAAAAAACATATTCTTTAGCGTGCCAACGTTGCGATCTTTATTGCGATCATCTTCAGGTGCTGGGATTTACAAACATTGTTTAAATTTAACTAATAAATGTAGGATGTGGAAAAATGTGAACTTATACAATGCAAAAAAATATTTTTTATATTCCATCAAAGTATTTCCTTTTCCTATCTATCCCGGTCTATATAATCCTAAAAGGATAATCTGGCCGAACTAGTACGAACGTTTTTTCCAATCGTCGGCTCTTTTCACCGGAAAGACGCCGACTCCGTACACAAAAATTTCTTTCTTTACCGACTTCCTTCCCCACTCCTTCAAAATCCAACATATATAAACATAAAACATCAATATCTCACTGACACTTTCATTATGGCACGCAAAAATGGCACACTTACACAGAAAACAAACACTTTGAGTTAGTAGAAATTCTTGGATCGAATAAAAAATATATATTTTTTGCTTTGTATAAATTCACTTTTTTTCCAAATCCTACTTGTATTTGTTAAATTTAAACAATGTTTGTAAATCCCAGCAACTGAAGATGATCGCAATAAAGATTGAAACGTGGCACGATAAAGAAAATGTTTTTCGGAAACATACATCACGCCAGACCGCATCTCACGATTTCTGAATGATAATTCCTTAGCTCAGTACTAGTAATCTGCGATTTGCTTGGCTCAGATAAAACGTTATTTTTGGTTCTTTTTGTTTCTACCGCTTACTCTCTCCTCACTCGCTCTCTCCCTCTCTCTCTCAGTCATTAATTTTTTATTTTCGGTTCTTTTAGCTTGTTTTTAGGCTGACTACAGCAGCCGTTGGTGAGTCACGCATTATTGATATTTTTATTTATCTTTTGTTCAATCACCCTTTTGTTTCTAACCCCATATTTACGGCCGTTTTCACCGCACCCGTTTCCACACAATGCCAATTATGAAACATTTGCTTCTTAAATATAATTTTGATCGCAAAATTGCACGGTATAAATTCTCGGAAAATATTTTTACTAAATATATAGTAGTTAATGGTAAACGTGCTAAAAAGCTATAAAACCATTTAGACTGTGTTCTAACGTAAAATTGAAATTTTTGATCAATATGAATGGACTATTACAGCTCTTAAATCTAAATTTATTCAATTAAACTAAAAATGTAGCATTTCACAGCCCCACTCCCTTAAACAAAACATTGAAAATAACTTTTTTTTTTGTAAATCGGTCATGAAAAGAGTAACTTTTATTTTTCCTTTTAACACTCAACTGAACGACCTCGGCGCTATATGAGACGGAACGTCGGTAGGATTTAAGTCTGCTAAGAAATTAAATTTTTATTCATAGTGGACAGAAACAATGGAAGACCGGAAACGGAGAGTTTCACAGCGTGCTTGCTGTCCAAGTAGCCCCATTTTCATTGTTTCGGAATGAAATAGGTGCCATGTAAGTGGGATAACATTTGTTTATTTAATTTCCTCTACTTACTCAAATATTTATTACCTAATTGTTCGGTAGACAAATTAATATTTAAATGAATCGATCATATACTAAAAAAGATTAATTATAACATTTATTAGAGGATTTTTAAATTTAATTTGAAATCTTCTCTTTTCGCATTCTGAAATATTCATTCGTGTTGTGTAATCATTCACGAAAATTGCCTTTTATTCCATGTACCGTTTCCATGTTTGCTGATTAATTTATTTTTCGTATTCAATTTTTATAATTGTTCTCGACGTTTTTTTAATATTGCAATTTTTGCTTTTAATATAATATAACTGAAATTGTTATTCAGTTAACTTTTCACAAAATATATTTTAATTATTTTGTAAAAATGACATATTCTTCTATTTTATTCAACGAGAAAAACTATAGCATAATCCTTTGCTACGAGCAAATCCTTTTACCACTGGCAACACTCTCTGTCGGAAATAAGAAAATTGGTTGTAACTCTTTATTAGAATAAAAACGAAACACTTATGTCCTTTTATAATAAGGCCCGACGAGATTTACAGTTTAAAATATTAAATTTTCCTTTTATCCCCTCGTTACTTTTTTCATTCATAAGCAGCCGGAAACAAGAGTTACTAAGTCTGGTAATAGGGGCTATATTTTGTAAGGAGCAAAGGGATCCTTTGAGCCGGTTGACCCTGAATCAAGGTACTTTGTCCTCCAGGCTTGGAATGATAAAAGGATACAACTTTAAAACACCTCTCCTCCGTCAGTACGACCCCGTCTCAGGGGACCCGACCGAGAACTTTCCGGATCCGGGTAAAAACGTTAATGGTTCAAAGTTTACCCCAGGACAATTTGTCCCTAAGATCAAATCTGTTTACAGCACATTGTCCCTTTTGCCCTGAAGAGCAACACGTTACATTCCAAACTACTACCTTAGATCCACTGCCAGAGAAAAAAATATTGTTAAAGTTTTTGAATCAATGTGATTTAACAAAAGGTTGTAAAAATAATTTTGTTTTTCATTTTCAATTTAAATGTTATAATCAATAAATACTATTATAATTAAATAGAAATTATAAAATACTTAATGATGCAACTTAATCATGCTTCATTTATATTATGTTCAACATTATTTAAATAATAAATTCAAATATTCATATTTTAAGAGAAATTTGAAAGAAAAAATTTAAATTTAAAAGTGGCGATAAATAATATAATAGAATTTCATTTATCCCCTTCTGTAAAAATGTTCAGAAATAATATTAGATTATATAAATTAATCACCAATTTAAAACTATTTTCATAAGTATTTCAGCTTCTACAGAACAAATTTATTATTAAACGATTTGTATTTCTAGAAATATGGATTAACTGAATTAAACTTAACTTTAACTGAAACTGTAAAAACTGAATTTGTTTCTTGGTCTTATAGCAGCAGGGTTGGCCTGTCAGTCGCATTTCCGCCTTTCGCCATCCTCAATAAATGTGTCTTATAAAATTCTTTGTCTTATATCAAATTAGGTTATGAAGGATAGGGTAAGTCTGTCGGTGGTTTACCTGTTTATCTTTGGTTAGTTGCTATGCCAATTTGTAAACGTTTTAATGTTAAATGTGTAGTGTTTGTTTCCGTCTTTGTTCCTGAGTAATAGTCATTTTTCTTTTATTTACCCAAAATCAGTCTGATGCTTAACCAAAATTTATTGTTGGCACAATGGGTATTTTGGGAACTTATTTTATTGTAATTCTTAAACGATCTTTTTATCGCTAAGAGTATTGCTTATAACGTGTGGTGATTATGACTGTTAATCGATAATTACTTAAAAATCGTGAAATGTGGTTTCAGAAAAAGAGTTTCTTTATCGTGCCAACGTTTTGATCTTTATTGAGATCGTCTTCAGGGCCTGGCATTTAAAAGCATTGCTTACATTCAGCAAATACACGTTGGATGTGAAAAAGTGAATTTATGCAATGTAAAATATATTTTTTATATATTCAACCAAATATTTCTACTCACTTAAATTGTTTGTCTTCTGTGTAATTGTGCCATTCTTGCGTGTCGTGTTCAAAGTGCCAGTGAGATTTTGCTGTTTTATGTTTATAAAAATTTATTTTGATCCATAAAACGCTCCGTATGCTACTCTTATATGATCAACCCTATCAAAATTATCTTTAAAATACACAACACTCAATGAAAAACCTCTCCTTTTCTCATTCCAAACTTGAAAATATAATTCATTATTTCATTCTGGCATTTCTAAGAGTTAACTGTTCGTAATAAACGTATTCTTATGATATATTCATCACAAATAAACTTGCAATAAAGAAATAATTTCTTTTATTATACAACTGTAAATATTTTTTTTCTCTATCTTCGTATTTTGTCAGAAGCTGTTTTTATAATAGGGGTTTGTTGATGTTGTAACATTTGTTGAAAATAATTTCTTAGTGTGTGGTGATTAGTGACCGTCAGTCGATAATTATTCAGAAATTGTGAGATGCGGTCTGGTGTGATGTAGGTTTCCGAAAAAACATGTTCTTTATCATGCCAACGTTTGGATCTTTATTGAGATCATTTTCGGGGCCTGGGATTAATAAACATTGTTTATATTTAACAAATACATTTGGAAAAAGGAATTTATACAATGCAAAATATATTCAATCACAGTAATGTTACTCACTCAGAGTCTTGATCTTACCAATCATACAGGTCCAATTCACGTTTGGCTAGGTGATATTCTGACATCGTGGCTCAACCTTCATTCCATCGATAATGACTTATCTGAACTTGGAGTTCCCGATGTAAAAGATTTTCCATAACGGCCTGCGATTGTTGTCTGTTATGATGTCTTCTTTTCCAGAACGGACTCCTTGGCGGAGGCCTGCATTCCTTCCTGAACTAACACGCACGATTTCCATCGTAGAACCTGAATTTTCCATTGTCCTCCTACCCTTTGATGGAACCAAGGGATTGACGGCCTGAGGAGAGGAAGGCAAATTGCCGGGAGACATAAACTATCTGTGGTCTTGTCGCCTGATAAAGTTGAAATAATATTTCTGCTGTGCAACTTTTTTGTTTCAGTTTGTTCCCAAGTTGCTCTTCTTCGCAAAGGTAAGCCCCATATCACAGTCAATTAATTCTCGCGCAACTCAATGCTCGAGCAGCTCATCAATTGTTCGAATCCCACTCGTGGTATTGATTTTTTTTTATCTTAACTAAAAACCTAAATTAATTGAAGGATATTAATTGATCAATCGGACCACGAAAACTAGTGAATTGAGTAAGATAAAATGAAGTATATTTTCACTAAATCTTCCGTGGCCATTTCAAATATCGCCGAGAATCAAATAGATTACTAGACATTTGAAAAAAGACAAAAAGGAAGTAAAATTAAAAAAGTGGGGTTGAGATGGGAAGTTGAGGTCACGATAGCTCAAGAGGTTGAGCAACGGCGTATCTAGCCAAGGATCGTGAGTTCGAATCCCGCTCGTGCCATCGACTTTTTTGATTTCAACTAAAAACATTAATTAATTGTGATACATTAATGGGTCATGCGAGCCACGAAATCAATTAAATGTAGGAATAGTTTTTAACTGAAATAAATCTTCAGCACTGAAAATGGGCATAGGTTGAATATTGTTCTACACTCTACTATTTGGTAGTTCACTTTTCCAAACTAGGACTACCATTGTGTTTTGTACGGCGGGCTCATTTCGATCATAACCGTAAAAAATGTTCTATAGTACCTGTAATTATTGTTCCAGTCAATTGATAAAAACTTTAGAAATTCAATCAAGGGACGAGGAGGGGGAAATGTAGCCCATTTAGTTTAAATACTGAAAAACGTATTATTGATTTCCATGAAAGAAAACCCAAGACAATACAAATATAAATCAACTTTATAAAATATGAGAATTGAAGAATGTATAAATATAATTAATAACTAATTTTTCTTTTTTTAAATTATTTTAATTAAACAACTTGTATAGTATAACACGTATTCCCGGAATATACAAGGGCTTAATGAAGGGGTATTAATAATCAAATCAGAAATTCTTATTTCCGTGATATTAGCGTGCCGGTGACGTGGAAAACAACCTGAAGTGATCGGAGGAGGAAATAATTCATCAAAGCCGTTATCATAAACGGATGCGTGCTGAAGTTGTGGTGATTTTAATTGCGATAACTTCCTCATACCGTCCCACTCGCTGTTTTTTTTTTCACTTCTCTACCGTGTTCCTCAATAAGTTCGATATTGTTAAAATGTAGTTAATTTAATGCAAATCAGTAAAACGAATCGAAAGGATAATGAAACACTCCGATACAATTACTGTATAACGTGTAAACGATGGTTTCAATATTAATGAGTATTGACTGAACAACCTTCCTTGCTAAGCTGTGTGCTAAGCTGACACAAACTACGCTTTAGCATAAGCTGACCCTAAGGCAGGAAAAACACTGCTAGGACTAATTTATCATTCCACTAGGGAGTTCTAAGTATTGATATTTAGCAAAATTCCCCATGTACCGTACTGCACAAAATTGATCCAAATTTATATAAAATTAGTAGCAGCGTTTATATTTAATTCATAGCGATTAGATTGACATATAATCTATTTAATACATAGATAGGTAAACATAGTAAATTAACATGAACTTACATAAATGTAAGATTGAGTTATGAATTACAGGATCGATAGAGGAAGAGAAAGGTTCAGACAAATATGTAGATAGATACATAGTAAGAAAGTAGGTAGGTAACTAGCAAGGTGGATGTACAGATAAAAAAAGGATATGAGAAGGAGAGCGAGAGAGAGATTGCGATGGAGAGAAAGATAAAGAGAACGAGAGAGTGAGAGAGAAAATGAGAGAGTAAGAGGAAATAATCATAAAAGGGATAGAAAAAAGAGGAAAACAAGGAAGAATACGTAAAGAATGAGAGAGAAATAAAAAGAAAGAAAGATATAGGAGAAAGAGAGTGGGGATGAAGAGCGATAAATAGAGAGAAGTGGGTTCAGGGCGAAAAATAGAGGAGGACGACAGAAACAGCGAGAAGAAGAAAGTTACAGGGGGAAGAAACAGCAACAAGGAAACGGCGGTACAGAGATGGTGAAAAAGAGAGTGGGAGTTGGTAGTAAGGAGATAACAGAGTGATATAGAGAAAAATGATTGAGAAGAGAAATCGAGAGAAAAACCCTAATTTCTGAGAGAAAAGATAAAAAGTACAAAAAAAATCAATAATACTGAATGTAATAAAATTAATAATAATTGAAATGATAAATAATTAAAGCAACTCTATTTGTTTTTCATAAATATACAAATGTGGTAGGTGTATGACATTGAAATGGACCTTAATACGTTTAATTTTTGAACTATTTACAATATTTTTGACATTGTAATTTACTATGTTTATTGCAACAATTTAATAGGTATATTACAAATATCCACTAATTTGTTTGTGTGGGTGTTTCATGGAATTGGTAAGTAGAACAATTGTATCTTGAAAACATCAATTTACGTAAACCACTTCACAGAGTTCAAAGCGTCTGATTAGCTGTAGTACTATTATCTGTTTTTCGCCATGTCACAAGGGGAAAATATGAGAAACGGCTTAAGTGGGCCATTCTATTTGGTGGGATTTGACGAAGGGGAGTGGGTAGCGAAGGTTGTTACTCCTGGAGAAGAGCCCTCGTCGAAAGTGTATCAAAGATCCGACAAGACAAGTACATTAGCGCCGGCGCTCGCTCTTTAGTGGAGGAAAGCCGTCTGGAGGCAGACACCAGCCATTAAGCAGCCGGTGAAAGACAATCAACGACTCCAGACAAAACCTCAACACACAACCAACCGTTGGCCGATTGTTTCTTTCCATCAACATCCCTATCAACTCGTTCAAAATATCCTCTTTTGAAGTATTGATTGCCAAGTGCCATATTCCATCTTTAGGAGAAGAAATTACATCCTCTTTTGATAAATTCCACTACTTATGTAATATATCTGTTATCCTTACAAATAACGCTTTAAAGAAGTTTAACAAATATAATTCTTTATATTAAATTGTATTTTTAATTTAATGAGCATGAATTTTTCAATTTGCGTGAATAAATTCTTGGTTGCATATATTAATCTGGGTGCTGAGTTTCATTCTTGGGCTTAGATGTTACTCAACCGGGATTCGACTTCCCGCCATTAGATTATGTAAATAATTGATGTAATTTATTATTTCAGGAGTGGGAAGTTAATTTTAAAATGTAAGTAAAATAATAGAATAAGTAATTATTATTAAACAATTAATTTACATTTTTAATAGGATCATTGCTTATTGTAAGATCATATTGTGTGTATATTTTATATGTAAGATATTGTATTATCGAATAATTAATGTACTTTTTTATTTTCAGCTGACCTAGTTAATTATAGTTTGACTCCTAAACTGCAACTGGCACTCGGTACCAATCCAAGCTTCCGAAAATAATCTATCCTTTTTTTCTGCTATATTTGCCATAAGAGCTGGGTTATAATCGTGCCGTTGACAAAATTGGCCTTATTTTAGAACTGAAAAGGAAAAGGCAAAACCTCCCGAGATGGCCGAACGTAGAGAATTACAAATTACTTTTTGTCTGGGAAAGATCCAGGTTCTTTTTGTTTCCTCCTGGGAGGAAGAAAAGCCAGCCAGAAAATACGTGCTGCTTTAATAAGCTATCGATTCCTACCAGGGCTGCAACAGGCTTCTATTAAATTATTAGATCCGGCATTCTGAAAATCTCGGGATGACTCTTCTTAATAAAACCGACTTAGCCGCACCTGGAACACTTTCCAACGCTACTAACATCAGCGTAAACGATTTATAGAAACAATGATTCCAATTCACGTAGCGAATATTGACGATGACATAAATTATTTTTGAAATAAAATTAGAATTTTAGAAGGGCAAACAATACAACGTCTAATGAAATTACTAAATAATTCTGAACGCGCAAGGAAGCATATGTACCAGAATGCCGCATTGCAATGACTTTGCTAATTATGTCGTCCGTCGTATCGTATGTATGTCTAAACCAACTTCTAATAAGTCAAAATGATTAACATTATGTATAATAGATATGAACTAAACTTAATAATATGCTCAAATTCTATATAAAACTAAAATATGAAGGGATAGAATCAACAGCGCGACTCTCTGAAGACAAACACACCACCAATGTTTTTATGCATAATTTAATAAGTTATTTAATAAGTATATTCCATGTGTACGTGTGTTCATTTGTTTAGAGGAAAGACCTTCGTTTAAAAATTAACCGTTTGCTTTTAGAATGAAAGTCTTAGATGGGCATAAGGTTTTGGCAAGGTTGCGTACTTGCCGAAATAAGCAATGTTTCAATTTAGTGTGGAGCCGGTTCGTTTTTCAAATGGCACAAGTTTTTTTTCTTTTTTTTCCCAGTGGTAGATGCCGGGAATGGCGTAAGAAAGGAGGTCAGAATCCCTGGGACGTGGTGTGAGGAAAGATTGAGGATTGAGGCTCCCTTCGAGCCTGGAGGACTGGGTGATGGCCAAAAACCGGCAGCTCTTAACGACGGGGGCGGTCCCCTAATGACAAAAACTCCCTCCGGCCACCACTCCATCCGCGAATCCAAAAACACCGACAGTATCACCGACGTGGACGCTCTTTTGATAATTTAGGTACTTTTTGTATTGGCTTTTCCGCATTTACTTTCTTCCGTTTTTAAAAGATTCCAGCCCTTCTTAGTCGACTATTTCTTCTCCATGAGACAATTAACTTTTTCCTTGCCACCCTGGTTGATAATTTAACTAGCTATGTGCAAAAACTGAACAAAACAAAAGTATAAGAGAAATAAGCAAATACATGAAGTCTTTCCAGGGGTCCACATTTGCATTACCTTTGTACACCACGATTGATGTTAAATTTCATATAATTACGACGACCCTAGTTTCGTTTTACCCTTCTTCTTTATTTCACAATAAAACAATAAGTTTTATTTTGCTTTTTACGTTGTTTAGCAACAGAAGAAGTCACATAAGTCATTAGGGTGTCGGTGTTTTTAAAAAAAAGCCCATTTGTATGTCGGATTCGAATCCAAGGCCACTGGATTCGAACCCGGGACCTGTACCTGGCAATGATGAGCATCGCCGTGTCAACGTCTAAACCGTTGAGGCCACAGACGCCCTTCAAATAAATATATTTTAATCTTTCAATAATCTAATTATAGCAGAACTGGTGGCTATCATTGGTTGTAAGTAGTAGAAGAGGGATCTTCTGCTCCCTACTAATAACAGCACATACGAAGTTGTCACACTTATGGATCAAACCATCGTATGTGTCTCGCATATAGAGAAAATTCGCCCTAATATTGAAGTTGTTGAAGTAATTTCTTTTGTGGACGCGACATAACAATAAGCTAGGGTATTAAACCAGCCATTCAGACGTTTTCATTCTGCAACGTGTTAAATAGTTTATGTCTTGGAGAGATTGATTAGAGTGAGGAGAACAGTGGCTGAATATCGATTGACCCTCAATAAGGTTCAACATCGAGTTGAACTAATCGAGAGTTGATCATTTAACTAGGTCCAATTTCGATGGCTTATCAACGTCAAGCCGATAAATTAAAAAAAAAAAAAAAAACTCTAAAACTTTGTTTTGCAAAATATACTTCTAATTAAAACGGCTAAACAACAATTTAAAAAAAAAGTTTTAGAAATGTTTGGATAAATTCTATTTTATTGGTTTATGTTTTTATTTAATATGAGGAAATATTTATTTTGGAAAATGGGTGACGGTAACGCTATTGGTAAAAACCTGGAGGTTTCTCAATGTATTAAAGGCAATATCGCACAGTCGGTATTGAGCCGATCCGAACATTTCATTTTTATTTAATCGAACGAATATTAGGCAATGTTCTAGGCCAGGCCTTGAAATCCATACTTCAAAGCTAAATACAATTCAGAACTGCTGTATCAGAGAGTACGGGAATACCAAAGAACCATACGAACATGTGGGAGGAGTGAAATTCATTACATCGGTATATCAATTAGTGTTTAAAAAAAACCGGTTTATTGGAATGAATCTCGTTTCAAAAAGATAAGCTTATTATATTTTCACGCATGAACACGGAAATTCTGGACTGATAGGATAAATCCCCTACTGGTTGCAGGTTTTAAATGTACCTCGTGTATTAAATCAGATTAATGGTTGGTTCCAAATTAAATATTTACTGGGTGGTTTTGGACACATTACTTCAGGACGTGTATAGTAACTATCTTAAATATTTCAAGGAACAGATTCTCCAGTTGCAAATGCTGTCCTTGAAGAAATGATTCAACACAAGTGGGATGGGGTCTATTACGTCCATACTGATGAATCTAATTATTACGCTAAGGGATCCCCTAAATAACGAAAGCATAAAAATAAAATTACGAAACTTCACCATAGTCTTTAGGGCAAAAATAATTAATATTTATCAGGCCTTGAATTATGCACTTCTCTCAACAACATGTGAATGAAGCAATCCTTACAAACAAGATAAGTGGAATTGAAAAATTCAACAACAAAAATATACCAAAGCTGTTGGTGTAAGTGTCTCCATGTTAAGCAGGTTGAAACGTTATATGCCAAGGATAAAATTGTCCCTACTGTTGGGATATCCACCTTTTGCTGGACCAGAAGTCTGTTTCGATTAACGGTAACACACAATTCTGCTAAAAAGCTACGGTTACGTGAGGACTGCTACCATTTTTTTATATATTTTTTTTTACTTTTTAAAAATTGTTTTGCATATCTAGCCAGTTTATTGTAATTATTTACTGCGTATTCGTTTTTTGGGAGGAAGGGTAACGTGAAAAAAGGGCCAGAGGCGAGGGCGGGAATCGAACCAGCGACCGCGGGGTCTACTAGCCGAGAGTCTCTCACGCTAACCACTCGGCTACCGCGGCCCCCAATTAAATGTGTTTATGATACAATTTTAATTTTCTGATTATATATTTCGTTTAATTTACTGACATTAAATATATCGGATATATATGAGGCATCACCTTCTTTATGGCCCCCTTTCACTTCAAAGAAAAATGAATTTCTATCCTTTCTATTTCCACTCCCTTCCAAATTCTTTAAAATCAAACATATGTAACAAAAAATTAATAACACCTGCACTAGTGAACAAAACCATGACACAACTACACAGAAAACACACAGACTTTGAGTGAGTGCAAATACTTTGAATAAAAGTAAAATTTCTATGTTGTGTACATCATTGTGTAAATTCATTTTCCCATCTTAAATGTATTTGTATAATCCAAACAATGTCTGTAAATCCCTGAAGATGATCTCAATAAAGATCGAACGTCTCACCATCTCCAAATAATCGTAAACATAAATGTCGACTTAAATACATTAACAATAAATAAATTTTCATAAACCTCCTATTTTAAATATGTACCTAAATAATATTTGACGTACAAACTAATGTCGATTGAAATTACTTTTTTGCATTGTATCTGTATTTGTAGTATCTGTCATGATAATTTTAAATAATTCATGTTTTTCGCAAGTTCAACATTGGCAAATGTTAAAAACCGCTTCTCTTTGTAATATCTCGTTGGCGATGGATCGATGGGACATAACATTGATATTGATAAATGCGTGTTTTTTAACTCCTTCGATCTGATGATGAGCGTTTAATTTTCGAAACCAGGATTTTTGTAAACAAAACCTTTGAGTAAGAACCATCATTTAGAAAAACTTAGTTATGGCGAAGAAAATTTGACAAGCATATATCTCTAAATTTCCTGTTTCCGAGCGTTTTGGACTGTAAGACCCGTTTTGACATTTCATCATTTTCCCTATTCCTTCTGAAGATGTAGCATGGGTAAGTAAATTAAAAGGGATCGGTAACTATCAAATTACATGTTTTTCACCCCAGAGACAACTTGTCAAAATCGCGGAATTTAATAATTTATGACACTATGAGACTTCGTCATACTGCTGCCAAGGCACAGGGAGTATGTCTTGTACTATGTGAATGAAAATCCTCATAACAGCAGAAAATTATTTAGTGATATAATAGATTGATAGTTAAATTTGAATTACCACTAAATGATTTTTCCGGTGTTTTGGTTAATTTTCTTTCAAACAATCATAATTAAATACATTTATAATACAATATTAATACATTTATTTAAAATAAATTTCTGATCTAGTTCGATATTATTTACATTAAAATAAGTATAGTGTTCCTCCCTTGTGATGGAACAGTACTGTTCTGCGGATTTTTTTGACGAAAGCCAAGCTTTTTAACGAATTTGGCGCACGGATCTGCTGTTCACGCTCAAGGGTTTCGTTCCATCCATCTACTGTTTGATACTGGGCAGTTACCTCACTGACCGGTTTCAAGTAATCGAAGGCCTCTGCATATTTCCCTATCCATGATGGAGTTCCTCAAGGTAGCGTTCTCGCCCCCACGCTGTACAGATGACACTCCATTAGATCCTCAAACCGCCACATTCACAATTGCAGACGATTCAGCAATTATATGTAGCAACTACAATCCTTTCATTCCTATTCGAAATCTTCAACACCATGGTGTTAAAAGAAAATAATAAAATTTAACAAAGACAAATCCACTTTCACTCTCCGTAAATGATCACCCCTCCTACCTACTTAAATAATATTTCACTTCCTATTGCGGATGATTATATTTTTACGAGGTAAATTAAAAGGTTTGTCAGGAAATCGTGTGAGAAAATTATTTTCGTTTAAGATGAAATCCCTCTTACCCAAATTTCACAAAGCCGTCTCAACCACCATAAATCAGCACATCAGACGCCACACAACGACGGATTCATTCGAACCCTTCTCACCGACTGAAAAGACAATGGCTGCGATATCTCCTACGAAATGATGGTAGTGATATTACAAGTTATAATGACACAAGGATTAAATAAACTGAATTAAACAGACAATATTTTGGTAAAATAGGAGTATACCACTCTTGTTTTCAACTGTGTATAGATTTCCTTACATATTGTTATATGTTACCTATTTGAAGGCAGTTGTATTGTAGTACAAAGTAAAACACCGTGTATTTCTAGTGTAAAACCTTTTATATTTTTAAAAAAACTCTAAGGCATCCCACCATTCCACGGCTTCATTTTCCTTAATTTTGAATCCCCGCTCCGGCTTTTAATCACTGGGCAAGATAAAATCATTTCTCCATTAAGTTAATTAAAAAGAGTGAAAGGACAAGGGAGGTTCATCCCCTGGAGGATAAAATCGAAAAAATGTCCAACCCGCACTCCCGGGAATTAAACGAGATAGAGTCTAAACTCCCTATTTAGGAAGGACAAAAAAGACTTGGGTTTTAATCGCGATGGACACTGACTCAGTCGAAAGGGCCAAATTACAAAACCAACAACGAAACACTCGTTGTGAAAAATAGATTTGACGATCTTAATCCTCATTTGTTTATTTTTGAAACCAGAAATGTAACGCATTATTTATTTACATTCACTCTCAAGCCAGTAGCTGGCCAGTTAACATCTCTTTTCTCTACTCGTGTTCAACAAGCGTTTTCAGTTTTCAACGTGTCAAAGAATGCCTGCCAGATAGAAAAAGATAAAGTTATTGGGGTGTACATTAATTCATTACGCCGAAGTTTTTGAAGTTCTACAAGCTCAAACGATCAAAGATAAATAAGTTTTTATTATTTTTTTTACTAGTGTTATTCAGTACATGTAGTTATTTTTTCCAAGTTATGAACTTTTTTTCGTGTAAATAGTGTATATTATTAAGGTATTAAGAAAAAATCCGTACCGGTATGCGACCAACAAAACAGTAAATGGAAACAATTTAGTTTGGAAATCCTTACAATTCTTACGAGGTTGAAAACCGACCAGCGATGAATCAGTCGATCGGCAAACAAAATTCTACAACTATACAGCCCAGTTCTCAAACTTCAAAACCGATTTGTAATGACACAGCCCTTGAAACAGGCATTTCTGTCAGCCTCACAATTTACGGTCTCCCTCTGTAGAGGAATGGATAAAAACCCAACCTGAGCCAATCATTATCACCGAAAAACAAAAAGAAAAAAGGACATCACGAAGATATCTATAGATCTGAACACCGGCAAACCCCAACAAACAAACGATACCACACAAGAAAATGCTCAGTTTATAACTTTTCTCCCTCTTACCTATTATCTTATCCTGAAGCCCTTCCTCGAATCGAAGGGTTGTTTAAAGTGAGAATCGGCACCGAACTTTTACTCATCAAGCTGATCAAACCTGGCGTCGCACAAGGATTCTTGCCGAATCCTCTATTTCTTCTACGATGCTGACATACCCACACGTCCAAACATACAACCTAAACAATGTTATCGAAACACTACAATCTTATCCTAGCATCAGAAGCAATCCAACGAAATCTGAACTTCAGTACTTTCATGTGCAATCGTTGGCGTCAAGTTGAACGAGCCAAAAAATTAACAACTTAGTTTACGCTCGAACATCGCACCTGTCCACATCGAACCTTGCTGATACTTTTGGTTTTATTTGGATAGCAGACTTATTTGGAATCACATACAAGATTAAAACGGCAAGGACTTAGGAGATGATATGAACTATTCAGACAGCACTAGCCCTCACTCTTTCCTCAACGTCTCACCCTTACAATCTTCCATGCCATTTAGTCAAACGACAATTGCCTCGTGACCTTATCTATCTTAAACCACCGAATTAAATAAAAGAGAGTTTAAGCCCTTGTTGGTTTCTCTCTCCACTGTTTCCTGGACTGTTGTACTGACAGAAATAAATATATAAAAGCCTTGTTTTTAAATTCAAACCTAAACAAATCGCAACATTGTTTTCACCAGTTTGTTTTTAAAATCGATTTCAGTCGCATCGAAACGTCACCGACGAGAAAAAGTACGGTCTTGTTTTATATTTTCGTGTAACAAGGACTCATAATTTTGTATAAATAAATGGCCAAACTGAATACGTAATGATAATAATTATTGTTAAATTGAGGTGATACGTAGGATGCCCTGAGACAAAATGAACTTTAAGGAAGCTGTTTTATCATTGCAGATTATCTCTAAACTCGTCTATTGCTGTGTACTCGTGGTCAGAAATGTTTCGCTTTCACGTAATATACATCCCTAGATAAACCGTCTCGCAAACAGAGCAACCCACATATTGCTCAACTTGCATAGAGCTCAGATCAGAATTAGATTATTAAGCTATCTTGTGAAATAGACTATAAAATTAGGGATCATAAATTAAGTGCTTGTTTTTTAGTTTTTGTAACATAGAAAATAGCGAAATTCCATTTTTAGTTTTTACATGTTTGACCGTTTATTTAATTGAATTGGAGGCCAGCAGACACTAAATTGATTATCGCCGACTTTTCCCATTTTCTCTCGCCATCAGGAATCTGAACGCAGGAAAGGCACTCTGGCATTATTCGTGCCTTTTCTCACTACCTCAGCCTGAATTTTAGGGCTGTCAGGAATGCCAATAACTACCCAAGTAATTATAGAAGAAATTCTAGACCCTGAGGTATCATTCTGGCCTCTAGCTAACGAACGGAATTCTTTTCTCCCCGGTGAAATTAAATCTTAAGAATGATTGATGAAGGAAGGCTGGAATTATATCACTTCGTCTGTGAAGCATTGATGCAAAATCCGAAAGACCTGGTTTAGATGGATAGTAACTCGTAAATGATTACTAAAACAATCTGACAATTAAATAGTCACAAAAGAAACAATGACACGTAGAAGAGAAGTCCGACAAATTTCGTAACTTCATATAACTTGGAACATATTGTGAAGCGCAGGATCCGTGATTTGTGCAAATAGTAGGCAGAGCGAATTCATCAATCATCTGTTTCAAGGTGAACAGCTTAACATGATACCAGACGCATGCTGCACATGTTGCATGGCATCGAATATGCGATAAATGATCATTTATGAATATTTATTTTTTTACGTTAACTGAGAACATGAAAAATGGATTTTGAACTGTAGGTCTAGTAAATTCTTTATAATATTGTATGTAATATATTTTTTAATATTAAACATTAATAAGATGTATATTAGTTAAAATTAGAATTGCTATAATTAGTTATTTTTTTCTAATGATTAACTGTCAGCGCTTCTGTTATTACCCCTTTCTTATCTAATATTAAAATTTAAGGGATTAATCGCTATTAAGAATGGTGATGTTAATCACACTTCGATTCATAGGACTTTGCAAATTACGGTTTTCGACTTATCTAAGTCTATTGTTGCAATTGGCTGATTACATGCAAAGTTGGTAGAACGCCCATTCTCGTAAAACCCTACACGCAAACTAATTTCCATTTAATATTCTGTTTCTGGACAAATTAATCGTATTTCTAGACAACGAAATCCCCAGACAGGATTCCGTTAGCGTCATAAAAGTGTTGTGGAAAAGATTTTGTTTCCGTAAAAATAAATGTTACAGTTACACATCTATATACATACCATATATATTAATAGTATATCCTAGTAATAATATGGAATGTATTTCTGTAATTTTGCTAGTTTTTCTGCATTTCATTTGTTTTTGCCACTGATGATGGCAAAATGCCATGCCAGAGGAGTGAGGATAGGAAGAACAAAATGATCACAAACGATCAAACTACAGATGATTTCATCATTCACAGTGAACAAGATGAAATCTCACATATGTTCTTTCGCTCAATTTGCAAGCATCCTCTGGCCCAACGAAAACCGTCACGACATATCGAAATAATGTATATTATTTTAACTGGTAAAGCTTAATCCTACCACGAATCATATCGAATCACTTTGGAAAGTGTGTGTGAAGCCACCAGCCCCCAGGAATATCGAGTACTCTGGACGAGTAAATGTGACCTGACACATATAGGTTTGTGTGATGTATGTATAAATTATGTTTAATATTGCCACGGCATCTTTGAGGGAGCCTTGCACACCTTGGCCAGAGGCTGCCCCACCGGCCGAGGACCAATACGGCCACGTCGGGAGTTCTTTGATTTTTGTAGGACAGACTCTGTCTTTTGACATGTTCCGGTCTACTTGTTCAAAGGGAGACAAATTATTCGATTGGATAGAGGAAATTTTTTCTTAATTTTCATATATTGGATTTTTTAATTGTGGAACTTTGATTTGTATTGAAAAAAAAAATAATTTTAAAAAATCTAGTTTATAAAGAAATATATTTATTTTATTTTATTAGGTAGTGTTTTATTGTCGGACAAATTTATATTATTTTATTTTATAGTATTTATGGCATTTTCTTCCGAGTTTTGGAACTGGGTCCGGTTTTACTTCGGGAAAATTTACCCCGGGAACCGTATTTCGGATCATCTATATGTTATTCTGTACTAAATTCACTACTTTCGTGTTCCGCTTCACCGATTCATACATTTCAATTAATTAAGATTAAAGGTAATAATTAAGGTACTAAAGCTCTCCATGGCCATTTCAATTGGCGCCAAGAATCAAATAGATTACACGACATTTGAAAAATGGCAAAAAGGAGTAAAAATTCAAAAAGTGGGGTCGAAATGGGAAGTTAATAGTGTCTGAGTGGATCGAGGTCACGATAGCTCAAGTGGTAGAACAGCGGCTTATCTAGCCAAAGATCGTGAGTTCGATTCCCGCTTGTGACACTGACTTTTTTATCTCTTTATCGTGCCGCGATAAAGAAAATGTTTTTCTGAAACCTGCATCACACCAGACCGCACCTCACGATTTCTAAATATTTATCGATCAACGGTCACTAATCACCACATACATGCATTCTGTACTTTACACCTTGAGGTGTTAATGAGAGAACCACTCTATAAAATGACTTAGTTTTCATATAAAAAATATTGTCAGTAATAAATCGAGAAACGCAAATGTAGTCAGCTGTTTTTGGCCTCCCATAAACTTCAAACGTTATTATTATTTCAATTAAGATTCAGTTTTCAGTTAAGATTTAAAAAATTTTATAAACGGAATATATAAATTCCAAAATGATTTGTGCTTCAAGTATGCGCTCGAATCAAAATTTAAAGAGGAAAAGAAATAAATAAAAATTTGGAACATAAAAAATTGCTTTTATTATAAAAATAAAATAAAATAAGAAACTCTGAACTAAAATGAAAAGAATGAAACCACAGGAAAAATGAACTTAATTGCTTCCCTTAGTATAAATAAGATAGACAAAGCACTTTTAAAACCTATTATAATAATTTTATTAAACAAAAGTTACCTATTTTTTTAAATGAAAGTAGCGGGCGCACTCCCAGAAGATGGAAAGGAAAATGATTCCGGACGTAGCAAGTACTTTCATGGAGTTCCCAACTCGGAATGCCATTTTGTTTTTATTTTCTTACAACGATAGCGACTCAATCGATAACATACCGGATAAGCGATTGGAATACGCCTCTGACAATTTTGTTCATTTAAATTTGTGAATTGCATTTTTTTCTACAGAAAATTTAGTCTTTACAAATTGAATGACTGAAATCAGCATTAGGTCAAATTCAATTAATTAAGGTAAAAAAGTTGAGATAAAAAAGTCAGTGCTACGAGAGGGATTCGAACCCACGATATTCAGCTAGAATCGCCGCTGCTCTACCACATGAGCTATCGTGATTTCGATCCACTCGGACTGTAACTTCCCACATCTACTCGACCTTTGAATTTTCCATCGTTCGAATACACTGACTTTTTATCTCAACTAAAAACCTTAATTAATTAAAATATATTAATTGGTCAAGCCGACCACTAAAACTACTTAATTATTATCATTATTATTATTTAAACGTAAATAGCATTAACCGCCTTACCTATACGCCTGTAATAATAAAATATACATGTTTTCTAAAAGTATATGAGCGTAAATGAAAGGACGAAATAAATACATTGTTCACCTAGTAATAAAATTTGTAACATCCGTATACTGTTTTCATGATTTTTGTTCTGATGTTTTGATTAACAACATTTTTCATAATAAAAAAGCGCCATGTCAGGCGTACCCATATTTTAATAACGTGGTTTTATTGGATTTACGTGTAGCGGAATGTGTGAATAAATAGCAGACATTTTGTCGCATTAGTAACCCCTTTAAATTCACATTTTTGAAAATACGGTAAAAAGCTTTTTAAATTTGTTCATAGTTATATTCGATGGAATGTATAATATATATAAAAAATAAGAAAAATTTATGATACTATTTAATATATATTAATTATTGTTTACGGTCTTCCAATGTCTGTACTTTGGATATACTGAAGAAAAAATAACTTAATTCTTTTTAATTTTCCAAAACATGATAGGTGACCAGTGGCTCAAAATTATCTAGACATTTATTTCAAACAAAAATAAAGAACAAATAATTCAAACTTATGCAAACCGTGATAAATGTGTTTGTTTATTTCTCAAACGCTTAGAAGTGAGGCTATGAGGAGTATGAATGACGAATAGTATCATATAATTGCTTTTGAGAAGATAAGGGTCAGTGTATCTCACTCAATTAGCCTCAATGCCACTATCATGAATTATTACCCTCCATACAGTCAAACGTAAACAAAACGCAGCATCGCCCTGGGCGAGGCTATGTTAAATAGATGATAGCGCTTTCTAGTTGCAAGTAAGATTCACGTGTAAAACTAAACACGATTCTGCCTATATATGAAAATTCGAGGTACGATTACAGATCCATTGTTTTTGTTAGGAAATTAGAACGTTCCTTGAATATTTCAGTTCAATGTAAAGTTAGCACGTTTTTCAAAATAAAGATATTAATAAACAACGACGCAAAATTGGGCAGGAAAACATTTTCTGCAGTTTATATCTTCGACTTTTTTAGTTTCAATTTCCTTATCTTTTATATAAAACAAATAATTACTTACCGTTTTATGAGTTGAGGATAACAAGCAAAACAAACAAAGAAGAATGTCTGATTCTGTGAACGCAGAACATAAACATTGAACTAGAGGTGGGGAAAACCGCTCTTTTTACGGATCGGAGCAAAACAGATCACTCAGTGAAACGAAACACTCCATTTTCGTGCCTGACCGCTCACCAAATTTGTTTTACATAATTGGGCAAACTTTGACGGATTTTTGGGAATTTCAGTGTGCAAACGCCAAGGCCAATCCTGAAGGTTTTGATTGTCTAAATTACATTGTTGCTACATAAAAGAAACGACGAACATTTAAATCTTTATCTTTTTTTATTATTTCCTGTAATAAGATTCAATTTAAAATAAAATAATTAAACAAATTATATTTCAAGGTTATTATAAATCGGTCAATTTGTTATTCTGGCTGTTAATATCAACTTTGTTTCTTGTAAACAATTTCCTTTCGAATATTTTTCTCTACTTGGACGGTCACAAAATGATGATGCATTTTAAAAAATACGAATTTGTTCGTTTGAAGATCTAGTGTTTTCCAGTTTTATCGAAATTGGCTCACAAACTGTGATTAATGTTCTACATTGGTTTTTTATTACGAGTATATCTAAAAACGGTATTGTTTTGTTGTTATCGATTTCATGTGGAAATTGCCATCATATATAAACATAAAACAGCAATATCTCACTGGCACTTTCAACACGACACGCAAACTGGCATACTTGCGCAAAAAACAAACACGTTGCCTTTGTAGAAATACTTTGATCGAATAAAAAAAATCTTTTTTCATTGTATAAATTCACTTTTTTCCACATCCTACATGTAATTGTTAAATGTAAACAACGTTTGTAAATACCAGGCATTGAAGATGATTTCAATACAGATCGATAAAGAAAATGTTTTTCTGATACCTACATCACGCCAGACCGCATCTCGCGATTTCTGAATAACATTTTAAACTAGTACCACTCCATGAAAATGCTTAGAGGATTGCTGTGTACTAAATATTTAATTGTTTTCCTTATATATTTAATAATTTTTATTCTCATTAGATGTTAATTTTTAAAAAAATTGAAATGACGAGTCTGTTCACTTTATGAGGGGCGTAGAGGTCTTTTCACGGTGAGGTCTGTGCCTTGCATGAAGTTCAATTAACAACATACAGAAGGTAAACAGTGATTACTGGATTCGTGTAAACCGGTTCATAGGAATCACTGAAATGTACTTACGTCCCAACCTTTTCACACAGCTTTATCAAAGCCTATAATTACTGACAATAATTCAACTGCACGATTTGCACAAGTCAGTGTGTTGTTAACCAATCGCTTTTAGTGGGTTTTGAGTGTGAAATTTAATCACCGCTATGAATTTCGTTTTTTTTTCGTTGGTTTTATTGATTGTTGATGTTGATGTGCCTACTATACGATGAGATGTCTCTCTCATTACATTCAACACATACAAAATTATCATTACTATATGCTCAAAAATAATCCTGTTTTCTCCATGTATTGATAGAACGAACACAGTTAATCGCTACGTTACATTTTTCATATCGGATTTCAAACACGCCCTCTACAACTAACCAAAGACTTTCACCGTGCATTTAGGTAGATCACATCGAACAACCTTTCTATGCATGCGTAACTCATACCCCGGCTCTGAGCCAATGTCAACCTCGCAAGGCCTATTATTAATCAGTCAAGGATGACACTTCTTCTTTGAGTCATCTCCTCCCAGGACGACCTCTTGACTCCCACCGTGCATTGTATGGATTTTGTGATTAGAATAAACAAGTGAGACAATCTTTTTATTATATATAATATTTATCATGGATAATTGAATTCTAATTGCAAATTTATCAATTAATTTCCATTAAAAGCAATCCTTCCGTATCCAATATATTTCATAAATAATTGTGCTTTGGTGCCATCAAATTGTAACTGGCATGCAAGGCGTTAACAACGCCATTGGGGCACGAGAAAGGGCGAAATAATTAATGTAGAATTAATTAAGACAGGCAGGGGCAGCAGCTTTGCAGCTAACCACTTTCTAACGCCCTCGTTCGAATAATACTCGTCTCATCTGTGTAAAATGCGTAAACCATCGGACTACAATTTGTTTTCGACGCAAAAGTTCCTTAATTAAAATCAGTTCGCGCCGGCTGCATGAATAATTTCGCCTACAACTGTTAAGGTTTGAAGTTAAAATTTCAGTGGATTTTTTCGTTTAAAAAAAAAGTTAGATTAGGAAAGGCAGTGTAAAGTAGGTTATTTTTCATGTTCAGCTATTAAATACTATCATTTGCGGGTCATAAATCTTTCCCGAAAAAGAATTACTGAATAAATTCTGTATACATCACCCTCCAAAGAATCAAGATTAGTATCACTGTACAAATCTGGTATTTTCAGGGGTTTTAATGTCTAGAGAAGAAGGATTACTTACAAAAAAAGTTGTTTTTATAAATTTGTAAACTTTGTAAAATTGAAATTTATATTCTATTGATTACTAAAGAATCGCGGGAGAACGTTAAGCAATAAGTAATCCAATACTTGTAGGTAATGTTATTTATTCAAATGTTTGCTTCTATATCAGTTCGAAAAATTAATGAATGGAAAAACCCAACTAAATAAAGCAGTTTTTAGGAAATCGAAAAGCGGACTCCGTAACAAGAGCAAGGGCTGAGTCGTGACCCTATTAGGAGCATAGGGTTTAATATTTCTAACACTCAGGCAAAAAACAAATTGAAAATGAGGAAATGTGGCATTCAACCATTGAATCTGAACGATTCATCAGCCTTCTAGCAACTGTTGGAAGGAAAGAAACAACAGACTGCAACAAAGGAAATAGGAAAAACGTGTATGCTTTATTGATAGTGGTGGTATTGCGCGTAAATATTCAGCTCTTGGTCGAAGATTAGCTGATGGTTTCTTGGTGATGAAAGAACAATTGATCCGTATTTCCCCATATTGAGAGCAACAAGAATAAACGTTTTTTGATTTACTCTGGGTCGATGACGAAATTTCTGCGTGAACGACTCGAATGCACGACGCCGATACCACCACTACCAATAAAGCAATCATACAAATCAACTAGCTGTTGTTGAAAAAATATGCTCATTGGTTAAATTTGAACGGAATACTGAATGCAACGATTAGGTATTACTATAGAATAGAATAGAATTGCGAGACCTCCTGGGAGGTCTCTGACCTCTCCCTGATAGATCATGGGGAGTCACCCACCTTGGTGCATAAGCGACTCGTTGGTTGGGCTCTGGTCGGGCGCCATCGACTTCTTTGGTCATTTCGGCGACCTTACGTTCCCTAAGACTAGTCACACACTCACTCATACAATAAATACTTACATGCCACTATTTACAAATCCAATCAAACATGCTTATCCTTTATCTAGAGTCCAGGTCGGAGGGTACTCGATATTCCGCCCCGACCCGGTTTAAGGGAGAGGTATTACTGTAAAATGCATTTACAATGTAGGACAGAATTTAAACAATTTATGGCAATTTATGTTCTCTTTAGTGAAGAAGCAAATTATTTCAATTAACAACGAAACAAACGTACTGCGTTTTTCAAACTTTTAGCCATAGCGTTCCCATTTTTTTACCAATTTAAAATCCGATTGCACCTTTGTTTTAAGCGTAAAAAATCACATAAAATGATGTGTCATGATGAACACGGCTTTATTTAAAATTTTGAAACTGAATTGGGCCTAACGTTCCCTGTATAATTTATACAAGGAGAGGCTAGGAAAAGCTCACTTAAGCTCCAGAAACAATCAAATGGGAAATTAACTAAACAAATCGGGCATTCAATCATCAACAAAATCAGACACACATTATTAGAAATGGGGACTGATTATACGATCGCGAAAACATTCTTCACAACTTCCTTTAAAGTCTGAACGAACTATGAAGGAGAGGAAAAACACAGGATCAGATACAATGATATGGTATACAGATGGCCCCAAAACAAAGGAATGGAACAGATCAGGCGTTTTCTGTACAAACTCAAAACATGAGCAATCCAACTCATTATAAGTACACTTCGGTCTTTCAAGCAGAAATACATGCCACCAATGCTTGTGCCCTGGAAAATTTTAAAAAATGTTACAGTGACAAGCTACAACCTTTATAACATAAGATAGCCAAGCAGTTATTAAAGCATTAGCTTGTAAAAAATCGCATAAAAATTGGCCATCTAAAATCTCCATAACCTAGGGAAACACGACAACCTGGTAATATCTTGGGTACCAGGGCACAGGGGAATTTGGGGTAAAGAGAAAGCAGACAGACTGGCCAGAGGAGGATCTGCAAGACCATACATAGGCGGCGAATCTATTCTTAGAATAACAAAAACATATATAGAATGCTCAATCACAGAATGAATCCAAACAAAACTAAAGGAGAAGTGGATAAACTCTATCGGTGCTAGACAAAGTAAACTTTTTATGAAACAACTCTCACCAAGACTGGCAAAAGCGGTGCTGCAATTGCAAAGAGCCAAAGTGGGAGAAAACATCTTCACAACTTAGGTATATACAACGGGGAGGCTATTTGTAAATTATGTAATGAGAATGATGACACATCCACCGATAGCATCTTCCAATTAAAAGCAAGAGCTCAATGGACATTTAACCTAACGTACGGAAAAAACTTAGGGTATCAAATTGCAGAGGCGACACTCAATGACCTGATACTTCTACGAAGAAGGAATGAGCCTATTGCACTGAACTAAAGAGCTAGGAAGGCATAATAAGGCAGAAGGCTGCAGTGACTGGGCAGTGCAAGCCTCGCTTCCTAGTATCCTTTTTCACTATCTATCTATTGAGATGATGTTGATTGGTGCAAGCCATACCATACCCTGCATAATTTTTCTCTAAACAAAGTTAAACATTTGAAATTAGTCTAAAAAATATTAAACAATATATTTCTGTTATAGGACCATTGGTTCAAGAGAAACTCACCCTGGCCTTTACATACTATACACACCTTCATTTTCGTCTATCTATCTACAGAATGTCTACATAATCATATCTCTATCTATAGTAAAAATCAAAATGTATGCAGAGAAGATTTATAATTTTAATTTTGGATAATTTTTTCCTCGTGGTATAAAAAAAATTGAAAAATAATATTAGAGCGACGAGCTCAACTCAACCATTAACAACTAAAAATAATTTAATGTAGGTCGGGACACGAATTGAATTAAATATATACTTTTTTAATTATACAAATGTTATGTCCGTAATTAGGGCAGATTGTAGGCCGGGCGGGAGTTGAATGCTGATGAGAACTGTTCCGCTGACGGCTTTCCTATTCATTATGCGTTTAGCCGAGTACTTCCTCGAGAGGAAGCCATTTTAATCAGAATGATGGCTGCCTTATGCCACATTCGCCCTCTAGTCTGTTTATAAAAATATTTATGCAAGCGAATACCTTTTTTAGCAGGAACTAAAGGCGAACGTACCTAGAACAGAAAAGAAGATATTAGCAGTTGAAAAAAGAATTAGCGAACAGATTACTATTATTTAATTATATATAAATTATTATATTTAAACAGTCGGAAATTGCGGTAAATTGCCAATTCAGAAGAAAATAAGTAAGTAATTACTCTTTCAAAACTTTTGGGAAATAAAAATATCAACAAGGGGTAGATTAAACAATGAACGGGATAGAAAGGAGAAACTAGGATTTATCTGTTTTCTGGTTTCTCTTTAATTTCTCCCTTACTCTTTTCTGCCTGGCCGTATCGGATAGAAAAACCGCACTTCGGCCAAGAAAATTAGTCATTTCCGCGCTAGTCGTTTATGAACATTTTTTCCTCGTCTCTCTATATTAAAACCTGAATATTTATTGGTTTTCTACGTCTGCATTTAAAACTGGAGACCCGTCGATACTTGTGATCAACCAAAATCAACTATTTCTGGTCCGCTTGTTCTCGCAGTTTTAATGAAAAATTTGCGCTTTTCATAAGTGAATATTTATTTTTTCCTTTTGATTTGTAAATAATTAGCTGTTATCATATTGACATCGTCATCAGAGTTTTTCACCAATTGAACCCAGATCGAATTTTAATTGTATTCATTTGAAAAATCAGTTCTGAATCATTGATAACATTTTCAGTTCATTGGGTTAAACCTAATCTGAGGCCGATCGATTTAGTGAAATTATTTAATTTCAGAAGGACGCGAGAACAAAATAGAATTTTTTTTTGTAAAATAAGAAAATGATTACGAAATATTAAAAAAGGGTTTTGTAATTTGTTTTCCTAATTGAACGACTGTTACATCACTTGTTAGTTTGAATAAGAAAAAGATTATAAGCTTAGTTATATAACTTTACGTCAAGAAGGCAAAAGTTCAGGATAATTGAATCTCTAAACCTGAAATCGAGAAAGGTCGAAATTCAATATGATGTTCCTTCCTAAATAATTGTTTACCGTCTGTTATAATTTAGTATATACACCGACGGACAAATTTAGTTCATAGTCAACAATACCTTATTTACTTGAAAATTAAATCTATTATCTTGGAATATTAGTTCCAGGTTATTAAAAGTTACCGTAGTTAAAATAAACAGTAAATTTTCCTTCGTTTTCTTCTTTTAATTTAGTACCGATTGATCCCATTTGCACAAAATGTAACATTATACCATTTCATTTTACTACGCCTAATGTTTTTTCCAGGAGACATTCTTCGGTGGGTTAGTGATGTTCCGAGGTGACATTTCTTTGGATGTTCGCATCCAACTGTGATTATTGTGCGAGAGATATCTTTAATTTCACTGAGATGCTTACCAGACATAATCGAATAACATGTAGTGCCCTTTGCCTCCATAGAGATTCAAAATATTCTCAGCCTCCATAGAGCACCTATTATTGATGAATACGTGAATCAAGTTGGAATTGAGTGGTTGCTGTGGCCAGCTCGAATTTCAGATTTGAACCCAATCGAACACATTTGGAACCAACTTCCGGAGAAAGTAAGGTCCTAACTCCTGAAGAGTTGGAAACGGCTGTTCTTGATTAATCGAAGAGAATTCCTTTGGACTTCACCAGGCAATAAACATTTTCTATTTAAATGTTTTGCTTTTATACCTAAACCTATTTTTGGTACGCTAAGTATAAATAAATCGAAATACATTAAAAATTAACGGTTAATTTGAGTTAAGTTGAGTTGAGTTAATTTTATCTATCATTTTATTTTTTATAAGGAAAACGGATCAATAAAAAAGAAACGTCTTGAGAAATTAGACATTGAATGTTATTAAAAAGAATGATGCTAGTGCTTCTTAACAAAAAGGACGGATGGGAGGGTTGACGAGAGGAGGACATATCCATCTACGTCGCCGTGTATCAATACAGGGTCGGAAAATTTTGTAGATTCAACAAGAGGCCCCGTTGTGCCGCCGAGGGCATCAATTTGTTATCTCCTTACACAATGTCCCATTTGATTAACAAATTTTCACCTTATAATTAATTAGTTACAACTCTGCCATCAATCAATCTATTTACAAACAAAAGACACTGACCCATTTATTTGTATGCCAACTTACGTGTGCACAAACAAAATTTTGAAAGTTTATAAAGAATTCATTTCTTTCTACATCACTCTTTCTGACTGGCCAGCCTGTTCATGCTGTTTATCGAAACGTATCGGAATCTTTATAAAGCTTAGAGTTTAGGCAATACGTCAAAGATACAAGCCTAGATTGGCAGCACGGATTTAACCATATGCAAGGCTGAAATGTGAAAGGCAATCAAATTTCTGCCAACTCGGAAATTTAAATTTTAACGTATAGATTAAACATTTGTTACATGCTGCACTAAAAAAATTGTTACTTCATTAAAAAGGACTGAAAGTGATTATTCTTTAAAAGAAAAGTTATTCAGTGCATGTTAGTGCATAAATCCACAATGTACAAAACCTTGCATAACTTGACAATACCAATGCCAGTGCGCAAAAGAATTCTGGCTAATTAATCATCATGAGTTGACAGAAGAACAAAATTAATTACTCCATCTAAAAATGCGTTTATACAAATAAAAGGTGAGGTTGACGAACTTCACAGGCATCAGATATTTCACTAAAATTGCTACAGTAAAATGCAGGTTAGTGATAAGTCTATAAAAAAAATCTTGCCAAAACACCTATCGAACATAGGTAGATTCAATGATGGATCCATTTTTAGGTTAAGGTAGGACCTGGTACAGGTAAGGAAGGACCCACCCATATTATCTTCTACTTCAAAACTACCTATCAATGCAGACGCCATCTAAAGTAACAGGGCCAATTGCGAAAAATAGTTGCATTAAGAACAATCAACGACATACTACTTCTAAATAGATTCGATTCAATTGAACTAAGTCAACCCAATAAGTCAAAAGGCTGCACAGCTTGAATAATACCAAACGCTCACTTCCTGGAATCTTGCGAATTCACTTCATCAAATCCGTGCATTAAAGCATTTATTTGTGTCATTGTGTCAAATAAAGACTATAGGAAGGATTATATAAGGACAATTGTTGTGTGCAGTGACAATAGATGTAATTCTAGCCTGAAAGTGAACTGTGGTTCAATTCATCTTTAAATTTAATGCCATATTTTTTGCATACAAGTTGAAAGGAATATCATACAATGCGAGAAGATCCTGAATTCTGCCAAAATCTGCAGTGTAAAGGCTTTCAGCCTACCGTACAGCCAGGTGTCGTGGGCCTGTAGTTTTATACTTTCTTTAGCTGCGGTGTAGAAGTGATTGTTTCAGCAAACGGGTGCGAAACATACCTCTTCCTAACCGAAAGCTTCATCGTTGGTGAAAGAAAAAGATACAGTGTTGATAAGGATTAGGGTTGTGGTCTTCAAAACATACAAAGAATGTCCAAGCATTCGACAAATTTAATTGTCTCCTTCAGGGGATCTACAGCAAAAGAAAAGAAAAACAGATACATGTTTGTCGTCTGATTAAGCAGTGTCATTAGCTATGTTCAGCTCACACCCACACTCGCAGTGGAAGCGTGCAGGGCCCATAACCAAGAGGTCCGTGGATCGTAACCACGCTCTGCTACCAATTTTATAAATGGAATATATAAATTCCAAAATGATTTTGCTTCAAGTATGCCCTCAAATCAAAATTTAAAGAGGAAAAGAAATTGATAAAAAATTTGGAACATAAAAAATTGCTTTTATTATAAAAATAAAATAAAATAAGAAACTCTGAACTAAAATGAAAAGAATGAAACCACAGGAAAAATGAACTTAATTGCTTCCCTCAGTATAAATAAGATATACAAAGCTTTTTTAAATCCTATTATCATAATTTTATTAAACAAAAGTTACCTATTTTTTTTAAGTAGCGGGCGCACTCCCAGAAGATGGAAAGGAAAATGATTCCGGACGTAGCAAGTACTTTCATGGAGTTCCCAACTCGGAATGCCCTTTTGTTTTTATTTTCTTGCAACGATAGCGGCTCAATCGATAAGAAACCCGATGGATCACGGGAGAGATTGGAACGCGCCTCTGGCAATTTTGTTCATTTAAATTTGTGAATTGAATTTTTTCTACAGAAAATTTGGTCTTTACAATTTGAATGACTGAAATCAGCATTAGGTCAAATTCAATTAATTAAGGTTTTTAGTTGAGATAAAAAAGTCAGTGTCACGAGCGGAAATCGAACTCACGTTTTTTGGCTAGATAAGCCGCTGTTCTACCACTTGAGCTATCGTGGCCTCGGTCCACCTGGAAACGAACTCCTTATCTCAACCCCACCTTTTGAATTTTCCCTCCTTTTTGCCATTTTTCAAATGTTGTGTAATCTATTTGATTCTCGGCGACACGGAGAGTTTTAGTGAAATATAATTTTTTTTTTAAATTCATTAAATTGACTATTTTTCTTGGTTGTGGGCTCGAATCCTGCTCATGACAATGACATTTTTATCTCAACTAAAAACTTAATTAATTGAATAATATTAATTGGTCAAGCGGATCACGAAAAATAAGAAATCAGGTCAAATTTTAATTTTAGGAATATTTCAATTTTGCTTAAAACATCTTGTTATGAGGCAATTCAGTTTTCACGGAAGGACATAAACCAAGCACATTTGGTACTTTAGAAGCGTACAATTCGTATTTCCGATATATTTTTTAGAAAAAAAATTACACAAGTTGATTAAATTAGCGTGTACTTTATACACGATCTAACTCCATATTGTCCCCGGGCGATTGGTGGCTTTACATTCCGATCGGTTCCGAAAGGGTCGATTACCAAGATCTGCCATAATCGCCTTATCGGATTTGCTCCGTTTAACATGCCTTACAACTGGACATGGGAAAAGCTGAATTAAGTGCCAATTGACTGGGCCGATAACGGGATTAGACGCCGGACCTCAAGCCGCAAATTTCAAATTACAATGGATATTGTATCCAACTAGGGGGGGAAAAAACTGCCAGGAAATCGTTGGAAAAATAGAAGAACAGTACAATTAGGTTTGTAGATTTGTAAACATTCAAAGTCTTCATTATGTCACAATTTGGATTTGGGTTGATATAAGCTTAAATAAGCTCAGTGGTGTAATCAGTGTGCATGTATACTCAGGATGTTACACTTTCATTTATTCACTTCTCACGATTTACCATCTTTGGGCCTTTCACCTTCGTAAAATGGTAAATATCCATTATAATGAACAGATTGTAATAAACATATATATATATATATATATATATATATATATATATATATACATATATATAATATTGTAATACATAGTAAGTAAAGTGTCATTGCACTGAAAAAGGGACTTGTTAAAAGCTCGTTGAAGATACTACGTGAAATCTTCCTAATCTGCATCAACGCTTGTAAAGAGATGAACCTTTAATAAACCCAACGAGAAACCCACCTTTTATGAATTACAATCAATTGCCGGCAAACCTGGAAAATACCTCGGGTGTTGGCAGTCCGGTGTCGGACCTAGGTATATTCTTCCAGTCACCGATGTTGGCTCCGGATATTGTGAAAAGCTAGGTCAATTCAGCACGCAACGAATGCGGTTCCATACCCATCCACATTCTCAATCATTCTTAAATACTTTATTTTCTATTTACATAACATTCACTCAATTTGGGGGTGGTGAAGTACTCATGTCCTCCAATCCCGTGTATTTACATTAATAAACCGCTATTCTATTTAACAAACCCTCTAACCAAATTGGAAGTCGATAGGTTAATTGAGTAATTCGGTATCAACCCCTCACAAGACACAGTCACGCCAATAAATACGTTTACTTTTAACACTACACAACGGGACAGAGAAGTACCAGTACTACAAACAATAAATATAATTCCTGTTTCTTAAATAATAGGAATATAAGAGCGAAACACTTGCCGCAGTGAACAAGAGCAATTCTAGCGTGGCATTCCTATACGCTCTCTATATAGAGCCAACAAATTAAACCTTTCAAGTACACAGGACTCATCACTTTTTCTACATGCCGGACACATACGCGGGTTTTCGTGTATCGACCTAAATAACATTTCTTCTAAGGATCTATTGAATATTAAACTAACATTTTATTTATCTTGTTTGTATTATATTTTCAGAACGTTAAATATTCTTTTGTTGGTTTTGTTGGTCACTGTCCGCTTTATTGTGATATTGTAATAACGATTATGCGATTTTTGATTACTGAAATTGTTTTAAGTTTCATGGTATATGTTTCGTAAGAGGTAAGTAAAATTTTCATAAAATTTGGCCTTTTCTTCTTTTATGTCCTTTGGCTCGAAGTATTGTATTACTGTTCGCACTGAAAATCCATTCAATATAAAATCAAAGCTGAATAAAAGCCAAGTCAGGAGCATGTACCCCCCCCCTCACGTATCAATTTGTTATCCCGTTACACATTGTCCTCTTTGATAAACATATTCACATGGAAGATTAATTGGATGCGGCATCGAATCCTTTAATTAATCTGAGGGATTTGATGGTTACAATGTAAACAGGGCTTCTTTAAATCCTAATTAAAACTTGTTGCTGGCGAATTTCGCTCGCGCAACTGAAAGGCAATAAAACTTCCCTGAGGTAACCACCAGGGGTGAAATAATTTCATTTGTATTTTTACCTTCTCGACAAAACAAGTTGGACGCAATTTATGTTTGGGGAGAAATTAGTCCTGAAACTCACTTTCTAAAAACGATTTCGCTTTATAAAAAAAAGTATAGAAATGAATGAAGTGGAAAGGTGGAAATCGTCGAAACAAACCAAGTAGTTAAAAGTTTTCAATAATTAAAAAATGGGAAAAGTTTCTTTTTTCACTTGCTCAATTGTCTGCTCATTTGATAATAAACAAGCCTAATCAATACGATTCCCTTCTCTGAATATTAAAGCTTAATTTTTTTAAAGATATTGCTTAGTAGATATTTTATACCAATTTATATAAATTTGTTTAAAAATTAAAACAGGTTAAACCAATAGAACGATTTATGCGAATGTAGGAAAATATGCCTATTCTCAAGGTTGGTAGAAAAATTGATAATCCAATTAGCATTGTTTGTTAGGATACTTGACACTCTTTAAATTTAAAATTCATAATAGTTTATAATCGCAATAATTTTGCGGAATTTTATGTGTTTACTGTAGGAATATGGTTCAGAAGGACGTCCACCGGCTCAGACGTGAAGGGGAGCAAAAACGGAAAGGAAGGGTAGAAATGTATATCAGCCTCTGCCAGTAGATAAGAAAACCTAAGGAGAGTTCTTGACAAGTGGGCTATTATGTATCACATGACTATGAGAGCCCTCGACAAAAGACTAACCTAGAGAGCCAAATTATGAATGTACCCCACTTTGAAACGTCAAAACATCGTTTTTCCAAGCTGATGGGGGAGGGAGGCATTTAGGGTGAGGACTCTAAGACGAAACGTTGAAATGGGTCTTCCCATCAGTCGGCGGCTTTCTTTTGTATTCCGGGATTAAAATGATGATGCCATTTGTAAACTCTCTTGAACTAAAAAATGCAAAATTAGCTATATTTTCTGAAATTTTGAAAAATAATTATTTTTTAGGATACATTATTTATTTAGGATGACTTAATTTTACTCTACCACTCTCTCTCGCTCTCTCTCTCTCTTTTTTTCACCCAATCCCTCATGTGTGTCTCTTTATGTATTTTGTGATGACAAACACATGACTGACATTCGGGTAGTAGAGACAAAGAGAACATCGATGTAGGTCAAACTGTCATGAATTAATGAACAGATTGTAACGTAAATGTCTTCATTGCAACCGGCCTCCAAGCTTGGTAATAATCGCTGAGTCAAATCACCTGTCTAATTGGAACTGATTAGAATTCCCATTTGACGTTGGAAGGGTATTAATCAAAACTTAACTATGTATCGATATATTATAATTTTCAGTTTTTACATTTCTAAAAGTATGTTTATCATTAGTAAATAGGTTATCTTGCCAATATTTTATAATTCCTCAATATAATGGAATTCACACTTTTAGACTGGTTTATACTGATTTGTATTAGCGCAGTTCGGCACATACAAACAAGCTTATACAAAGCTGTAGCTTATTTTTTCCAGCACACCAATGTTATTTCCAGCTTTTGGAATTTACAATAAATTTCCGGAACGCTCAATTATCACCCCCCCCCCAAGGTGATGGCAGCTCTCGTTCTTATCCATCCAGCAGCCGAAACTGTTCTCCATAGGCTATCAACATCTAAGTACAACCACAACACAATGCTTTCCTAAATCCAATCAATCTCTTGGTCACCATTAAATGCATTCACTAGTTTCCGTGGTCCGCTTGACCACTTGATATTATTAAATTAATTAATGTTTTTAGTTGAGATAAAAAGTCAGTGTCAAGAGATGGATTCGAACCCACGACCTTCGGCTAGATATGACGCTATTCTACCACTTGAGCTATCGTGTCCTCAAACAACTCGGACACTCCCATCTCAACCCCACCTATGAATTTCCCTCCATTTTACCATTTTTCAAATGTCGTGTAATTTATCTGATTCTCGGCGACAAATGAAATGCCCACGGAGAGCGTTAGAGAAGGTATACTTCTTTTTATCTTATAAAAATTAACACTAGCTTTCGTGGTCCGCTTTACAATTAATATATTTCGAATAATTAAGGTTTTTAATTGTAAGGTTTTATTTGAATTGTATATGTGGATCTTTCCCCGGTGATCAAGGAGCTTTTTTAAATAACAAATTAAGATGGTCTATGAACAAAAATAAAATAAAAAATACCTGTGTTATGAAAGGAACACGCACCAACACGTGGTCGTGAGTTGCTGAATAAGGTTAAACCTCTACCAAACTATGTTCCTTGTGTAATTTTATTGTCTTGAAACTTCAATCAAGTAAATATACATAAAATCAAATAAAAATAAAAATACCTTGTAAAATGGATATTTACATTAAAAAAATAAATAAAAATACCTTTACAAAAAAAAAAATCTTCCAGTGCTGAAGCTATTAGAATTATGTACAACAAATATGAAATGAACAATAAAATTGGATATCCACAAAAGTTAATCGAAATAATTACAATCGTATAAATCCGTTTTGCACAACCTCTTCCGAGAGCTCTTACCATAAAAAAAAAAAAACTTCCTTGCGCCGATCCGTCTGAGCCCAGCTCCCCACTCCGTTATCTTTTCTTCGCGTCGGTGGAGAGTAATCGCGCGAATTTCCAAAAACGATCGTCATATAGTTGAGATCAAAAAGATAGTGGTAAGAGCAAGATTCACTCCCAATGTGACCCCTCCCTGGCTGTTTACTTCCTCTATTAATGTTAGGATGTAGTTATACTTACTCAAATGACTGACTGAAGATATTGAAAAAGGTATAAGACTAAGAATAACACCAAATGAAATCAACAAAGAAAAAGGATTAACTGCAATGGATGTAGTGGAGAATAAAAGGGCAAAATGCTTCTTTTTGTGCAAATTGGATTAAAATGGACAAAAGTAAACAAAGCATTATTTACTGTTCATTTTGAAAATGATAGCTCCTAATTACCAGCAGCTAATGTAGAATGATAATGGGTTTCATTTAACACTAAACAAATTTTGTGGTGCGTTAAATTTGTCCATCAGTGTATTAATGCACCAAGGTGGTTCTATCCACAAACCGCTAGGTGATTTATTATTATTTATACATAATTTACCTTCTACTCAATTCACATTACTTTTGAGGAGCTTTAAAATATCAGAAGAGGATATACTTTATTGATAAGTATCAAATCCTACAAAGTTGCAAGTCGATTAGGTGTACAAATATAAGACGAAAAGTTGCGTTTTTCCGTATCATTTTCTCAAAAATTAATTCGTATGTTACAACCTATCTTTCTAATTTTATTCTCTAATATACTGTAAACATTGTTTTGTAAAATCGTTAATTTCTGGCAATTATTAAAATTTCTAACATGCCTTTATACATTAGTATTAAAAATCTGGTTGCTAGAATTGTGTGCCTATTTCTGTTGTACAACATGATAAAAGAGTCGTTCCAATGATGGTTTGGGCAAAATGTGTCATCAAAAATACAATAAAAGAATACACTTTTCGGCTGAGGTGACATTTTGATTGAGTTCGAGTTTTATCCATTGTCGACCTAATTTAACCAACTACATAGTTTTAGTTAAAGAAGTTGACACATGACGAACATAAAAGCAAAATGTTACTTAACAGTGCAATGGATGGCAATTTGCAGTCTATCAAGCCAATCTACATCAAAACACTTGATTACGCGATTTCAAAAAATTATACGAAGCAGTATTAAAATTCAAAATTTCGTGGGACCAGTTTAATTCTTTGTAACAAAAGGTGGTAACTGTTACATTTATTTTTTTAAATTATTATTTTATTTGTACCCTACACATATAATAAATATGATTTTAATGAACGTAAACAAAATTAATAATAAAACATGCATTTTTCATTCCGAATATAACCACTAAACTCTTAAACTTAACTGTATAAATCACAAGTACTGGATACAGAATGAACCAATCGATATCTTACTGTGTACCATTGACAGTAATTATATCGCAAGCGGTATTAATTTGTGCATTTTAGTGTTTCTGGAAGGATATTTAGTGCACCTTCGCTTAATTAAAATCGCTTGTCGATATAAATTGAAGAACTTTCAGCTTTTCTGTTGTTATTGTAAGCCAACAGTATTTTCCACTGATTAAAAACAGAGCCGAGTTGATTTTTGAGCATTCAACATACAATAATATCGCAAACATGAAGAACAAAAGCAGGAGAAGCGTAAATTTTCCATGATGCTCAAAATTGTAATGTTCAAGTCGTCAGAGGAAATCTATGAGACGATCATTTTATTAATGTCATTTGGCCCGATGAATAAGCGCTCTTCAGTTCGGTTCGAGTAATCCCATCTTATAAATCATTTTCCCAAGATCAAATATTGATGCCGCCCTTCTGTAAACAGATGAGGGCAAACACGTCAGAGGAAATTGATAATGGATCTCCTAATAATTTCTCATTTCCGCCCTAATTATCTTCTTTAGAGTTTCACCGACGTATCGAAACTAAACAAAGTTGTATTGTCGCTGGCAATCAACCTGGCTGTGTTAAATTACATTTGAGCCATTTCTTCATGCCCAGTGATATGGAAAATTCGACAAAATAACCTTTTAGAACGGATAAACGGCCATGAGCCGACACTTTCTTATTCTACATCCCCCGTCGGCAATTGTGTTCAGATCCATCCTATCGATAGTAATATATAGATGAGTTATGATCTAACAGGCATGATTTTTCACGAGAACAATCTCAATTGATCTCCTATCCGCATCGGCCGTTGTCGATGGACTTTTATCCTTTCGTTAACCCAATTTATTAGGGGCGGCCTAAATATCCCCGAGGACCCTGTGGCCCATTATGACGGTCGCCCTACTCGCAGATTAACGTTAATTCTCAATTTCATTTAGTTACGGTGTTGAATTTTCAAAAGCATTTTACCATCGCATTACACTGATGGACCAAAATATGTAAATGAAAGTAACTAATTATTATTTTTAACAAATACTGCAGCCAAGTGTTTCCAGCCATTTTTAAAATTTTCAAATATATCAATATCAGACTGCCACTCTCTACACAACATACAAGAATAACACATTTTCACAGAAAACAAACATTTTCTGTGAGTACAAATACTTTGATTTGATCTAAAACTTGCTATCACTGCGTAAATTAATTTTATTACATGCTATATATATATTTGTAAATTTAAGCAATGTTTATAAATCCCTGAAGATGATCTGAATAAAGATCGAAACGTGTAACGATCTCCAAGAAAATGGTTTTTTTACAATTACGTCACACCAGACCGCATGAACTTCATATAATCAAGTAACGATCACTAAGCACCACGCATTTTGAAAAATGTGTGGAGATTAGTGACTGTTAGGAGATAATTATTTACAAATCTCGAGATGCGGTCTGGTGGGATGGATGTTTCAGAAATACATTTTCTTTTTCGTGGCAAAGTTTCGATCTTTATTAAGATCGATTACACAGAACACAAACATTTTGACCCCTGAAGAAGATCTCAATAAAGATCGAAACGTTGGCACGATAAACAAAATGTTTTTCTGAAACATATATCACACCAGACCGCATTTCACGATTTCTGAATAATCTTCAAAAACATTTAGTATTCTCATAAATTCAGAAAACCAAGGATTTATTCAAATTATAAAATGTTTCTATAGTTTGAAATTACTACGATTTTAATTGAAAATGTATCCTTAAATCCAGTGGCTTTAGTGATAAATACAGAAAGGTTTTCATCCTAGGAAAAACATTATTAGCTGTGCTAATAATGTAAATTTGTAGGAGTAAGTATAATTCAATAAAATTAATAAAATGTAGTGAAATATGATTACTAATAAAATTAGAGATATTAGTACACGGGAAAGGAAGTTGAACGCCTCAAAAACACGTTTTCTAATTCACTCGGTCGAGAATACTTCCCATAAAAAATAAGCTTCTTTTCTTACTTTATCCGCAGATAAACTAGTTTGTCGTTATCAAAAATGTCAAGTTTATCCATTTTTAAAAGTTGCGAAGAAGTTGTATGAAAACAAGACTGAATAGAGCGACTGTTCGATAGAGTATGAACGGTGTGACCATGTTGCGCAATGTCCCGTCGGTCACCTTCATACAGAAAGAAACGTAACAAGAGACGGAACATCCCAACACATTAAAAATTAGTATCTCATACCGGTCGCCTGCCATCTCTCCAGACACTACTTCCGTCTCCTCGATACCGATCTCTTCTACCAATCGCCTCCGTGTGCATCGGACTAATGGGCTACGTAACAATTATACAAAGGATAGACACATGCAAACTATAACCGTAGCTAGGCGAACATCATAAAACATATAATTTATTAAATTTACATTTAATTTTTTCCTTTTCCTTTTTGTTACCGTACATACTAATTAACATCGTTTTTATTTTGCTTACAAAAGAAATTTTATTTTAGCTTATCTTTCGAATGTGGGCCACCAACCCTTTGAATAAACCCCGAATTAGAAATCCCAACAATCCCCATTCACCAAGTCCTTTCAGTCAAAAAATTCGCTGACTTTCAAAGAAAATTTCCAAGCCATACTGCCGGATACAAATTCATATTTCACAATTTCACTAAATATAAACTTAACAAATATGATAAAATGAAAAAGTTTCGAAAACAATTCACACATTTTTCGAAAATTAAAGATCCCACACCAATAACAAATAATTCTGACATAAATTAAAAAATCAATTGTTTCAATTGTCCAGCAACTTACTTATTATATCCCAATATCTGGATAAAAGAGGTAAGCAACATTTCTATTGCCCAATTATGAATTACTTCGATATACTAAAATTATAATTTATTATTTACAATTATTTAAGGTTTTGGTTGAGACAAAAAAAAAGTCAGCGGCACAAGCGGGATTCGAACCCATGACCGCTAAGAACGCGGCTCCTCCACCACTTGACCTATTGTGACTTCGATCCACTCGGACACTAACATCCCATCCCAACTCCACCTTTCGAATTTTCCCTCCTTTTTTTGCCATTTTACAAAAGTTGGGTTGACATGGGAAAAGTGGAAAGAAGTCACGATAGTCACGGTTCGAATCCCGATTGTGTGGCTGAGTTTTTTATCTTAACCAAAACCTTAATTAATTGAAAAGTATTTATTTGGTCACGAAACCTACTAAATTTCAAATTTATGTTAAAACAACTATTTACATTTTTATTACATACTTTGTTTAACGCAATTCATTCCATTTATTTCTATCTGTACATATCGAGTATAATTTGAAATAAAACCTCAATTTTGATTAATAATGTATAAAACTTCTTTTTTTTTAGAAGAAATTAAAAAAATGATATCTTCTCGACATAGCGGGTTAGAAACCTGTTTTTAATTATTTCAATTACAACCTACTATCATTCAAACTCATAGCAAACCATCCTAAATAGGAATTTAAATACAAGATAACGTTTAATATTAAACGTTAAATATTAACGTTTAACGTACCACGTTAAATATTAAACTATTCCTTTCTCTAATTTAAATCATTGTTAATAGCTATGCAATTAATCCAGCAATAACCTGTTTTTCAGTTGGAGTTATTTTATGCTTTACTTACTGTTATGAATTTACAACGGAGTTTGCAACGGCTAATTGTTATTTTACAAAAATGAATACAATTGTGTGATTAACATTGCCTTAATGAAACTATAACCCCAAGTAGTTTGGCATTTTTAATGGGGCTGTACAAAACAAAATAATTTGCAAACAATCGACAAAATTGCCACGCCCAATTATGATAAATCTCATTTAATTTTGCATATTTGAAATTGTATATTTGATAGAAAACAATCTTTTATAACTGTCATCCTCGATGAGCAGCATATTTGGAACAGGAATTAATCCCGTTTATTATCGTAGAAAGTTACAAAGTGTATTCAACAAAACAAGGCGAATGAGTGAACTAAAACTAATTTAATAAATAGTTCTAAATTAGTCATTGTAAAATTAAGTATTTTCTATTTTGACCAGTTTTAATAAAGAAATGTGATTTTGCCACAGAACGAAGTGGTATCTACATCAAAAATGTTTTCTGCGATTTATAAAAATTAAATTCTACGCTCATATCCAGACATACAATTATTTACTTTCATTTGCGTCCTCAAATATGTATTTACTGATTTAAAGCTGTAAAATATGATTGGTTATCTGTTTTCATTTCCCAAACATAATTGCATTCTTGTTACTGGATGTAGCACTTATTTCAAAACAAATGTTAATTCCATAGTTTCCGTGGTCCGCTTGTTTAAAAGTTTTTTTGAGAGAAAAAAAGTCAGCGTCACGAGCGGGATTCGAGCCCACGATCTCCGGCTAGATACGCCACTGCTCCTGCTGCTAATTTTCCCTCTCAACCCCATCTTTTGAATTTTCCATCATTGCCATTTTTTAAATATCGTATAATCTATTTGATTCTCGGCGACAAATGAAACAGTGAATTTAATAAGTTAAAATGAAGTATATCTTCATTAAAGCTCTCCGTGGTCATTTCATTGGTCGCCAAGTGGTGTATCAGCGTTGTATCTCGCCGAAGATCGTGGATTTGAATCCCTCTCGTGACTCTGACTTTTTTACCTCAACTAAAAACTTTAACTAACTAAAGTTAATTATTACCATTACTTCTACCATCTGCGTATAAACTAACATTGATCTTTATGCATTTATGTTAATATGTATTTTTTCTTAAACTATGACTTTAATGAATGAGGTTAAAATACATAATAATAAATAATCTATACTACTTTATCTTTTTTATATACGACGGCGGTCACGTTTTAACGAAAAACATTATTGGTCTCTAACAGTTACAAAAATTGATGACTATTTAGAAGTCGTGACATGCGGTCTGAACCAACTAACCAAACCACATCTCACCGAGTAATAAAGCATCTTAACGGTCACTTAACATCGCACATACGGCTACAAAACTATTATTAAATTAATTTTTGTAAAATATTAAACATTTATTATTCGGAAATCATTAGTCGTCTTCTGGTGTGATGTAGTTTTCAGAAAAACATTTTCTTTTACGTGCCAATATTTCAGGTTTAAAAGTTGAAAAGCTAAATTTAATTAATTTATGCTAATTAAATTGATAATATATATAAATATGCTTCTTTTATACAACTTTGATTGATTTATACAATGTAACTTTTCTGTATTTATTTAAATTTACAATAATTTTACCGATTTCCTTCTATTCGAAAACCAGACCGCCTTTTTGCCTAGGAATAATTACCGCCTTTTGACGGGTTATGTACGATATGTGCGTTATATTCCGAGAATAAATTCCAAAGCTCTGTCGCTAACATGCCTGCCAAGTTGCAATTGATGGCGTATGCGAAATTATCTAGTAACGCGGCTCACGAGTTGCAAAATCAATCCTACCTCTGGACATAGCTCAACGCAAATTGCAAACATAACTCGATACGGTTGAAAGACAAAACCCCCTCAACCAGGTAAAAATTTAAACATTGCTCTTTTTTTCGAACTCTAATTCACATTATGACATTAAATGTATACATAGTAAAAATTAAATACATTGGATTAAATATAAAATTGGGAAGCCGCTGTAGCGGAGTGGTTAAGGCGTCAGACTCTCGGCTAGTAGATCCCGCGGTCGTGGGTTCGATCCCCACCGTTTTCTGACGCAAGAAATTGACACGGCACTCATCAATGGAAGGGGCGGAATCGGATCTCAACGACCCTGAAGTTGATCCCAACGCCCTTCAAAAATGAGTTTCTTCCATGGAAGAACATCGGGGAACAAGTTCACATTTGTGTTGCTAGCCCCCTCCCCCCCCCAAAAAAGAAAGGAAATAAAGAGCCATGTATAAAGTAAAATTAGCTGTAGAACTCAGTTGCAGTGCTCAGGAGTTCCAGTCCCTGGTATTTACTAAGCCAATAAAATAAAATTTGTATTTTAAAGCCTCGGTCACCCAAAATATAAAATGAATGATTTAAGAAATAAACCTTATGCTAATAATAATACATGTATATATAGTAACTTTTTAAAGTCAGTCGTGCGCTGGATTCGATAAGGTGCGGACGTGTTTCTGTTCTTATCTCCGTTCACGGATTGTGCTGTTTACCTCGCACAATCTAAAAATCATCCTTCTATACAAGGATTTTTTAGAATAATTACTCTAATTTAATCTATATTCTTATCTGATTTCTATTCCATTTGGCCATGTCAAGTTCAAGCGGGGGAAAGACCCTCCAGACAAATTCTCCGAACACATGGAACTTTCTAAAAATTGCAGTGGTATTCTATTAGCAATAACAACGAAAAACGAAGAACTTCACTAAAAAGACCCGCGTCACCTGTTACAGGATTTAATAAAGTAACTGTAGTTGCACCCAATGACAAACGAATAAACATTGATGGAAGTAAACTGGACAAAAGTTCCTTTTTGCTATCGTTGGCCTCAAACAGATATAAGATGGACGATGCTGGCCCGTTTGTGATTTTTGTGCAGTGTCCCGACCGCAATGCTGGAAAAATCCATCCCATGAAATTGGGAAAAATTATTTTTTCATCAGGATTTAAACATAACAACGAAATAATAAATATGATCGCTACAGGACGGAATAGGATTAAAATTGAATTCAAAACTAAGATAACAGCTAATTCTTTTGTAGATGCCCCCTGGTTAAAACAACACAATCTCTATGCTTATATCCCCTCATTTTTTATAAATAAGATGGGAGTGATCCGAAATGTCGATATAGATCTTGACGAGCAAGAACTCTGTCAGTAATCCAATCTTCAATCAAAATTAAAAATATTAGACGTATTACAAAAACTATCTCGGAGGACTCCACAATAAAAGTATCCAAGTTGGGTACATGTATCCTTACGTACTTCATCCTCACACAGATTTTCAATTTAATATGTCAGTTAAAAACCTCCAACACTAACATCCATATAATCTGGGTAAAAGGACATAACTTCAATGTTCACAACGATGAAGCCGATAGACTGGCCAAAAAGGCAGCCATATCTGGTCGTTTTCAGTTATCTCGGGTAGAGATATTAGATCTCATCTGTATAGATATTCCTTGAGATCTTGGCAAAGCGAGTTTAGCTCCGCAAGTAATACCAAGGTGTACAAATTAATTCAAACCCATATCCCTCCCTTCTCGTGGTTCCATTCTATGAACTATCCCCGACAATCCCTTACTTCCATAATCCGTCTCCGACTAAACCATAATAGTCTGCCTGTCCACCTTTATAAAGTCAATGTCCTTAATTCCCTTTACTGCTCTTGCAACAACTTAGTAGTGGCCAATGCCAACCACGTCCTTCTTGGGTGCCCTCTTACCGCCTCAGGCCGAGAAGCATTTTACAGATCGCTAATTAAGGCCTGCATAACTCTACCCATTACAGTGACCAATCTCCTATGCTACTCCCACAGATCTGATATAATTGAACCCTTAATTAAATACATCTACCGCAACAAAAGCATAATATGACAAACGTAAAAAAAGAGAATTCTTTTCTTCAATAAAATTATCCATAATTCCAACCATTGGCTAGTATGATTAACATAAGGCCATAAGTTAGCTTTCCTTAAAAGAAAGTTATATAAAAAAACAAAACTTTTTAAAGTTAGTTTAAAATAAGTAAAAAGTAACTTTTTGGTACTATTGTTTCAAATGGCATGGAAAATCCGTTCTTTTGTAGTGTCTATTTTTAGACCAACGTTATGTAATATATTGTAAAAAAAAGTGAGTATAATAAATGGATTATGGAAACAAGAAAAGAAACGTCAGTTTAAAGACATACAACATTAAAACAACCCTAAAATAATTAATAATAATATGGGTAATAGCCTATAATCACGCTGAGACTGTTGCTAGTCTGACTCCATTATTATTAGCCATACAAGCCTATGGGAAAATTTTAATTTAGGGGAAAAAATTATTATTAATAATAATAATAATAATAATAGTATATAAATAGACCACTATGGAACTTTTCAAATAGGAATCGGATGAGTTTATATTGTGTAAGGAATATCAAGATCGTCATGGAATGTTAAGAAACATTGGTCATAATGGGAAGAAAAGCTCAGAGAAATCTGCTAAAGGTTTTGAAAAAATATAAAAAATGTCCGATTTACTTTGTTGTTTTCTGTTTTCCTAATACTTTGGATTTGGTGTTTACTTTTGTGTTATTTTTACAGTGAAGGTTAAATTTGTGATGCAGACTTGCGCTCACATAGATAGAAATGGTGAGTTTAGCATTGTATTTCTTAGGAACGGTTACGATTATAAAAGTTTTTGCAGGTTTTAGAGAAGCTTATTAGTTACGTGTTAACATAGAGCGCAAGAGATATTAAACTGAGAGTTAAAGAACACTTGAATTAATAGAAAAATTGTTCTGAATTTAAGGATCAACTAAATGAAACATAATGCAATTTTTTTATTTCATTTATTATTCATTCAATGTATTTTCATTACTTTCAACACAACAGGGTTATACATTTTCAGCAAAATGAGGGAAGGTTGGTTTAAGAAATTTGAAATGAAGAAATGTAAAATGAAACTTGGATATAAATGCATATATAATATAATAAATGTTGATATTTCTCCTACTTTAAACATGTACGTAAATAGTATTTGATATACATATGAATCAGCAATTAAAAATTTTGTTCCATTATTTATTAGGATAATATTTTGTTGTATTTTTTATCACCTTTTTTACACGTTCAAAATTTGGCGGCAACAAGCTCCTCATTTCGCCTTGGCTGGTAATCGGTTTGCCACTCTTACATTCGCATTTTGATGTGTGTTTGTAACTCCTTGGAAGATGAACGTTTAGTGGTCGAAATCCCGATAGTTGTAAACAACAATACCTTTGAGTGAGATCCATCCTTTACAAATAGTGGATCGAAATCCTCTCCCTCCTTCATATTATTTATTTCTATATCTAACAATACGCTTAGCAGTAGGGTGACCTAGTAATCTCACACTAAATGTGTGGAGATTAGTGACCGTCAGTCGATTATTAATCGAAAATCGTGAGAGGATGTTTGTTAAAAATATTTTCTTTATCGTGCCAAAGTTTCGATCTTTGATTCGAAGAATCGATGCAGTCCGGTGTGATGTATGTTTCAGAAATTTTATCGTGCCGACGTTTCGATCTTTATCGAGATCATCTTCAGGTTCTTGTATTGCCTGCATTTCAACAGAAAGGTTCTCTGATTAATGGGCGATGCTAATTTGTTCTCAATGTTGCGATTTCCTTCAAAATACTTTTTGATTCGTGCCCATATGTGGTTGAAATTCATAGCATCTCATGTTAGTCTCGTGTTGCATTGTGTGGTGATTAGTGACTGAATGACGGACCTCGCCAAAAATTGGAAGAAAATCGCATCAGCTATTAATCAGAGAACTTTTTTGTTGAAAAGCAGGCATCACATGTCCCTGAAGATGATCTCAATAAAGATCGAAACGTCGGCACGATAAAATTTCTGAAACCTACATCACACCGGACTGCATATTACGGCTTTCAAATAATAATAGTAATAATAATTAATAAAATAAGTAAATTAACACCTGCAAATAATTCAAAATTGGCTTGGTATTAGCTTTTATAGAATAAATTTATTAAAAACGATTTATATTACAAAAATAAGGATTTACTGTAAAAAATGGAATCGTGAGTCTTTCTGATGTGGTATAAGGAGGATAAACAGGTTATTTCTTCTTGAGTTTTAATCCTCAAAATACGCATCGCTGAAAACAAGAAATTTGTAGGTAGAACCATCATTTACAAAAACTGAATCTACATTCCACCACCATAATTTCTTAATTTAAAAAAAATGTTCTATTCGAATTGTTTACTTTACGTTTAGATCTATGTATGTTTGTACAACTAAACTTTAGTCGAAACAAATCAATTCTAAATTAATTTGTATGATACCTGAGATTTCATAAGATTATGTTCTACATTGGTAGATCCTTTTGGCACTTATAAAAGCTTTTGACAAACTCACTATAAATGTACAGTGAAAACGATCATTCATTTAAAATACTTTATCGGTCGTTGATGAAATTTACTGCCGGAAAAACTTTAATTAACCTACGTAAAACTTATGAATAGACAGATAACGCCATGAGTTTCACGAGTCGGCTCTGATCAAGCGACCGATTAACTCTTTGTGAGTTACTCGTCGAAATCAAAGTTCGATGTGTAATTAACTTCCATACATGAGATTTGCCCCCTTAGCTTATAGAACCTTGGAGGCGGTAGAAACAAACTGAAAGCGATAATTCAGCATTAGGAGTCAGGCCAATTTCTCGGTTCAACTCTCTGAAGTTTTCAACTCCATAATTGCACTTTTCCCTTCGTTTTAATTAGAAGTTAATACCAATGATAACATTTATTAACGGCATTATTAAGAATCCGAGCTGGTGACAAAAGGTACACCCATTTTCAAATATTCTTAGTTTTCATAAAGACAAAAAAATTGATTCTATACGTGAATGATGACGAATAATGAGGATAATAGAATAATTATAATAATGCCGCTAATAATAATAAAATACCTTCTAGTGAAAATAACTGACTACTACCAGAGGAACAAAATTTTAGTACATTGTAAGGATAAGGCGGAGGTGCAAGTCATTTGCAGGGATTTGCTTTCGTTAATCCATTACTTTCACCATTTTCGCGAACAACATATGTTGTTGAAGTCTTCTCATGGCGACTAAAGAATCGCGTAGATTTGTAAAATTGACTGAATCAGAATTGGAATGTCCGCAGTGTATACTGAAAAATGAATGGGATCAAGTATACTCCTCTGTGGAACACTCATTTTGACAGAAAAGATGTAAGACAAGGATGTTCTGGACGGTTAGAATTTTATGATGAGGTAGTAACTTGAACGGGAGTATTAATTGAAGGATGCCTTTTCGTTTCCAAAAGAATCCGAGGAAAAATATTTTTTATTGATTTATTTAATTGAAATTTTTAAGAAATATGTTCTTTTTATAGATGTGATTCTGTAATTATTTTAAAAATAATTTATATCATTTGTGTACCAATATATTGTAACCAGTCTTAATTCACTTATTCTACATAAATATATATCAGGTTAAACTTAACAATATGATTGAATTATTTATGTTTTGTATCGAAAATCGGTGACAAATTAGGGTTGGATGTTAGAATAATTTAATTTTGAAGTTTTTATTGTTACGAATTGGCACGCTGAATAATGCAAGAATCGCAGTGCTCCGACTGGAAATAATCCAGAAAAGTATAAAACAGTAAACATTTATTCTTTTCATGGAAAGTCAAGAGCACTTAATTGTATCTAATTATCAGATAAAATGGGTCGACTGAGAACCGGGATAAATCCTTGTTGGTCCTGGGTGGAGCCAACCCCGGTTTGTTTATTGTACTCGTGCCGATTTATCCAGTCCAATTTATAAGGGCGGCCTCCTAAAAACATCTCTCGGATACGACAGTAAAAAAATGTATTTCCTGGCGGAAACATAATTAGCAAAGTCGAGGGAATACAAAACTTTCTGCAGCAAAATAAAAATACAGAATAAAAAAACGTCAGTGTTTGGACTAACCCTGGGTATACGAAAATAATAGAGCAATACGTTTAAAATTTGGCCGTTATGGATAGTTATGTGTTTAGAAAAATTTTTATATGTAAGAAGATAGTTATAGACATTTCAATAGATATGAATTCACAAAAATATTATCTTTCAGATAGTTCGTGTTGGAAATGGTAAAGAAGAAGGCTTCTAAATTTTGCTTTACTACTTTAGAAGGTGAAAAGGCAAATGCTGTACTCCCTTTTGCCTCTAACGATCCCTTTGAAGGTTCTCACATGGAGGTGGATCTAAAAAGGGCCCAAGATTACGAATAAAGCATGAAGTCGGGAAAAGTGGAAATAATATGAAGAGTTCGGTTTTATTCTTGAATACACGATTTTGGCATAACGTTTTTTTACAGACAACGATTTGCGAAAATTTCATTTTGCAAAAGCACGTATAACGAAAGGGTAAAATAGTAAATCGTCAATTGTTCACCAAGTCTTTGGCTTTGAAATTCTAAAACGTTACTAGTTTCATAAACAGAATCCTAAAGCGATCTTTAAGCAACGAGCCTGTTTATAAATTAACGAAAACATGGAATGATTATAATAGATTTTAAATAAAAAACATAATCTACAAAAATGTTTAGATGTAGAAATGTAAAAATATAACGATATAAAAGCAAAACTAAAATGTCAATAAAAGGGGGGAAAAGGCAAAAATTACGTAACTATTCAGCAGTATGTAAAATAAGAAGATAGCTTAAAAGAATGTTTCTTACAAATTTACCTAAAATATCGTAGGGGTATTCACGATCTTTGTGCGTAGATAGCATTTTGAATGAAAGAGTTGATTAATTTTCCTTTTTATTAACTTTTAGCATCTTACAATTTAACCCAACCCAACAAATATAACCAAAACGAACAACAAGCTTTTACTGTTATAGCTTTATTTTTGGTTTTAACGGTCGCCATGCGCTGCATTGTGGAAAAATTAGCGTTTAACATGCTAAGAAAAGAAAGGGGCGTTCACTATCGTACTCCACATTTCTCTATTCGACTTAACACAAGTTAACATTTAACAAACATCGTGAATACCCCTCAAATCGTTGTTATTGTAAATTGTTAAATAGTTATTGTAAGTCAATATAACAAATTCTAAAATATAATATAAATAATATTCGAAAACTATTATATAAAAGTATTTAACAATTATATAAGAGTACTTAAGTGCGCAATATGTAAGTGATTCCACACAATCCACTATTGTATAACAATTATTTCCAACACAACCAGCAAATCCTCCATTACGATTGAAGCGCGTGTGACCCCATAGTAGTCAATGAGTGAAGGTTGAGGAGGTTTTATTGTTAAGGAGTATTCCCACTTCTACAAGAGACTCAAACGACACACATATGAAAATGTTTATTTAATATAGTACTTGTAGGTTTAAATATCTAATAAATGCAACAAAATTCTTTAATAAACCTCTTTTATCGAATTCATTGGATAATGTGGTATTAAACTAATAGAATTTTATAAATGATCATGAATGATGTACGTAACCCAACGGCTGCAATTTAACATTTTAACCGTCTGAAGTTTGGGCATTGTTGTACAAAGCAGATCAATATTTGAGATCGTTTCAAATATTAAGGAAAAAGAGTTTTCAGAGTCAAAGTCTTAAAGTCGATCGGCCGCTAAACTGGGTCGGGAGCAGGTAAGCTTACTGCTTGAAGTCCGGGGTCTTAAGAGATTACATCGGAATCCGACCGAACTGCGGTTCGAAAACTTTAACTCATTATTCATTGACTTTCGTGTTGCCGCGAGCACATTATACCTTCTGAAGTTATGATTTTAAATACTCTATAACTTTTCGAAATATTCAAAAGAAATAATAGATAAAACAATTGAGTCATGTTAGCAGAGAGTTATGGTTTTAGCGGGTGAGCAGCAATCAGAACGATGTCGGAAATACCAAGTGACATTGATTGCTTAACATGACATTAAGAACTAACCGTGGATATTGCAGAAGCTGTGAATAGTTAAGACCGAGATTTGCATTACGAGGTGAGCTTCTGATTACAAGTGTTAAACCATCCGACGACACCATTTAGCACATATTTGAACAACATTGAGATGGAGATATTATTCGCCACTGGATAAATTCATCATTGCGACAATGATTTTCAAATAGCTTTTACACAGTTTTACAAAATAATTATTTGCTTGCATTTGCGTCCTCATATATGTATTTACTGATTTATAGCTGTAAAATATGATTGGTTATCCCAAACTTCCCAAATATTTCGACATTTATTGAGATCTTTATTATTATCATTGCACATATTTATAAAATATTTATTTTGCAATGTATAATCATTTTTTTCTCCAAATCCTACATGGATTTGTCAAATTTTAACAATGTTTGTAAATCCCATGCTCTCAAGATGATCTCAATAAAGGTTGAAACGTTGGCACCATAAAGAAAATGTTTTTTTTTTTTTTTTTTTCTGAAATCCACATTGAACTAGACCGTATCTCACTATTTTCGAATAATCATCGACTAACAGTTTCTAATTACCACACATTAAACATTGAATTTCAAAAATGATTGGGAATAAAAATATAAATAATAATATAAAATAAGTATAGTTTTGAATGGACTTATATTGGGTTGTCCGGAAAATAATGCAGGATTTTGGTATTAAACAAAAAAAAAAGAAACTAGTTACTTTAAAGCAATGTTCTTTAATCAAAATAATTTCCCATACTCTCAATACATTTCTCCCAACGTGTTGGTAACTTATTAATTCCGTCTGAGTAGAATTCAGAATTTTTAGAATTGATAAAGTCAATAAATGCATTTTCCAGTTCCGTTTGATTTTTGAATATTATGTGTTGTAAGTAGTGGTCCAGGTGTCTAAAAAAATGGTAGTCAGTAGGCGAGAGGTCCGGAGAGTAGGGTGGGTGAGGCAAAGTTTCATAGCCAAGCTCCAATAATTTTTGTGACGTTACACATGTGGTCGAGCGTTGTCATGCAACAAAATGGGCCCTTTCCGATTGACCAAAGAGGTGGTCAGCGACGGTCGTTTTACTGACTTTGAGTTGCTCTGCAAGTTCTGGAACAGTTGTTTTGGGGTTTTCTTCCACCACTGATCGCAGAACATCATCATTAAGAGAGGAAGGCCTTCCACGACCTTCTTCATCTTCAAGGCTGAAATCTCCCTCCCGAAATTTTTTAAACCACCTTTGCACAGTGCACTCATTAACACAACCCTCGCCCCAGACTTGGTTAATGTTTCTAGCCGTTTGGGCTCCGCTTCGGCCGAGTTTAAACTCGTAAAAGAAAATCGTACGAAATTCTCGCTTTGACATTATAAGGATGACTGAATTATTTCCAAGTAGCGGAATGCTACAGAGGTAAACAAACAATATCATTTGGAAGAGGATTAATAAGTGTTGACATTCATACAAATGAGTAATCCTGTAAACGTAAACAGAATATTTTATATAGATTTTTTTAAATGAAAACTTAAAATCCTGCATTATTTTCCGGACAACCCAATATTTTGATTGATGTTGATTCTCTTGTGATATTTTAAGTTTCTTCTTTTTCCACAGCTCAAGATCATTTAAGAACTTACCGGCTGACTTATAGCCATGTTGAATTTGTTTCTCATGTGTTCCCCACAAAGATGGTGCAACAAAAAAACGTGCTGTGACAACGACATTCGCCATGTTAGACGGACCCATAGTGCTATGTAGTTCAACACTCAGACCAAAATCGACTATCAACAGTACTTAATTATTATTAATTATGTCATATTAGTAATTCTTATCCAGTTAATATACGTAATTTATTAATGTAGGCTACTATAGGGGCTTTCAGGATGGTAATCATTATTCTTATACTATACTTTTTAAGAGCATAACCATTAGAACTAGCATTCCTATGAAAGAAAGATATCACTAATACGGTAATAGCCTTTATGCAAACAGACGTACTTTTAGAGGTATGTGTTTCAAAGTTGACTAATAAAGCGCTTTAACTGGGTTCCTATTCAACCCAAAGATATGTATGTTTCAGAAAGGTATATGGATTTTCGCACTTCCAGGGTAGCGGGCATTTCCTTTTACAACCATCGTACTAAATGGAGTGTGGCCGGCCGATTGTGCCCCCGCAAATGGCTCTCGGAAGGGCACAGGCCACTCTGATCTCCGGCACCGATCCAAGATATACTACTTATATCTATCAGTGCGATATATCTTGGAAACGTGAGGGGCCGGTATCGAGGACAGTGTATTCCAGTTGGGAGGATCCGGCACTTCGCACTTTTATTGCCATTCGAAAGCTACACAGCCGGCTTACCCAATACGGCAAAAGAGGGTCCTCATACTCTATTTATTGTCTTCGCTTTATAGGTAATTTTGTACGGTTGTGGAAGAAGGGGTGCGGTAAAAAATCAGAAATTTTGAACTGCTGTCTATCATTGGGCATTTATTACCTAATATTCTTTACATTATTCATGTTTGTTTACTTATGGAGTTAAAATCCTTTTCCGTTTTTACAACTCTTCTAAATACGCAGTCTCTATAAATCGATGCTAAAAACAAATGTATATCTGCGTTTTTCTATGCTCTTTGCATTCAACTTACTGAAATGAGGGACACGGCGAACATGTAGCCGCTTTCGTAGTTTTCTCTCATATTGCAGCACATCCGTCCATCTAAGCTTAACCACTCACTCAAATAAAACATTCTCACTGAAGAACATTTCAAACCATTAAAAATTGTGGAAGCAGCAGGGTATTTGACTGTTCATTTAAGGATCGGAACATCTAGGCTAGGTCTATGGTGTCCCTAGAATGCGCATGACAGATGTAGGCTGAGCTCGACAAGAAGCCATTGACAGTGCTCATCTAGTGGGTGGTTAGCAATTTCACTTAAAAATTAACCGCGGCCGGAGCGGATCCGTAGTTTCTACGCTAGTAAAGCCCCAATACTCTGGGAGGTAGATAGACCTAGGGAGGAGATCAGGCTATCTCGGCCTGTTAGCCCTTTGCATGCGGCGTACGACCCAATGCATAATGCGGGTCCGACCATTCGAAGTTGATATGCAGGGAGCGAGGTTGTCTTTGACCCTCACGGGCTGGGGCGCCTCTACACCAATGCTGTGGCAGTAATACAACTTAAAATGAAGTATATCTTCCCTAAAACTCTTTCTGTCCATTTCATTTGTCGCCGAAAATCAAATAGATGACACCACATTTGAAAAATGGCAAAAAGGAGAGAAAATTCAAAAGTTGAGATGGGAAGTTTGCGTCCGAGTGAATCGAGGTCACGATAGCTCAATTGGTGGAACAGCAGTGTATCTAGCCGATGGTCGTGAGTTTCAATACCGATCGTGACACAGATTTTTCTATCTCAACTAAAAATCTTAATTAATTGAGATTGTACATAAGCTTTCATCGGTTTTAGCTATTAAAATTTATCTTTATGGTCAATGATGTACTTCAATATTTTTGTTGTATAGTAAGGCAGACCATACCGAATCCTATGTGGCTTTAGTCGTTTACACTCTTCTAATATATATTTCACTGTCATGGCCATGTCACACCACGTGGGTCCTTTCTGACTAGGAAGTGACGATGCGTCACGCTGGCCCGATCTATTTTTAATCGTGTGAGAATAATTCTGTCTCTCTTATTTATGATCGCGGGTCCCAGAGTTTTACTGAATTTAGGTTTTGCATCATGCTAGCCCAGCGGACTTGCCTGTTATTCAACCTAAATGTTTTCACAATTCGACAGTTTGTTTCATTGAATTTTGTTAGTTATGCCTGGGGATAACAAGTCTTTTACGTACATACAAATTTTCGTTTTAATCAGATTGTATGCATCAATGAAACTATTACCTACGTTTCAATTATTTTTGTATAGTCAAAATTGAAAATATACAATTGACTATTTAAATGCTATACATTACTTTGTCATTATAACCAAATTTCTGTAACCTTATTGTTCCGTATACTCGGAATGTTTGATTTTAATTTTTTCAATTTTTTGAACTTTTTACTGGATATATTTTCTAATTATACAATTATACAACAAGAATGATAACAGTGATAAACTGATTTTTTTATATCGACAAACAAATCGGGAGGCTCAAATGGTTGCTGGCATAAAAATATGCATGGAAGACCAAAAAGAAGTAAAAACACGCATAGCACCTCAGCTCGTAAACTTCCCACATTATATGGCACCAAATGATCACAAATCAATTTTCCCAATTGCACTACTCCAAAGACCTATTCTGGTTCCCTGAAAATTTAGCTAAGGCAGCCGTGTTTCGGATGAAGTAAGGGTGCCAGAGAGCAAGCATTTTAATTAGTTTGCAAGTAAGCCAAATGGATGGCACAAACATGGGTGGTAGGAGAGTCGATAAATGCTAATATTATTTGATTATAGGCTTCAATTTTATTTGTGCTAATTTATTTTTTAAAGGTTATATTTTGGATTTGGTTTTTATTTATGTTTAGATAAAGGTTGGTTTTCTTTTAAAATTCATTTTTATTTGATGACCATTAAATATTATTTATCAATTCATTTTATTCAATGTCCCAATGGTGGCATATATCTTGTCGATTAGATCAAAAATATAAAGTAGTCAATCGAGCAAGTGATTACCGCAGTTACTATTATTTACATACATATTAAATGGTCACTCTCATTCAGATCAATTCAGGTCACTCCAAGAGCAATGTTATTAATGTTAAAAATTGCAACATTAATTTCTATTAGTTGAACCATTAACTAATAATATTTCATATCAAATAAAAATGAATTTTAAGAGAAAACCAACCTTTATCTAAACATAAATAAAAACCGAATCCAAAATATCTTTCATCGTTTCTATCTTAGATTTCAAATCGTTTCTTGTTTGTTATCATGATATTTTCATATTATATTACTTAGGACGTAAAAATAGAAAATATAATATATTTAAAAAACTTTAACCCATTTGACATTGAAACATGTAACTGGTTTGCCAGGAAAATTACAATGGAAAAACTTATTTTGCATTAGTTATTTAAAAAAAATGTATAAACGGATTCGCTTAGTTGAAAGTGAAGAACGCCGTCATCTTACACGCGCTATGATACATTTTATTTATTCAGGAAACGCATTATTTCAACCTCACCCCCTCATTAAAGCTGGTGAAGAAACTAACGAGGATTTTCACCCACGCTCGCCAATTAATTACACTTATGAGCTCCATTTTGCTCTTGTCACGAATCCGTACCGCCCGATTCTTTCCACCGTAAAAATCGCATATAAGCACATTTGAAAAGGTAAATTGAATTAATTTTGTCCACCTTGGTGCAATTTCCATTTTATATTTCTGTTAATTAGTACAGTCATCATATTCGTTTTAATGATTGGTTATTTACAGTATTAGCCAGTTACCAGAAATCAGACTTAAAATAGATAAATAACCGGTCACCGTCTAAAAATGTAATAGTGTTGAAATTAACTCTCGGTCTAACCTTAATTTTTTCCAATATCAAAAATATGTTTTAATTTCGATTTTACAGTAATTATAACTTCAACTCATTTAAATGGCGAAAGACTGTCTGAAAGAAAGAAAACACTATAAATAAAACGTTATATATTAAATATTAAGCGGTGAAACTGTAATTCTGTCTGTACGTTGAATACAGCAGCGTAGGAGTTGACGTGAGGCATGAGAGCGTGGCAAACAGCCGAACATATATACAATAGACCCACCTTGTTATATCATATATATAATATAGACTTCTTCTTGTTTGCAAGCGGATATTCTGGCTAACTGTAGCCTTGAGTGCCCATCAAGCATTCTAATCAACAGACGGTTTGGTGAATTTCTAGTGATTTGCTGCAATTAGCCGTCGGGTGTGAGATCAGTTCCACTTCGCGGACAGCAGCATGCAAGTCCTGTACCAATCTGACAGAAGTACCTACGCTAGAAGTGCGCCTCCACTCGGGGTTTCGATAGAGCTGCCTTTTCTATCGAGCGGGAATAGCTTCGGCTGCGATGCTAGTCGTGCGGTCTGCTGACCCAGCCCTGCATATTGGCCAAGCGGGGAAGAGCTTTTCTCAAAAGGTTCTTCGTGAAAATCTACTGTATTACACACCCCACCTCAGGCCGAAGCGCGTCTGCTCCCTTCTTGAGAAACGATCCTGAGTTCGCACGGCGGCGCGATATGGTCCTTGGGTGCGGTCTTATATCCTTCTCAGCACCTTGAGCAACATTGGGAACCAATGTATACCGAATGCGATGCAAGCAACCTTCAACATTTAAGAATATGCATTATACTTCCTGGTCTGGTGGACCAAATAAATTCTTTCAATTAATTAATCTTTTTACGAGTGTCATGAGAGGGGGATTCCAACCCACGATCTCCCGCTCAATATGCCGCTTCTTCGATCCACTCGGACACCAACTAACACAACCTACATTTCGAATTTTCCCTCTTTTTTGCCATTTTTCAAATGTCGTGTTACATAAATTATAAACAAAAAACAGCACTATCTCACTGGCAGGACACGCAAGAATGGAACACTTACGCAGAAACCAAACACTTTGCGTGAGTAAAAATACTTTGATCGAATGTAACAAATATATTTTTTTGCATTGTATAAATTCATTTTTTCCTACGTCCTACATTGTTTAATTGTTAAATTTATACAATGTTTTATTCACATCTACGTGGAAAACAAACACTTTGTGTGAGTTCAAATACTTAATCTAAAATTTTCTAGCATTGTATAAATTCATTGTTTTTACATCCTACTTATATTTGTATAATTTAAAGAATTGGTATAATTCCCTGACCCTGAAGATGATTTCAATAAAGATCAAAACGTTGACACAAAAAAGAAAATGTTTTTCAGAAATTTACATCACACCAGACCGCATCTCCCGATTTCTGAATAATTATTCTTTTACTTTACACGTGTTAGCTGTGATATTGTTGCACATTTTTTCTCAATAAAGTTCAAAATGTAGCACTATAAAGAAAATGTTTTTCTAAACCTTCGTCACACCAGACCGCATCTCACGATCTCTAGTTATTTAATTTTAGATTAAATTAAATTGGATTAATATTTATTTTAACAAAAAAGTGTGATGTTTTGTTACGTTTAGCTTTCTTAAATCAAATATCAATTAAAGTACTATCAAAATTATAATACATAATATTTGACGAAAGTGTATATTATGAGTGTGAAAATGAATTTTTTTTATGAATGTTACGTATTGTAAGTGTGATAAATTAATTTTTATAGTAAGAAAAAATATTGCAAAATCCGGACTTCGTTTGGTTTAGTATGACTGATTTAGTAGGAAATTAGCTGGAAATTTACAACTAGAATTAGAAAGTGAGCAATTACTCGTGCATTAATAGTTAACATCAATCTAAACATTCTTTACCAATATATTTTGTAGAAAATATGGAAAGAAAAATAACTGAAATACAGTAAAAAATTATGGTGTTTTTACCAAAGTTTAAAAAAATAAGCCAATGAAAAAAAAAGGATTGCCATCGTCCAGTTATTGACTGCCTTCCTATTTGTAATAAAAGCGAGAAGGTAAAAGGCGATCGTGAATAGGCAATGCGAAAGGATAAAACCGGCGTTTTATACCGTGAGCTAGGCACGGGTGACCCTTGCCCGACACCCGAGGGATCCCCGAAATCCCGGACAAGGGATATCCTCAGATAGGGGAATATTTTATTCGGCAAATCAGGTCGACCCTCCCTCAGGGCTACACACGTCTTTTATGCACATCGGCCCGCTGCTACTGGTATTTTATGAAAACGGGAAAGACGCTCTAAAGTTGACACACCATTGTTCTCCCTAGCGGTTAATCCCTCGTTGGATAAATACGGAATTACTTCCTTTAGACTTTGTAATCTTTGGAGCTGCAGAGATGAATTAGTTAGCCTGTGCCTCAGCCTTTCTCCTTTACTTCAATATAATCAATTGTGTAGGCAACCGCGTTTAACATAAAAGAACGCCACGAGCTGAAAATTAAGCATACAAATATTTCTTTTCTTAAATTTCTTTGAAAATTGTTAATCATGTAAAATATATGTTTAACAATCTTACAAGAGTTTTCTAATGATATAAATTATTCAGGGATGTCTGTATTCTGTTTATAGAATATCACCACATTAATACAAAAAACATTTCTTTAATGGAAACAGTTATTTGTGATGCTTGATCTTTAATATTCTGTTTGAAACGTACATTTCACCAGATTGTATTTTAAGATTTCGGAATAATCATCGACTACGGACACTAATCACCACACATTTCTACTCAAGAAGAAAGAAAAACATGGGATTCTACGAACAAATTTCAACCACATATGAACCCGAAGCGAAAAGTATTTTGAAGGACATCGCCAAAATGAGAAGAATATTTCATCGACGATTAATCATAGAACCTTACTGTTGAAATGCAGACAATACAAGATCCTGAAGATAATCGCAATAAAGATCGAAATATTGAACGATAAAGATAATGTTTTTATGAAACTTACATCTCACTATTACCGAATAATGCATCTTTATTATTGGTGCTTCAAATAATACAATCAATTTCATAATACGAAACAATGTAGTTACTATGTGGTATGTGGTACATTGATCAACCTAGTCTTGCTGTTTTGTTGTAAAGCCAGTTATTATAGTAGCTTCTCGTATAAGGTAATGAAGGTAATGAAAAAAATCAAATATCTGTAATGGTTAGGGATGGTTACGGAGATGCTCCCGAAGGACCTAAACTGCTAAGATAAGCGGTCCAAAATGATCGGTAATGACCAAATTACAGGTTCATCACTCCGCAGACTATAAAGAAAAGTGGCAAAATTATTACAAAGCACGTGATACTGTTATGACAAGCATTAACAATGTTGAAGGAATTCATGAGATCACATGATTGAGTCAAGAGTTACAAATGACTAAATAGGAGTCCTTACTTTTGGGCTAAAGGGCAAAAAAATATTACACTTTATAAAAGAAAAGACCGGTTTTTGTTAAAAACCAAAGTATTTCGGTCCTGGCTTGTGTCAACGGCCTAATTAAAAAGGGAAATAAGCTCACAGGTAAAATTCCCAAACATGCCTCCTAATTATACAAAAAAAAACACAAAACGATATAAAATAAACACGACGAAAGTGAATGGAAAAGCTGAAAGAGGATTTGGTGTGGGTGGGAAAGACTTCCACAACAAAACTTCAGGATTTGGAAAACCCCTTCCCTCGACTTTTCAACCCTTACGATTGTCATATTTGTATAGATATCTCTATAATAACGGTATATTATGGCCTTGTTTATAAGTATTATTACCACTCTTACTACTTATTAAAAATAATATCAATAATTTGATAGGTGTAATATTTTTTAAGGTTATTTAGAACTGTACTTTAACACGTGTTGACGCCCAAGGAACTTTTATTTTTGTTATTTTTCCGATGACCAAGGTTCGCCAAGGAGAGCCTGTTTAATTCATTGAGGCACCATTGTTTTCATTTTTGCAAGCGATAACGCCGGTGTCTTCGGCCTTTGCCCAGGCGTCAGTCGGTCTCTCGCTTGTCTGTTTCAGCACAAGATGCATCTTCTACCAAACCGATAATCGATCATCATACCGATTTTCTCTGGACTCTCGACATTGATTTCTTCGATTCACCACCGTGTCGTCACATCACCGACCGTCATCGGACGTCAACTGTACCGTCATCCGGCTCTACAGGCGCCTTCGTCGACGTGAAACCCAGCAGCAACCTTCAGGTCAACACCAAGTACCTTTTCATATCGTCTTTTATTTTATTTTAATTTTTTTCGTAAAACGCTGGCCAGTAGATTTGAATATCAATTATTTTGAACTAGTAAGGAAATTTTTTTTTACCTTTTTTGTGTAAATAAATTGTAAATATTCAGTTCTTTAATTCAAAGTATTATCAATCACTCTTTCTTTTTCCCCAAAATCCCGCTTAAATATCATAAATATTTGCCACTTATTTAAAAAGAGAAAACAACAATACAACAAAATTTAATTGTATCCCTTGAAACGGGTACGGAAGTTTGTGGGTCAACTAAGATCCTCCCTTACGTAAAATTCCCTCCAAGTGAAATTGTTAAAAATAGCAAGCATACCGTGGGGTTACAAGGTGAACACCAACCATCCAGTGATGGGAGCCATCGGTTCATCAAATGATTAGAGATCGCTTGGCAACTATTCTTTTTGATTTTTTATTAGACTTGAAATGTAGGATTTTGAGTCTGTTAAGCTTGGAATGCTTAACGATTCCGACGGTTTAAGTCTGTAGTGCCTGTAGGGGAACTAGCAGGGTGATGTATGCCCTTTTTTTGGTTGTTAGTGTAAATTCAAATCACTTGTCAAGACGACTTAATTTCCTATTCAAATTCTTACATCCCATTTCGTATGATGATTCCACCTAAGTAGTTTCGAGATATCATAGTAGATCAACAGAGCCACGGGAATAGGAATATTATTGAAGTATATTAAAGCAGTTTTTTTGATAGTGTAAAGCCAATATATTTAAATTTACGTCTCTCTGATTCGAGTGTAAGTAATTTTGTCAATTACATGAAGATGTAACAGAGTTATTATCCGAGGTGACTATTGATGTGTCAAAATGAAAGTGTTAGGGTGAGTGCGTAGATAAGCCGGTAAATTGTGTGGAGTAGAGAAGCGTGTACGCTACCCTTTGGAGCACTAAAAAACGGTAGAGAAAGAAGTATTTTTGGCAGATTGGAAGTGATTGTAAAACATTATTTTTGTATCAGGAATAGAGTAAGGATGCACTTGGATATATGGTATATGCTTGGTATATGTCCACGAAGACAAGGGGCAATACTGCTTCCACTCCAGAACAGTGTCAATGGTGTCTTCAATGCGATGTGCTTGTTGGACACAGAGAGACCCGTGGCAAATTTAAAAGCCGAATTGGAAATGTATACGTATAAATAAGTAATTGATTAGAAGTGAAATGAGGTGGAATTTCTTGAGAAAAAATACGGAGCAACTATTATTTGGGAATCTTCCTGATTAGAGGTAAAAAAAAATTTAAAATTTAGCAATAATGATTCTTTAGAGAACGAGAGATGCGGTCTTAAATACCACATTTAAGGAGAAATTTTACTGAGGATAATTTCCGCAGGCTGGAGAAGTGGGCAGATTGTGTGGAATTTAAGAAGAAGTTGTGTAAATTATTTTTTAGGGATTTGGTCATAAACAGGTCTTTTTGTTTTTTTCAGTGATTTAAAAACGGCCTTCACTTGTTTGGGAGAAAACTCTCGTAAGGAGGAAGGGAAAGTTTTAGAGGTTTGTGAAGTTTGTTGATGATATTAGTGTAGTGGATGGATCGTGTATGCCTGGGCGTGGAATGATAAATAGTTTACTTTAATTTCTGCTTTATCCTCGGCGGATTTAGCCGTAGTACGTAGGGACATGGTGCATCAAGATTTTCAGATCCTAACCCATAATGAATTGACTTCAGTGGTCAATGCCTCTATATAAGTGGAATACAGATTGTTAACATAATATTGTGTAATTCTTAATGCAGTTTTCTAGTTATTAGGCTGAATGTTCTACTGTCTCAGGGATAACGTGAGCTGTGGCAACGAGCTCTTCCCCCACGCGTTAGTGTAATTGTCTTAGATCTAGTGGTCGTTTGTAAGGTAATGTTGGTCTATTCGGTGTCATGTATGCAGTCGAATGACTGATGTTCTGTTCATGTAATAAATACATCAAAATAACTGATCAATGTAAAGCAATTATTGAATTGCTAACCCTAACAATGAATGCTATGGGAAGTTAGTGTCCGAGTGGATCGAGGTCAGGATACCTCAAGTGGTAGAGCAGTGGCGTACCGAAGGTCGTGGGTTCGAATCCCGCTCATGACACTGGCTTTTTTATCTCGACTAACACCATTCATAAAAATATTAATTAATTAAAAAATGGTAATTGGTCAATAGAACGACGAATTGTAATAGATTTATCAAGAATTTACTCTTCTACTATTTCTTAGAAATTCGAAAATAGTTTTTCGCCTTCGGCTGTACCACAGTTGTACCGCAAGCAAAACCCATAACATTGATGTATCCAGGGAAGGTCGTAAATTCTAAATACATGAATCAATCATATTTACTTAATATAACATTGGTAGTTGCAAATATGAAATAAATGTATTTAAAAAGGTAACTGATTATCATTAGACTCAACCATATCAAATTATAACAAAGTTATCGATTATTTGTTTTTAGCTGATCTAAATAATCAAATTAATTATTCAAAAATTATACAGGTATGGTTTATTCAATAAAATAGTCAGGCCGGTACCACTGTACTTTCACCACCAAAAGTTTACAATATGTAAATGTATCTACAAAAAACCTTCTAAATTTAGCTGTTTAAGTACAGAACAAATTTCTGTAGAAAAATGTATAAAGCTCAAGTTGTAGAGCACCGGCGTATTTAGCCGAAGATCGAGGGTTCGAATTCCGCTCGTGCCATTGACTTTTTTATCTCAACTAAAACCTTAATTAATTGTAGGAATGAATATTGTAAGTAACAAACATTTTTAATGACCTTGTAAACAGAATACAATTTCGATACAAACCAAGACGAAAAGTGTATTGCCATTTAAAGAGTTAGGAATTATATTATTAAAACTTTATAGGTTAAATCGGTTCACTCTGAAGCAATTGCATTCCAAATGTTTCATGTATTTCATGTTTTATTTCTCCTCGTTTGAACCGAAAGAAAAATTTTATTCTCTAGGCCATTAATAAAGAACAATTAAGAACACACTGCTTCGTAGTAAGGCTGAGAAAATCAATGGGAAAACGGAAACGAGAGGTTAAACTCAATTTATTTCTCTTAGACGTGAGTAAAAGAACATTACCAATGGATGGTTTCTAAGTTTAACACAATTTCTGCTTATCTAATTACGTGCTCGAGGATCTTGCAAATGAAGCGACTTAGATTTCAAAATAGATTTAGGTACAAGTGTTTAGGCCGCATCAAGTATAAGAGTTTTGGAAATGCACGATCGGTTCAGTGTAGCATGTATTGTGGGATGTGTGACAGACGATCCATTATTTATCTATTTATATTGGTATGTAAAACTCATTCCAATAATAAACATTTTTCTTGAAACTTTTTTTACTCATTAATATGATTAATTAAAATAATCAATAACTACACTTTATACTTATAAACCTGGTTTCTATGCATACTAAAATTTTCACGTGTCAATGCAACTGCTTTTAAGAAAAATAAATTTAGAAGCAAATATCTTTCATAATATATTCTTTTAGGTTTCAAAACTGGTATAATTATTTGAAAACAAGCATTAATTAAACACATTATTAAACTTTACAATATAGAAACTAAATCAGGGTACAAATGCATTGCTCATAAAATTACACTGGTCTGAAATGTAAAGTGTTGATAACATATTTGAACATGAACACTGCTGTCATTTATTATTTAAATGTCCAACGTTCCACGAATTACTTTACCTACGCGCATAAACAATTCAGAGGTGTAACTCTGTCCAATTTAGTTCAATTTGGCTATGTCTACCGTTATACCTTGGAATGACGTTTGATTTTTTGGATGTATCAGAAGAAAGTTTATCAGCATTCATACCTCTCACTACGTTTTCATTTAGACATTCATAAGACATCAGCGTGGCCATCGGTTTCTCAGACGCCGTGTAAGATTATATAGGATGGTAGTATAACTGAGATGAAGGATATGTGGAAAAAGATTGATGGAATTTTTTGTAATACTGGTTCGCTACGTAGGGAACAAAGAGAATATTAATGTTTCGGCGTAGGGTAAGGTTTAAGACATAATTAACTCTCATTAACCCTTCTCATTCAGTATTCTTCTTAGAAATTTTGATTGAAATCTGCGTTGGGAATTGAAATGCTTGGTTAGTTGGGTTTATGTTCTTTACACAATAATTAATTTTTTATTATTAAGTAATTAACGTTTAACTTCTAGATGTCTTATTTTTACAACCATACCTGTCTTTAGTGTGTAACATATACTTAAATACAATAAAATTTATGGGTGGTGTGATAATTTTGCCTATCAGTGTATAATTACTATAAATTATTGTTACAAAAATAATTACTTCTAATTACATATTTTGTTATACTCCTACAATTGGTATTTGCAATCATTATATTTATCAATATAGTCGTATTGTTAATTCAATAGTTTTAGTGGTCCGCTTGACGTTGAAAATAATTAAGGTTTTTAATTGAGATGTAAAAGTCAATGTCTTAAGCGGAAGTCGCAATAGCTCAAATGTTAGACCAGTCTTGTATCTACCGAAGGTCGTGGGTTCGAATCCCTCTCGTGACTTTTTCATCTCAACACATCCTTAATTAATTCAAATTATTGTTAATATTCCAATTTTTTGAAAAACTAGGATTTTCAAAATAAAGAAATGCCTATGGTAATACTAGTAAAAAGTAAAAATATTTTTCGTCTTTATACCAACGTAAGGTTGGTTTTTTGCTCTATGAATTGTATAAAGTATTTGTAAAAGGTGGTTGTATTTAAAGCATGGTTTATCACTGGAAAGCAATTTGTTCTATCATCCTTTGATAGTATTTCATCCCTTTGACCAGGGATTCCACGTTGTTTCCCTTGACCTCTCGTCCAAGCCTCCACTCGGTTTCTAGGGTTACAACAACGGTTGCCAGGAAAGCCTTTCAGTTCAGTTCTATTTCCCCGACAGTGTGAAAATTATAAGGGCGAAGTCCGGAAGCTGACGAGTTACTTTACTCCAGAGGAAGCTACATGGCAACGCAATTTAATGGACCATTTTTCAAACTTTACCTTCTTTTCCTAATATAAATACATCACTCCAAAGAACCGAAACTATATATATATATATATATATAGTATTTAGTTATATATATGGTATTTAGTTACCGTTAGTCGATGATTATTTGAATATTGAATATTTACAAACCGTGAAACGCGGTCTGGTGAATTGTAGGTTTCTGAAAAACATTTTCTTTAACGTTTCGATCTTTATTGAGATCATCTTCAGGGCCTGGGATTTACAAACAGTTTTTCAATTTTCACATGAAGGATGTGGGAAAAAATGAATTTATATAATGCAAAAAATATATATTTTATATTCAATCAAATTATTTCTACATACTCTAAGGGTTTGTTTTTTGCGTAACGCAACTACAAGACAAACTCTTTTAGTAAGAAGAAATACTTTTATTGAATATAAAAAATATATTTTGTTTGTCACTTTTTTCCACATCCAAAATGTATTTTCTAAATTTAAATAATGTTTGTAAATCGCAAGGCCCTGAAGATGGTCTCAATAAAAATCGAAACGTCGGCACAATAATGAAAATGGTTTTTCTGAAATTTAAATCACAGCAGACGGCATCTCGCAATTGCTGAGCAACTACGCATTTTATATAATATATATAAAGTTTTTAAATCATTGATCATTAATGTAGGAACTCTGAATTAAATTAAACGCAAATTTCTTCAAAGTTTCAAAGAAAGTTTCACCATTCTCCAAGTTTTGAACAACTGTTGTAGTAAGAACTTTGACAGTTTGTAGTATAGTTAAAGAAGCAATCACTACCTTCAGGAAATGAAAGAGACATTTTATTTCATGCATCAAATTATTTATTCAAAAACTATACACAAGTATATAAAACATTGGTAAACCTTTATAGATATTTATGAAATTTTGTTTGTCTGTAGAGTGAGAAAAAACGTATTGGCTTACATTCGCTGTAGGGGTGTGGATACAAAATAAAATTCACTAATTTCGTGGTTCGCTTCACCAATTAATATATTACAATTAATTAAGGTTTTCAGTTGAGATAAAACGGTCAAGGGCACGAGCGGGATTCGAACCCACAAGCTTCGGCTAGATACGCCGCTGATGGGAAGTTGTTGGCCGAGTGGGTCGAGGTCATGATGGCTCAAGTGGTAGAACATCGGCTTATTTAGCCGAAGATCACGAGTTCGAATCCCGCTCGTGCCATTGACTTTTTATCTCAACTGAAAACTTTAATTAATTATAATAAAATAAAATATTATATAGATATTAGAATTACATTAGTCAATCGAACCCTGAAATAACATAATTGAAATATTGTTTAAAACAACGATATACAAGCCATTATTTTTTAAAACAATTAACTTAAACAAATGAAATTTTTAAATTTTTATGTCATTGCTCATTTACTTAAAAAGAAACTGGAAGCAAGTTTTAACATTCGTTTCTATTAATAAACTTCACTAGCGAAACGCTACACAATCATTAAACACTAAAACTAATTTACTGTCCTATAATGTGGTCGAAATTTTGTTGTTCAAGAAAATAGGCTTTAATTAAAATGTTGCAAGAACACGGCACGTCTTAATAAATTTATGACCGAACACTTACACGCACTTTACAGTAAATCACAAAACAGATTGTTCTCTCTTTATTAAACTGAAGGATTTATGAATTCTAGATAATTAATTGCATGCACACACCACACAGGATGAAAGGTTATGCATCAATGGAATGATGATCTAACGCGCGTCGTTTTCACATTTTTTATTTTACCATCAATATGATATAATTTTCAGAAATTATTTGATATAGTCACTTTATCATAACTACATATTTTATTTCTTCATCTCATCTAGCTCAGCTCCAAAATCTAATAAATCTGAATTTTCCCCATTCATATCACTTAATTTATTGCTTAATAAAAAAAACGTTTTCAGAAACAACACAAACAGATTTACTCTATTAGTTACTAACGTCTAGAGGCTTACTCTAAAGCAGGCATAGAGGCCCACCCACCATGAGTGTCGGTAGTCTCGATCAGACGTTGACCTTATACGTAAAGTGAACAAGAATGAGCTCAAGGGACTATAAATAGCCAGGTTATTTCAGCCACCGACGTATCAGTTTCCCATTCACAACCTCACTCTCTCTTAATGTAATAATCTCAATGAAAGAATGTATTTTCCTATTTACATAGCATTTAGTTAGGCAGTACTCAATATTCCGCCAATGGTCGTCTCATCCGGCACATTAATGCCAATAAATTCACTCACTACATTCCACGCGCATTAGGGAATATAAAACATTTGTTGAATATCCAATGGAACAACCCTGTTTCCTCCAAGAATTGGAACTAGAGACAAAATTCTCGATGCTCTACTCACGCTCAATTCTCATATCGGGTGGGATTCCGTGTATACATCTGTACGTTGACCATCCCTCAAATAATGGTGTACACAACGAGCAACGTTACATACTGGATATGTACTCGGATTTTGTCCCAAAAGTATGTGTTCGTGTGTCATCCTCACTCTTAATCCGATGATCCACTCCTTTGAGTCCGATCGTCCCGAGTTCTATTTGTACTATATCGAACGCTTGTACCCTGAAAAATCTTAAAAGAGGTTACACTGGAAAAACAATGCTCATAAAAACAGAAAGAACCATATATAAATTAGTCAGTGAATGCATACAAAATTTCGAAAACCTAGGGAATCACGACAACCTGATGATATCTTGGTTGTCAGGGCGCAAGGGAATTTTAGGTAACGAGAAAGCAGGCAGACTGGCCAGAGGAGGATCTGCAAGACCATACATACACCTCGAATCTATTTTCGGGATAACAAGAACAAATATAGAATCTTCCACCGCAGAATGGATTCAAACAAACAAAAAGAGAAATGGAAAACTCTAGCTGTACTAGACATATTAAACTTATGATGAATCAACCCTCACCAAGACTGGCAAAAGCACTGCTGCAATTGGAGAGGTCCAAACTCAAAGGAGTGGTAGGAGTAGGACTACTGGCATCCGTGAAAACATCTACACAACGTGGGTATATCCAGCGATGATCCCATTTTTAGATTATGTAATGACGAGGAGGAAATTGCCACCTATATCATCTTCGAAAGCGAAGCAACAGCTCAATGGAGATTTAACCTAACGTACGAAAAAGCCTAGGGAATCAAATTGCAGCAGCGAGTCAATGACCTGATTCTTCTAAGAAGAAGGATTGAGTCTGTTGCACTGAACTAAGAAACTAGGAAGGTACAATAAGCTAGAAGGCTGGAGTGCTTGGCGAGTGCAAACCCCGCTGCCTCGTAACCTTTTTCACCACACCATTCATCAATCGAGAGTGATCTTCATTAGTGAGAACTTCTCTGCCGGTCTGGTCCATCGACCTTTCACGTCACGTCACATCTGGTGCTTAGGACACGGGCCGATGGGAAACACACAGACAGTAAAGTTGTATTTTTAACATTTAACTTTTTAAGGAAAAGTAGAAATATAAAAAAATGAAAATTTCATAAGCCGGATTTGAAAAAAGACGGGTAGAAAGTAAATTCCTTAGTCTAGGTGTGGCTATTTTTAATTATTCGGACGATTGACAACGGCTTCGATCATCATAAATTTACGAGATTTACTTTTTTTAATTAATTTACTTTATTAACAGTATAGGGAATTATTATTTAGATATCGTGAGATGCGGTCTGTTGTGATGTAGGTATCATCATTCAACCTACAAATAAAAATAAACCAACATTTACACCCCATTTAGTCAAGGCCTATCACACAAATTAAACAAATTTCTCTCATCAGATAACTTCAAAATTGCCTTCAAAAATTATAAAACAATCCAAACACTTTTTTCCAAAATTAAAGACCCCACACCAATTACCAATAAATCTGATGTAATCTACAAGATCAACTGTTTAAACTGTCCAGCTACATACATTGGTCTTACATCCCAATATCTAGACAGGAGAGTAAAACAACATATCTACGATTGCAGAAAAACCAAACAAAATGCTACAGTACTCGCTACGCACCATTTTGAACACCAACGCAATTTTGATTTCAAAAATCCAAAAATACTACATACAGAACAAAACAAATTTAAACGTAATTGTTTACAAATGATTTACATCAACAAGGATAAACACAGCATCAATTACAGAACAGATACATGAAAATTCAGTTGTTTCCCTTTGTCGGCTCTTTTCACCTCAAAGAAGCCGACGACTTATACAAAATAGTCTCCTCCATACCCACTTCCTTTCCCACCCCTTCCAAATCCAACATATATAAACATTAAACAACAAAATCTCAATGGGCCTCCTCTTAACACGACACGCAAGAATGGCACACTTACACAGAAGACAAACACTTCGAGTTAGTGGAAATACTTTGATGGAAGATAAAATATATTTTCCATTGTATAAATTCACTTTTCAAAATTCTACATGTCACCTAACCGTGGATAAATGAAATTTAAAATTCCTTCTTTAAAGCTTAGGCCCAACAAGTTAGTTTTACTTGTACTTTTAAAGAATGAATTTTATACTTTATTATTTTATATTATTATTCAATAAAATATAAATTCTTTCTAGAAACAAAATAATATTTATTGATTTTCTTCAATAAACTCAAAACAAAATACACCTTTTTTTATAAAATAAAATAAATTATATTTTTCCTGATGCTTTATAAACGCAAAGTAAAATACACTTTTTTAAATAAATTGAAATGAACAAATAAATTTAATTAACAATCACTCAAAGGATATACGATTTTAATTAAATACCTTATGTTTTTTTCAATCAGGTTGGTCATTCTCGGGTTCAGAAGAGAGTGTTTTCTTTTTTGTCCCCTCGAGCTCCTCTATCTTTATCTTTCATTTTGTTTACATTGGTACCAACCTTTTCTATTGCTTATTAATTCATTTATTATTATTTTTCTTAATTTTATTTCATATTATTGATTTAATTTTAATTACTTTTATATAACTTAATGTTATTTATTTTTTTGGGATATCTGTTTGTAAGAGTTGTCACATATGTATTTTCTAAATGTAAATTATGTTTGTAAATCCCAGGACCTGAAGATGATCTCAATAAAAGATCGAAACGTCGGCACGATAAAGAAATTGTTTTTCTGATACCTACATCACACCAGACCGCATCTCACGATATCTGAATAATTACCCAATAACGGTCACTAATCTCTACACAGTATAGGGAATATGAACTGCCGGTCTTAACATACGCGACTAGAAAGGGAAAGGAAGGGCAATATGTATCATCCACTCTAATAAGCAAAACTCATAAATTTTATATGCAATTATAATACTAAAACACGAAGAAAACAATACAATTTTTGGGTAACGATTTTCAACCCTTCACTTCCTTCTTTTTCACACCCTTTAATATTTAATTTTTTTAATAATTCACAGATTGTAATACAGAATGTTTACTGTATGGTTTAATACTGTGTATGGTAGGAAATGAACTAGTATTACTAATCGTAACAATAATATAATGTTGTGATTTTTCATTGTATTTGCATAACAAATTGATCGCATATTGAAATACTATGCACACTTAGTACTATATCGGCTAGAATCTTAACTGCGAATAAATTTCAATTCATTTCCTATTTACATCCTATTAAAATTACCTAATATGGACAGAAAATATTGAAATTTCAACTAATTATGCCATTTGTTCTATTCTGTTTCCACTGATTAATTCCTTTTCTCTCGAGTTCAATTAAAGTAAATATTTCTTTAAAACTTGAACTTGCGGAAATGGAGATAATCTTGTCAAAGATAAAGCGTAAGGGTTTGAACTTTATCAGGTCAAATCAAAAAGGTTGGGCGCTTGTTGTGAATTTTCATCAGGTAATCGTATAACAAAGTGTACTTGCGGCCAGGTGGGCGGGGGCGAAAACTCTCCTTTGTCCCGAGACAATGGCAGAGACAGAATTCGAACTAGCCGCAAAATAGATTAGAGTCTCTAAAGAGGGCTTTCTAGGCTGTAGAAGCTTTTAATGTAATTTAATACAGCCGGTCTAACTCGATAAGAGAGAAGTGGCAGAGATTATCTTTAACGCGCGCGACCTTTAATTTTCAGCCTTTTCCCATGTGCGAACGTGCATAACGAAAATCTGAAATGGTTTATTATTACAAAAATAACGATACGATTTTTGAAGAACTGTTGTAAATTTTGAAATATTATGATAAATGCTTTACAGGAAGGGTGTTCTAAAATAAGAACGCTTTAACAGGTTGTAAATAGAATTGATCGAAATAGCGTTAACCCTAATCGGCCGGTAGAAAATTAGACCTTTTGTCAGTGAAATTGACGTCACCTCTGTGACAAACTCGTTTCATTACGTTGTCACCTCATCGACTTCACTCTCGCTGCATATAATAATACATTATGCAGCCCCTTCTCTATTACAGGAACCTGTAACGTTCTGGGCCCAGGAGAACTCGTTCTTCATTATAATACGCGTCGCTGCAAGACCCCTAATGAGAATTCTTGTTGCTGTAAAATATTAACCACCCTCCCGGAGCACATGTGCACGACTCGCCCATGACGCAATTACTTCCCGTCTTATTTCAGTCTAAATCACTTTTAATTTGTCTTTACTCAAGAGCATATCACGTTGTTGTTAGAATTAAATGGAACTCGTTTCTTGAATAAATAATTTCCGACGATATTTCACCGCCTGTTTACCCCTATTAAATATACCTTTTTCAACAGGAGCTTATGTTGAAAAGTTTCTTTTCAACCGCAAATTTCTAATTACAACGTACTTTACTTATGTTAGAAGTTAAAGCATACATATACAACTGAAAATTTTATTCGTTTAACAAAATCCAGGGAAAGACGATTCACAGGTATCGTCGAGTAAAAATCGTTTTCTGAGGCAACAGAGTGAAATAAACATGTTAATAGAAAATATAGCTTTGATTTTAGTGAGAACACAACGCGGGAGGCCTTCTTTTGAAAAAAAAGTACTCTATTTACTTTTTTAGTTTTATTAAAAATTAAATACAATTTTCCCAACTTCGAGTTACGAGATTATTTATCGTAAAACATTTGTCATCATTGCGCCACTTTCACATAGAATACAGCTGGTTGTTTAAGAAGTTCGAAAGCAGTCGAACTGCTAATGGACCTGGACTTGCAAAGCGGAATGTCATTGTAATAGTTTGTAAGTTGGAGCAAAGTTAACTAAGCATACAATGCCTTCAATGTGGACGATTTATGATCCATTTGGAAATGTGATCTACTGTATTTGTCAAACTGGAGGCAGCTGTAATTTTACTGTGTAGTCTATAATTTTACTTCACTCTTCCTTCAACAACGTAGCCGATGTTAATTATTTGCGTAATAATTTACCTTGCAATAGTAAAACGATTCTAACCAAAACACGTCTCAATGTATGCCTAGGATCGTATCAACATTAGTTTGGAATGATTAAATTAATAAGCCACTTTTCTATGAGAAGCCCGAAAATTTTATAACCTACAATTTTCTTTAACGTGATGCGAAATGATTTTGAAGATTGGTATTTACAAATGGTTTCCGTCCAATTTATAAAACCGTTTGCGACACGATTGGAGCTAGGAAATTATTTATTCAGCCTTTCCTGTCCTCCGGGGGCGTTGATGGAATTAGGAATTTAATGAAATTTCGAGAGATCAAAGTAATCACTTTAGCCAACCGTCCTGGTGCGAATAATTTCTCCTCTTTTCCGAAATGGGATTGGACGCCCATGAAAAGAAAAATTAGTGGAGCTTTTCGGGGAACGCCGGCTTGCGTAAATTCCCATCGTAAACTGGATAGGAATAATCGTCCTGGTCCAGGGCAACATCAACCGGAGGTTTTTCACAAAACAGAAAAATGTTTTCATCATACATTATTTATGACCCTCACATTAAAAATTTTACGTATGAATAACACTTTTTATGTTTTAAGACCAGTTTCATATACTCTACTCCTCATCAAAAAGAGTCCTTCATTTCTTCAATTTTCTTCTTCAGCATTGACTGCGGTAGGAGGAAATTATCTCCTTCCAAGAGTTCCGAGGAAACTTATTTTTCTTCCGTTAGCTCGTTTTACAAACCATGTCTCTCCTGTCCAAAACCTTTAGTTGTAGGTGTAGAGACTTCGTTTACCCAGGTTATTCGGAATAATCTCCAAGGCCTTTCAAATCACCACTCAAAAGAGTCTGTACCTTAAATCCATTCAAGAAAATAGACTAATCGAAAATAGCAATCTAAAGTTAAGGTTCCAGTTTTTGGATAGGCAAGTACCGATGTGGTCAATAAAAAAAACAGTTTCCAAAAATGGAAGTTTAGTGCAGACCCAATCAAATTAGTAAATGAATATGTTTATTTAGATGTTACACTGCTACCATGACTCTCGTTTTTCGTTCTCGCGCTCATCACTGTAGGGTAAAGGTCCCGGGTTCGAATCCAGCGGCACTGCATTCAAACCCGACATACTTACAAATGGGCTTTTTTTCGAAAACACCGGCACCCTGAGGGTTTATATGATCTCTGCTGTTGCGAAAAAAAAAAAATTGAAGGATTAAAAATTTTTTCTTGTCAGAGAAGAGGATCATAATAATACAGAATAAGATGTATAATGTAAATTAATATTTGTAAATTATATATATATATATATATATACACATATACACATCTTCGTGTACGTCGAGTCGTGAACGTCTC
>CM077108.1:3797857-3828034 GCA_039619505.1 Cimex hemipterus
TTGTAGTATAAAATTGTATTCGTTATTATAAATAAAGTTTTTTTTTTTGGACTTTTATTATAACGGATTACATAACTTGGATTACTCGAATTACTTCTTCAATCTATTTATCATTATTAGATATTTAATAGGTAAGTTAGTTACGTTAATAGGTAGATAGTAATTGATTATTCCGAGGTCGTAAGATGAGGTCTGGTGTGACGTAAGTTTTAGAAAGATACTTTCTTTATCGTGCCAACGTTTCGATCTTTGTTGAGATCATCTTCGGGGTTCAAAGTGTTTGTTTTCAGCGTAATTGTGTCATTCTTGTTTGTCCTGCTAAGAGGGCACTGATTAATCATCGATTAACGGTCACTAATCACCCCATATTTCTACACGTAGGTTGTAATATTAATAAAGTATCTCCAGCTCTGAGAATTGCAGTAAGAAAAATTGTCACTTGAAACCTGAAAGTTAAGCAAAACAGTAAATTTTATTGTAAAATTTATAATGAAAATATTTATTTGTGATGTTCGTATAGGTGGTGATGGGATTATCGGTCAACGGCTGTAAAATCCCATCGGCAAATTCCATCATCACCAATACGAACATCACAAATATATTCAACGCTTATCACAAGAAATATTTATAACAATGTGGAAAATTAACTTTAAAAAATTCAAACTTATTTATAAGTGGTTTAATCCCAGCATACAAGAATAGTCGCTTAAATTCTTCTTATTGTTAAACATACATTCTTCTGAAATCTTTCTTGATGGGAAAAATAATGTGGCATAAGGAATTAAAATGTGTCCTTCTAAAATACACTCTATTTTATCATCCGCTTCTATCTAACAGAGCATTTTTTTCGAGTCCTACAAGGATCAATTTACTTGGAATACTGCTCTCTGGCTTGACGGACCAGCCCTTTAATCCCTTATTTTATAGATCTATAGATATTACCTTTACCTTCTGATTAAACTCTTTTAGTAGTTTCAAAAGATCCGCAGGGGCATATAGAAAATGTATACCAGGTTGGTATGGACAACGGAAAATTGAGATAAAAGAAAGCAACTGCTTCCGTGCCATATTTAGACTTCGAAGAAAATCTTACACAACATTTTTCAACGTTTTTCCTACTTCTAAAAACCGACAGTGCTCATTATTTGGGTTCTACCTGGAATCACGCTTACCTTGAAATCACCATATACGACTAAAACAGGACATAAACAGACGCCATTGTGTACTATACAAACTTATAGAACGACAATCCATGCTAGGGAACCGTATTTCGTTCAATACCCATTGTCTTCAATCCTTTCAATCTAAAATCATCAGATCAAATATAATTAATTGCACTGTATATTTTAAGTTACAGCGAGGTTACGAATCGATGTTGTTTTCACTGCCTTCTCCAAGGGAAACAAGAACATCAAACATTGAGGAGGGTGGAAAATATGTCTTAAACATTTATCGCGCCTTTCGCGCTTTACATTTGAACTGATTCATATTAAATTACCTTTTTAGAAAACTTGACATCCGCCCTGGTTTTGCTGTTCGACTTGAAAGGAGAGGATGTATTTATTTTTCATGTAGCCGAGCGGATCCGGAGGAAACTAAGTGCTCTGCAGAAGCGAAACGGGTTTCGGCTTGACAAGTAAACCAAATAAAATTGCACCAGCCCTTCACTTACCCGTTTTCAATACATAATGATACGTCGGGTGGAAAAAAAATTGCAGATGTAATTCAACCAGAGACTACATTTTGCCCTTCCTTCATATACCACATCCGTTATCCAATAAAAGTTTCGACTAATGCCTTTGAATAATTTAGTACGCGTTTTGATATTAAAATAAATTGTAACATAAATTTATAATTGCCCCCAAGTTACTACTCTCAGGGTTGAGTGTTCAATCAATGTATTGCTAGTTAATTGAGGAATAAATATTTTTTATTAAAGCTGCTCATAAAAGGACATCATAGTCAACCTGCGTATCTGCCAGTTGTCCAAGTATGTAGGAGCCGGCCGGTTTATTGTGCATTGTCCATGTATAACGTCTTGTTTATAAGTAATTGAAGTAACTGCACAATTCTATCCTGCGAAACAACACCGGTATGGCATGAGATCTTGGATCCCAGTTCTCTCCGACAAACAGACACTTCGTTCAAGTAATCGATGAGGTATACAGCATGTGACTATTGTTTTATGTAACCATTGTTTTGTAAAAATGCTAATTTTCTTGCGCTGTTTTCATTATTTTTCAGAAGTTAAAGGAGGCTAACAAAGCAAAATGTTGGTATTTTGTCCTAACACAAACATTTCATGACACCAACAACAGATCGTAAGAATTGTTACATCTGAAGTAAAAAGTAAAAAACTGAACTAAAAGGTTGAATTTATTTTTACGATCTGTAATTAGGCAGCTCAATACATGAACGAGCATTATGTTCCCGAAGAACAGTGCATAAAAGTGAATTCTTCAGTTTGGGCCAAGTCATTCAGTTCAAAACGGCCTAAACCATTTTTAACTCCATAATGGGCACGATCTTTAATAATATGAAAAATATGGAATTTTACTTAAATTTTGCAAATCGGATAGACTGGTTATCAGAGATGACGATTTCCGGACCTTGAGACCTTGGTCAGGGTCTCATTTCTTTGTGTCAGTGTATAAATCAACAATGAATGTATGAAACATTACCAACAAGTATGAATATTTAGTTGTATAATAAATTGGTTTTGTTTAGGTTCAGGTGGAGTTCCAAAATGTAATTTTGATTCTTAAATGTGAATGACAGAGACTGGATAGAAGTGGATAGGTGAGCACAATCTAGGACCATCTTCAGTCAAGAACAGTTTTCATATATTACCGGTATTCACGATGTTTGTTACATGTTAACTCCTGTTAATTCGAAATGTCCCAGAACGCCCCCTTCTTTTCTTAGCATGATAAACGTTAATTTTTCCGGAATGTTGCACGTGGAGACTAGTACAACAAAAAATAAAGCTATAGCATTCTTTAAAAGCATGTTGATTATTATGGTTTTTTTGTTAAATTGTAAGATCCCAGAAGTTCGTAAAAAAGGAAATGTAATCAGCCCATACGGTCGAACTGAAATCTTTACCTATTCGCCCGAAAAGTACTAACAAATGACACGCTTCAATTGGTGCCGAAAAACCTAATTTGTATCGTGATCGTCTAACGGCGTTCAACTTTATTGAATAGGGGATGTATCAATCACGAATGACAGTATAAGGGTATAAAAAAAGCTGTTAAATTCGTTAAACTTACGAGTTAAACGTAACATCTGTTATTGGCCCTACCCTATCGAGCAATTTACTAGCGGATTCTTACGAGTCTAATTACCATTTTTCTCGATCTAACAAGACATAACAGGGTTAGCAGAAAGATTGTGAATACCCATATTTTCTAAACGGTTAAAAGTAAGAACGACTTATAGCTAAAAATCACGTAAATACAAAGTAATAATAATAATACAAAGTGTATTGTTGTAAATGGTGATGCAATATTTTCATGGAGAACTTACGTACGAATGCGAAATTTTAGGTTTCATAAGTTGAAATCCGTCATTTAAATCAAAACTTTAAAGCTAAATAAATCGGGTAAAACTTTTTGATATTACGCTGGTTACCGTAAAATTTCGCAAATGGGAGTGATAACTCGGAAAGCTTCAATATTATGTTGGCGCTTCATCTCTTCCGCCCAACAACCCATTACGGGAAAGTTTATCAGCCTGGTCTGCGAGCTGTTTGAATTTTTCTCAATGGGTGACAATTTTAAATTGGACGTAACATTTGATTTTTTTTCCTTACGGCATCTGTCGGACGGAAATAGCGCCCAAGGCGAAATAACCCTTATCCAAGCAAACTCAAGGGAAAAAGCTGTGCCGATTTTTTTCCACATCCCTCGCCACGTCGAGAATACGCGCAACCCAGCCGAGGATCATTGTTCTCTGTAATGATTTATGCCCGGCTTTAATCTTACCTCGCCCTCTCCAGCTTCCTATTATACGCGCAGTCCATGAAATAACTCTTAATTCTTCCTTAACACAGGAAATTAATTTTTTGTGTCTTTAAATTATTGCCTAAAACAGTTATGCAGTAATACAATGCGAAAAAAGGTACACGGAATTTCTCCCGACTGAAAAATAAATAAAAGAGGGCACAGTTTCAACGCTGAACGACGACTAATTAAGCAATTCGTTCATATAAAAAAAACTGTTTGTATGCAATGCATTTCTTTATCTCCTTTAAAATTAACAACTCTAAATTATGTAACACATGAATTCATTCAACCCACTATTTGTCCTCCTTTTGAGCATGTACGAGAATCCTCAACCAACATTTTTAGTTCATTAAGACTTGACTAATTTGCTCCCTGGATAGTAAAATATTGTATAACAAATGGTGTCATATTTCGTCAGACATATCCGCTAGTTTTGAATGAATGACTATTTACATGTGGAGGAAAAGTGACTTTAGCACTATAACTCTCTACCACGATAGAGTTCAAATATATCCAGAAAAGCTAATTACCATTCAAAATAGTAGCGTGGGAAAAAGGTAAAATAAGCAAAAACCACAAACACGATGATATTAACCTAATGGGTGACTAAATAATTAGGTAAAAATAATTGTGCTATAAAAAATTAAAACTACATTTCATTGAGTAAATAAATAAATATTGAATGACAGGAATATTCAACTAGTAACGACTAATTGAGGTTTTGTACGTAACATTTAATTAGCTTGTAATTCCATTTAGCTGGGTAGGGGCAGGCCGGGAAGGACGTTGAAATCGTTTGGAATCCTTCATACGCCTAAAAAATTATTTGACCACATTGCTTATTTCCTCCTTTAATCAATCCATGTTTGCATTTTGATTCGACTCCTTGCCGCCATGCATTTTTCAGAGTAGACCGGGTTGTTTTATTGCTTATAATACAAATACTTTTTGGTATTTAAAATATATTGAGGTGGAATGTATTTATTTGCTAGAATGTATAGTGTTAGAGGGTTGATGGCGGAATATTGAGAGTACCCCATCGACCCTTAATTCGGTTAGGCAAATAATAGGGGAAAAGGGTGGGTGGATTATCGAGTAATCTACTACCCTAATAAAGTCAATGGTATGAATAGGCAAGAGTTTGAATGGGTTTAGATGTATGCACTGCATGAGATTGGTTCTGAATTGATCGAGATGTTCACTGCGGAACTTTGAGGCTGGACGCATAAGATGAGGTGTAACCCCAGATTGGCAACACTCGACGTGCGCATAGTCTAAACCTGTAGGGAATTTATTGTAAATTACAAAAGCATTGCCGGTAAATTGGGAGAAGTGATAGCTTCAATAATCGTGCTGATTTGAGCTTATATACATCCAACTTCAAGTATTTAACTTATACAGTCTCTAAAATTTTCACAGTTATAGTTTAATATAACATGTGATCTGATTGGCTACCCTAAATGATTCATTAATTATTTATCTTCATTTATATTACATTACATGAAACTTGTGTTGCTAGTAATTTCGTCGTGATTGCAACGACAACTTGAATTGTAATGCAATAGTAGTCATAAACAAATGCCAAAATTGTTTCCCAATCAACGGGAAATACAGCGTAATAGCAACGATTCTCATAAAACTACTGTACATTGGAAAACACAAAACACTTGGTGAAAAAATGGAAAACGCGTTTAATGTCATTCATATTTATGACAAAGGGAACAAGTATTGTGAATGAAAAGACCACGGCCTTCATCCCATTTGCAAACGAAATTTTCATCAGTGGAATATCCAATAGATTATTATACAGGATCTTGATTACTTATGGATTAGAGAGAGAGAGAGGGGGGTCAATTGAAACGTTTGACTTCCCAATCTGGATCGACGGACGGACGGTGACAAATGGCGTTCTGACAATCCCTCCTCCCTACAATGCAGGCCATAAACCGTATTAAATGTCCCTCTTTTAAATGGAAAACGGGGATGCCCCATTGTCCCATAACGGCATAAAACGATGACCGTCCCGGTTCCGAAAACATTTCGTCCTCAACCGAAAAGCCGTCCATGATCAAAAGTGATTTAATTTTCAAAAGCCATACTCGATTGTTACCATAGATCTGTGGAAACTGATAGAAAACGATTTTTTTTCGCTGTACAGAGTTATTATGTAACCAATTAAATATAATCAAAAAGAATTAGCATAATTTTCTCAAGAGCAAAATACAAATTAGTAAGAAGAAATTCTGTAATTTTGACCGATAATCTTTAATACGTTTAGGGGAGACCGTTATTTGCTGTCTTTTGCCTGCCTTTTTTCAACGGATTTTGAGTGTTTTGGGTTTGTGTCTTTCACTTGGCCCATTTGGCATTGGTGTCACTTTGCAATTGTACAGCAGTGTTCCTCGTCATCAGAGTGCCGGTGTTTTTGAAAAAAAGCCCATTTGTATGTCGAATTCGAATCCAGTGGCCTTGGATTCGAACACGGGATCTTTACCTTACAGAGATGAACGCCGTGTCACCGCATAAACCGTTGCGGCCCTCGACGCCCCCCTTTGATCTTACGTTATAGTGGAAAAACGGTATCAATAAAAATCTCACCCAACTACTTAATGTACGCCATTGTATTAGTCCTGCAATCATGTCCAACTCACCTGAAAAAAAAATTAATAATTTAGGAAATATGGTTTAAAATCAGAAAAATGTCTATAATTGCTAAGTTAACAGTAACAAAACTCGTTTATTATGGTCAAGGATGAATTCTCCCATGAGCTACGACATAAGTTTAACATTCATTAACTTAAGGTTTTTCATATAAAAATATTAATTACAATATTAAGAAAATTGATTTAAATGATTAACTATAACCTAAAAATATGTAATGTGCAATTTCAGTAGTACAAATATTACCGAAAAAATTTCATATTTCCTATCTAGTTTTTTACTTATATTATTCTGAAAATATTATTATATTTAATATTGTATGTATTGACAATTTATTTATTCTGTAAGAAAGAATAATTTATTTTGAGTTTGAATTTGTGCAAATATGTGCCCATACATATATCGTGTGATTATTTCTGATGTGGTTCACAGTTTCTGATGTGATGTTTTTCCAATTCATACATTATTCGGAACGGTTAGTGTGTTACGTTCCAATATTGCTAAATTTCATAATTTTACGCTTTACTTCGTAATGATTCGATTACGAGGGATTTGGAAATCTTATTATAAAATGCGTTAACTTCTTGAAATGTCACAGGACTACACTATTATTATAAGGTATAGAACTGTAGTATTTGATAAGTAATATTAACAGTATCGTTCCTCATTGATTCACTATTAAGTATTGAACAGTCTAAAAAAATTGTCACTAATTTTACAGGCGTTATTGATGTTCAAACAGAGTTTTCTCCTGTGAATTTTAAATTAAAGTAATTTCATTAACGGTTGATGTTGATCAAATTCAAGGTTTTGTTACAAATGCCTCACGTTCAACAACACAACGCTTCGCACAGACACTTAGCTCATACCACATATCCATTCAACCTATCTAATACTAGCTGTTTACATTCGATATATGGTTTTCTCAAAATTGAATAAGAATTTGAGTCGAACTTATTCAACTTAATCGTCAATTGCATAAAACCAAATTAACAATTTTTTAAGATGGATAACTAAGGTTGAAAAGTAGTCTTTGCAACAATGTTTGGTCGGGAAAAATAGGTAAAACGCTATCCACCCTTAACCACTCCCAATACCGGATTACAGTTTAGAGAGGTAACGTTGTACATTTGGTGCCATTGGAAAGGCGTGCTTTATTAATATTCTTGTGAATTTCTTTTCCCCAAACAAACCACTAATTCTAATTGTATACTGCATACATTCTAAGAGATTTGTAATATTATTGCAGCATCCAAATAATTTTATAACAGGAACCTAATAATCGTGTTTCGTTGATTGTAGTTGTGAACAGATTTGAATATCATTAATTTAATATTTTTCTAATTTTTATTAAAACTGTTTACACACCTCACGTGATCCATTTGACCCCTTGTTGAAATATAAAACTCAACATTTCGGTGGTATATATTTGTCATGAACAGAACTGTTGATCTTCCTGTCATTTAAAAATTTACAGGTGGCAAGGTCTTAAAAATTAATCATGCTGTAGGTGCGGTTCGTTATTTTCTCAGAACAGAGCTAATTTCAGAGACTGCCGCCCATTTGGTCTACGTCGCTTGTCAATTATTTACGGTGCAAAATTAAAAAGAACATACCCAAATGTAAAAAGTAATGTGAAAGTATTAGAATACGCTCTAGTCTAGTTGTTAGCTTTTAATTGTTATAATCTCTGTTACATAGTAGAAAAAGGGTTTTTCTCCGTAACGATCAGCAATTAAAAACTAAAAATGGTAAAATAATAAATTCTAAAAAATGCAAACCCTAGTGCAATTGAATCAAAGTAGTCATGTTTTATGGATTTCAATTAATTAAGGTTTTAAGTTGAGATAAAAAATCTGTGTCACGAGCGGTATTCGCAACCACGATATTCGGCTAGATACGCAGCTATTCGACCACTTGAACCATCGTGACCACGATTCACTCGGGCACTAACTTCCCAACTCAACCCCCACTTTTGAATATTCCCTTCATTTTGCCATTTTTGAAATGTCGTGTCACCTATTTGATTTTCGGCTATAATGAAAGCATTAGTGAAGATATAATTAAATTACCTTACTAAATTCACCAATTTTCGAGTTCCGCTTCACTATAGTGAAGTTAATAAGTTGAAATGAAGTGTACCTTCACTAAAGCTCTCCGTGGCCATTTCATTTTTCACGTCACGATTGGTCACGATAGCTCAAGTGGTAGAATAGCGGAGTATCTAGGAGAAGATCATGGGTTCTAAGCCCGCTCGTGACACTCATTTTTTTATCTCAACTAAAAACTTTACTTAATTAAAAAATATTAATTGGTCAAGCGGACCACAAAACTAGTGAAGTTTTGATAGTGTTTTATATTCACTCACTATACTCTGTGAGTTGGTTGACGGTGATTGGTCTAATTTTGAACGGAAGTGCTAATAAGGGCAGATAGTATATTTCCAATGCCAGCGCCTCTGACATCTGAATATTTTTCAATGCATACGTGAATGGGTGACGTCATTTTACTTTCTTCCTAACATTTCCTATATTTGAACCTGATTCTTGTATATATAATAATAAATGTGGCAATAAAACCGTTTCCAATATGAAAACTGTTCTAATGTAATTCAGGCCTTGTAAACGCGTATCGACGTTTAGTTAGTTCGGTGGAGGATGCGGGATGAAAAGGCAATTTTTCCGGCTGTTGGCGTATCCGTTTTCGGCCGATGTGTAAGCTGCGATGTGCCGAACGCCCTGGCGACTGAGAAAGTCCATAAATCCAACGATCCGCTCCGACTTCCGGCTCGGGAAGGACGCAGAGGCGGAAGACCGGGTAAAAGGAGCCGTTCCGCCCTCTGGAGAATCCGCTTCCGCCCTCGCAAAACATAACTTAGAAGAATCTCTCCCCCTCGCGGCAAAAATTCCTTCAAACATCAACACACAAAAAGCCTATCCACAATTGGCAATTGTTGCATCTACCGAGAGTCCATTTAGAACTGTTATAGTTCTTTCCCAACTGCATGTAAAGCTTTATTTTTGATTATAATACAAAAGCATTTTATTCCAACGAAACTTTGAACTACTAAATTGTTTGTCGATATTCAACAACAATTTTTAACATTACATATGTGTGTGTTTTTTTAGTGAGCGTTTGGTCAGTAATTAGTTGGATTCGTCAAGAGTGATCAAGAATAAAGTAGTTTAGCAAAACACTTTACTTTTTTGCGACGTTTGGCCCTTTGTTCAGGGCATTTTCAAGGCAGAAAGTATAGTGATATTCTTGTGGCTGCCTCAACAATTTCACACAATACCAATATAAAACCACAAGAATCGTACCATGCTGTATGCTCTGAAGATAATCAGAATAAAGGGCTAAACCGAAAAATGAAGGTGTTTTTCTAAACTACCTCGTTTTTTATCACTCCTCACCAAAAAATTATAATCATAAATGTTATTTATATTATGTCTTACTTTCCGCTTAATTAAGTACATGAAATACTATAATGTTTGTTGCAACTAGACCCATTTTAAATTAAAAAAAACACCTCCTTGGTTTTTGAAATCATCATCCTACCATGCAAACTGTCTTCTTTTGCCTGATCCTCTTCAAAGGTTCATACAACTGATTCTTTATCAAGTTGATATATTATATATTTATTGGCTCTCGGCGAACTTCCACTGTTTAGCTATATTTATTTTCTTCGACAGCTATATTTGAATTTTTAAAATTAGAAATTGAAGTCTGGCCGATTTAAAAACCATCCTTTTTTGGTATCGGCCCATCATACCAATGTTTATTAAATATATTAATCATAGAATAGTCAACCAATGAAATAAACAATGTTGGTTGTGACGAATATATTTGATAACTCTTTGGTTACCTTGTCCTAATTAACTTACCGTTAATTAGGTTTGGTCGAAGGAACTTTGGCCGTGATGTTTCCGGTAGTTTCAATCCTTTCCCTCTCTACAAAATGGTACTTTGATGCTGCTGTTTAACGCTGTTTCGCTCAAAGGAGAAACAATTTATAAGTATGTAAAATTACAAAATAAAATTGATGAGTAAGGAACACCATCTGCATCACACTTAAACGTTTATTCGAAAATTTATTCTACAGTAAAATGTGTAATATTTAGTGATCGTTAAATTGTGGTTATTTAAGATCGCGAGAAGGGGACTGGTGTGATGTAGGTTAAAAAAATATTTTCTATATCATGCCATCATTTCGATCGTTATTCAGATCATCTTCAGTGCTTGGGATTTATAAACATTGTTCAAATTTTACAAATACATGTAGGATGTACAAAACATTTGGTTTTTATGTTTTTAAATCATTACATTTCTATGAACTGTAGAAAATACACGACTGCTAAACTAAAATCTTTCTACTCAACGGGAAAAATTCCCAAAGTGCAACGGCGCTCTAATTCGTTTAAACCCGCATGACTGATCCGTCGTGAAGGTTTAACAGAACGGAACGCCGTTTTTCAAGTCAATTGTTATTACTATGTGAAGAGGTTAGTGACTGTAAATCGTTATCTGAATTGTTATTAGTTATAAACTCTAACCCCTTCATATTTTCTCAGTTCAATCAAGATAATATCCAGACTGGTGACCATAATGAATTTATGAATGGGGCCGGTTTCGACTATGTTCCCTGTTTCAGTCACTCAAACCCTACCGACTTTTAAACTTGATGTAATGTTCAATGTGTAATGAATAGTTGGAAAATAAACCGGGTGCAGAAACGAAACAAACTATGAAGAAAGAGAATACTCAAAATTGTCTGACAAAATTTTTACTTCAGATAATATATCAACTACTCATTCAAATAACTACTATCAACATAAATTTATAAATATTGTTTAAATTATAGTATTATATATAAGATATGACTATGAATTTATGCAATGATATTCACAATTCAATTAATTAAGGAGTTTATTTGAGATAAAAAACTCAGTGTCGCTGGCTGGAATCGAACTCACGACCTTCGCCTTGATATGCCGCTACCACTTGTGGTATCGTGACTTCGATTCACTTGGGCCATTCTTTGTACAATACAAATTCAATATTCTATATGATTCTCGGCGACAAATGAAATGCCGGAGAGCTTTAGTGAAGTATACTTCATTTTATTTCATTAAATTCACTATTTTTCGTAGTCCGCTTGACCAATAAATATCATTCAAATATTTAAGGTTTTAGTAGAGAAAAAAAGTTAGTGTCAAGAGCGGGTTTCGAACACACGCCCGTTTGATACGCCGCTGGCAAAATTGACAACGCGGGGTTGATATGGGAAGTTAGTGTCTGAGTGTCTGATCGAGGTCTCGATAGCTCAAGTGATAGAACAGCTGGGTGTATAGCCGAAATTCGAATTTCCCTCATGACACTGGCTTTTTTATCTCAACTAAAAAATTAAAAATTTTGGTTAAATTTACAAAAAAAAACTATCTTGATTTCAAAAAGTCTTTTTTTTCGAATGACCTAAAGATTATTATTTGCCCGCATTCTGACATAGCAGTTCTTTACAAAAACAAATCTATTTTCACAGTTTGAAAGAAACTTTTTATCGAAATGATATATTTCGACAGTACATTGGCAAAATTTGTTTAGCTCCGACTGGGACGTGACCGCAACCACCTGACAGTTTCTTCAAGTCTGTTTTGTCAATAAAAAATTATACGATGCTGAATAAAAGTGGATAAAGTTAAAACTGAATAAAAGAAAGGGAAAACGTATTTTTACATAATTATTCTTCCATAGTGAAGGATAACAGTCAATTCGTTTACCGTTTAGTATTTCATTTGTTATATTGCAAAATTAAAATTTTCCATTTTAAATAAACATGGACATGCATTAAAATACAGCCAGCGAAAAATCTCAGATTGTTCAAAGGGATATTTCCTTGGCAAAAACTCGAGGTAAGGAATTTGCTGAAAGAAAGGACACACCCACGCAAAAGTGCTCAACATCGAGGGACTAAATCAATACTATATTTTTGTCATTTTTTGCCTCGTAACATGTTTCCTATCAATTAAATTAATAAACTATATCAAAAAGTTACAATAAATATAAAATTTTATACCCGGTATGTTTTACTGATTTTTATGTTTTTTAATCTATTGTGTTCAATCATGTTCGTATTATTGCTCCCTGTTTTTGTTAATTAAAATATCATTTATACACAAAGCATTATGTTAAACGAATTGATCCGGCGTACAAAGCCAAATCAAAAATGGCAATTTCCCTTTATCGTAACAAGATTAACCTCGACGAAATTTTTCAACCCATAATCTAAACCTTTTTAATACTACTTTCAATTAATATATGTTCAAACCGACACGCACATGTCACTTACTAAGTCCTTTGTAATTAAATATTCTTAATCATACTCTCGTGGGTTCAAAACAAATTTAAAATATTATTAAAACACCTGAGTGAAACTAAAGAAAGTTGTCAGTCATCACTTTATAAAGGAAAACGTTGTTTTTTCCCATTCCGTCTAAAAGTGTCCACCTACAGGAATTTTCTTTCAAATTCGTCTTTTCTTTTGTTTTTTTGTCTCATGTTGATAGAAATCATGCTTTATAGAGAAAGAACTAGAGGAAGGGAGGAGTACCTTTATTGCGCGATATTCTCCTCCATTACGAAAGATAACCTGTGCTTGATTACCTATGCTACAGTTGAATACCAAATGTCCCAAACTGTAGAATAGGTAAAAACAAGGAAAAAAGATGCTTCAGAGATTTGGATTATTATATTTTCATTTTTGCATGTTCAAAGCCCAAATTGTGTTTGAAACGTCGCATAAAACAAAATACATAATTTTAAATTAACCAAAAAACTTACACAAATTTAATCCATAACGAAATTGTTTTAGAGTTAAAAACAAAAAAATTAAAAAATTAATTTAAAAGATTTTTAAAAAGGGGTGACGAAAGTGTTTTGCAGTTTGGCTTTGTTTGATTGTTGAGAGTTATACACATTTTCATATCGATTTTGTTTTTTGTTATCTTGTTTCGTTTATGATCTGACAAAGTTTGTTCCGGGCTTTTATAAGATAGTTGAATACTAGCGAGAAGAGGATGTACACTACACATTGACAAACGATCCGTTCTTTTCACTCTTACTGAATTCTGAATGTATCATCAGAGTCAGTAATTGTATTCTTCTCTCGTCCCGACTGCTAATAGCTGGCTTTCGATTTTTCATCGTCCGACAAGCTGGGGGCGCTAATGTCGGCCGTGGTTTGGTGCGTCGCATTGCGCGGTCGAGATTTACTGGCCTTCTCTCATTTCATTAGTAGCAACGCTCTCCCGGGCGTAAATATGTCATATTTTGTATGACTTATGTGTTTATCAGCGAAGTGTCAAGATTAGAGGAAGCCTATTATGGACACATCTCTTCCAAAACGGGACCGCGCTCAAAGTGATACGGCTCATTGTCCGAATCCGGGTAATTGTATAAACCTGATTTACTACCGATTGTCCGTTAGAAATTCCTTAATTTTTGTTTTAATGTGCAGGCTATTAAAAAATCTCGGATAGTACGAGAACCACATTTATTTTTTATTTTTTACGAGGTTCTCAACAGAGGACATACCACTAAAGAGCAAGTAAAAATGTCGCCTTCGAATGGCGAGCCGCTCCAATGGAACCCTTGTCTTTACCTTTCAGAGATGGCTGACGTATCAACGCCAAAACCGTTGCTGCCACCGACGCCACTCGGGAACAAAAAATATATCATATTTTCACTAATTGCGGCTAGTATTTTTGTTGTATAAATAAGAAAACTTAAAAGAGAATTAAGGCGTGGCTTCCTTCAAGTGTTACGTATCAACAAGGTCGGTCGGCGCTGCCATTCCGGACCGGCAGGATCAAAAAGGAAACAGAAGAGGAAGGCAGTCCTATGCTGAATGCGGTACCGTGAACATCGGCAAAATAATAAGCAGACATTCTCTCGAAGTACTCTTTCCGAAGAAAAAGATTTTTTTGTTCATTGACCGAGAAATTTAATTTTGATTTATAATTATATTTTTTGTTCGTAAGTAAGATAATTTTTTATTTCTTAATCAAAAGGTTTATTGTAAAAAAAGGGAAATCTTTAATTTCAAATTTACTAAAACATAGAAGGTTATAAAAAGGAAAATTATTTTTTTAAATTTATTTAAATTTAATTCTAATAAGGAATTATATTGTTCATGTATATTTCTTTTTCTCCACAATAATAAACCAATTGTTTAGTTACTATTTCATTTGTATTTTTTGTTCTTTTTTAAATCAAAAACTCCAGACCAACTGCAAGATAAAGTAGTCATACAATTGCTGAAAGTAAAAATAATAATAATCCAATAACTTAACAAACCTCTCCAAAACAAGCACCGCATTCCCCCATAACCAAAAATGTACGCGAAGTCTCATCATAAGCTCTCTACGTACAATTGCACAGATGGCGAAACGACCATGTTTGCACCGACTTTGTACCAGACCATTTCATGATGCCACTTTTTTAAATGTAACTATACCATTCGGTAACGCAAACAAAGGGGTCAGAAAGTATTTCATATCTTTTTTTTTAATTCTTCAAAATCGGTGGGAACAACCTCAACACGGTCTCGTATTTGTTCCAGTCTTAGTACATATAACATATTACGCAACCATCAAATCACTTTGGAAATGTCTACGGAGAAGATAATCCAATTAAAAGAGAAATATAATAAAAAGATAAATCATCCACAAAAAAATTTTATCAAGGCCGTGATCCCGTCTGGTGTAAAGCATACAAATCGGCAAAGACCGGGATTTTGTAGAGTTTCACGTAATAACAAAAGGGAAGAAAAATAGATTTAGAAATTTAATAAACGTGAGAAAAGGGAAACAATGTGAACATTACTTTAAATGCGAAGACAAAACAAATAAATAAAAAAGAACAACTTTGACAGGGAAAGGCAATAAAAGTTGTTACTTTTTCAAAAAGAGAAATAAATTGATGTTAATTGTTTTTAACTCTTTTGTCCTTGATCTCTGATCCACACCGGTCGACTAAAGAAGGTTTTCGGGGTTTCCGATCCAGACTTTTCCAAACATCCATAAAGCATAGTACCGTCGAAAACTAAGGTGCACACGATAAAAAGGCCAAATTCTGAAGAAGAATGTTCGCCGGAGTACAGTAAAAACAAATAAGTTTGAAGAGTTTTGGTCAAAAGTTGCGGGGACCTGGAAGGTTGAGGGAAAAGGCGCCGCGTAAGGCTTACCGGTAATCCGTCCGCACACAGTCGGGCTTAGCAAGTTGTTGTTTATTTTACTTATTGAAAATTAATGGATCTGGTTTGGGACTGCAACCAATATCAAAATCATTAGATTGTTCTGTGAAAGAATATCTGCTATATATGCTTGCCCTAAAGAAAGGAGAGAAGAGCCGAAAAAAAGAGGGCAGCCAGGTCAGAGCCGACGTTCATCATATTGGGGTTGGTTTTGGGGATTCACAGGGTTGGTTTTTACAGATAAATGATAAGTTGAAAAAACTTAAAAAAAAAAAAATTAAAAAAACTAGAGGTGTGAAGTATTGGCGACGGGAAGGAGCCGTCGAGGGGTCGATAAGAGGGCAACAAGTGAAGTAGAGTCCAGCAATACCGAGCAGAGGGAATGGAAAAAAGCGTCGACTTTTTTCGCCGAGATTTTCCCTTATTGTGCAGCTGATGCCATCGTGTGATCGAGATGGCTCCTGGAAGGTGGTTTATGGCTTTCACTAACGGAAGATTTTCCCACGGGGCGAATCAGGAGTCGAAGAGTCCAGGAGGGAAGATGGAAGGGAAGAAGAAGTCTGCAATTTTCCTCCTTATGTAAGCCGAAGCCATCCTGGATCGAGGAATCAGGATGGATACCCAGAAGGGGATTCGGGGTTGGAATAAGGCGGACCTTTTTCAGAATCACGTCTAATAAACCTTAACAGGAAAGGTAGGCAGGCGAACATGATCGGTAACAGCCAACGTAAGCTGGTAATTTGATGGTATTATGCCGAGACGAAACGCTTATCAATGAAAAGGTTTAACATTCCTACCATCAAACGAAACGAGACTACTACTTCTGGGCCATGTCAAAAGATTCAGCAATTACACTCACAATCAGTAAAAATAATTATCTTACTGTTTTCCTAAACTATGAGCCACCAATTTCTTAGTATAACTGGAAAAAAATGTTTTTGTAAATTTTTATTATTTAAAAACATAAGTACTTTAATAATTAAATATTTAATTACTTAATTTAAAGGTTATTTGTTTTCATAAAAACTTTGAACACGTTATTCAAGAGGCAAGAAAAGTTTCCATAGACCTTGACAACCCTTTTGTTTTCCAAAGTTCACTGTCTACAGCCTGATTCTTTGTTTACTTTGTGCAATATTGTCTTAATATCAATCAAGTTTTGCTTAGTTAGTACAAAATATATTAGGCTTCAATTGACAATAGCCCGGCCCATTGGGAAAGTAAGTATAATGAAGTATAAAGTGTAATGAAGAAAAATCATTTCCTCGAATGGAAATGTACTTAATAAACAAATCCGAGTCAACTCATTAAATCATCTTTTGGTATAATATATAATAATATAAGCTAGGTAATGAAGAAATCAGACCGCCTTAAACCGATCTGAAATTTAAACATCACCCAAAATGCGTGCGGACCTTAAAGAAGTAACCACCAACCAACAAGTGCCACGAAATTGCAGTTATTCTTTATCAGGATTATATCACTTACAACCTAAACAGTACAAAATAACATTAAGAAAACAAGGCGTGCACGCAATCCCCGAAAGAAGCTTTAGAGCAGTTGTAAGCATCTCCATAGCAGTTCTAAGACAGAAAAACAGGGAAAAGCGTGCCCTCTTTACTAAAAAGCATTCAAGTGAAATTGATGCATTACGGGTGTTATTTTCACCAATGAGAGCAATTGAATTTTGTTAGGGCCCGATGGAAGAATGTGTGGCATAATTTACCTTTGAAATTAAACAATGCCTTACCGACGGCTTAACATGACGCGGTGGTATGCTAGTTTGGGGTTGCGTGGGCTCTATTGTAGATGGCAAATTATAAATAATCGATGGTATCATGGACCAATAAGTCTATGTCGACGTTCTAAAACGGAATTTAAAGGAAAATAGTATTAAATTTAGTGTAGGAAGGACTTTCCGTTTCCAGGAAGACAACGACCCGATACACATGGCGCGGAAAACTCAACAATGCCAACTGTAATTATGTGCCAAGGCAGCTCCAACAACGCCTCAATCGCCCGATTTAAACCCTCTCTAGCACCATTGGGATCAAATAAGAAAGAAGATTAAAAAATAAAGATAAAAACATCAAAAACGACATTTTACGGGAATATGCTACGGCATACAACTAATGACAAAAAACCTGCGTTTCCCTAAGAAAAAGTAGGATTACTGACAGAAAATTTAGGTAAGTGTTTGTAAATAAACAAATTAATAATTATATATTAAGCGATTTTTCTGCTTGAAAAGTATAGCTCTAACTATAAAGTATAACTGTTATATGATTTGGTTGCTTACAGTTTCAAGAAACTATATTGTCAATTCTTTGAGCCCTTTATTTGGTAGAAAAGTCTATATATTTTTGCCCTTATTGTAACTATACATTTAGAATTTTTGTATATTTACTTATCACTAAGGACGGATTCGGTGGACTACTGAGGAGTAACATTTGATTTAAAATACAATTATAATATAAATTAAGGATACAGTAAATATAAGCAAATAAGAAATAATTTATTTAAAAAAAAAACAAAAAAAACAAGTTACTTGTTTTATAGTCTGTTCCTAAGTTTGTAAATACTTTTAAAATAGCTAATTGGTAACTGCCAATTTTCTCCTGTCAATAAACCTCAGCATATAAAATGTACCTATCTTTTCTTTCTATACCATCTCTAACCAGATTGCATTACGACTAGGAGAATATGACGTCGATTAAAATTTAAACATTTTTAAAAAATTGTTGTCTTGTGCGATGTAGATTTCAGAAAAACATTCTCGTCATATTGTCTCTGGTGGTTAAAAGAGGTGGTTAAAATTCACTCGAGTTTTACATCCTGAAAAATAGTATTTAATGTTTTTCAATTAATTAATCTTTATGCAAGGTATTGGTTGAGATAAAAGTTAGTATAACGAATAGGATTCGAACCCACGACCGTAAATACGCGGCTACTTTACCGCATGAGCTATCGTGACTTCGATCCGCTCGTACAACTTCCCAACTCAAACTCACCTCTCGAATTTCCAGTCGTGGGTTCGAATCCCGCTCGTGACACTGACTTTTTATCTCCACCAATACCTTGTGTAAAAATTAATTAATTAAAAAAATTTAATTGTTCAATAGACGACGAAATCTAATGAATTTAATTTTTCATGTTAACTTTTCCTCCAGATGTAGTAAGGCATGAAAAATAGACAGTCAGAGCTGAAATAATTTAATTTAATCAAAATCATAGTATGATAAATTGTAATACGAGAAAAATATATTTTTCGAGTAACAAATCAAAACGAAGACATTGCCAAACTCCTTAAATAAGCAAGTTTCAACGATTCACGTACATTGAAACGTTGTGACGACTTACGAGAATAATTTTGTTTTTACAATAGAGCAAATGTTATATAATATATCAAAAATTTGTCTCTATCGGTAAAGTGTTAATCTGAAAATTATAGAATAAAAATTTGTCGTCAGTATGTCGGTTGAGTATTATATTATTTGCCATCCGTTACTCTCAATGTTTATTCCCGAATGGAAGGTGTTTGTTTTTTTCCAACAGTTTATTTAATCAGTGGTTTGAATTGTGTTTAACAGGGAACCGTAGGATTAATTATCTTTAATTTTTAAACTCAGACATAGTACGATATTCATGAATATGAATTACGAAATGATCCGGCTTGCAGCAAGATGTTTTGATTTATTATATGTCTTTGATAAGAACGAGCCTGACTGAATGCAATGAAGACCTGGGCTCTGATCAATTGTCTGTCTGTCCACCAAGAAGATAATTGTTTCAATGACCTTACTCGACGCCCCAATTGAAACTAAGCCAACATATCGATTGTTATAAACTACTGTCCACTCACAAAAAATTTATTTCCTTTTTTAAATTACTTACAAAAATATTAAATAAATGGATGTGAACTGGTTTCCTCACATGGTTCTCATCAAATTCTTCAATTTCTTACTCTTACGCAAATAATAAAATGTTAATTACAATATGTTTAAAAACGAAATCTGAATTTAATTTAAATTTTTCGGTTGAAATGCAAGCAGACATATTCTGCGTCTAGTTAACATAATTATAGGTTGTTATTGTTGCAACAGTGCGAAAGAAGAATATTTCACACAAGCACTGGTTTTTAACACACTACACTCAACGATAATATCAAATAAATTTAATCTATTCGCCTCAATGGATAAATTTTCAGAAATCAGAACTTCAGAGCACCCTATGTCAAAATTAAAAGTCCACATTAAGTTTGCACTTAACCGATCTTCATCAAACAAAAATGACTAAAATATAGTACATTTGAAGTAAGAATAATAATTCTATAGAAACTTCAGAAAGCAAATCGGTTAGCCAGCGGTGTCAATAGAAAATATTCACCGCCCCCAAGGTCAGTCAATCCTCTTGAGTCAAGAATTGGCCCGGTATACAATCTCTGAGCTCATAGCGAGAAGAATGTAAACAAATAATTATACATAATACAAAATAATAATAATAATTTTAAACAAACAGAATAACCATCGACTGAATAGATAAGCTGTGATAGAACTGCCGTATCTTAAAATATGATAACTTACTTACCCATTTACAAGTTCACAATAATTCCTTTCAAATAAGAAGTGTGATAAACTCCATTGTTCAACACAGTAAAACCTACGGCTTAAAGCGTTACCAAAACCAAGATTAACGGGCTATCTGGATGTGGATGGATATAAATTTATTGATAAATCAAGGTACTTTGTTTCCCAGTGCAGATCAGTGCAACGCTTAAAGAAAATAATACTAGAATTAGATGGATTTTTATTAATTATACAGTTTAGGGTTGAGGATGAGAATGGCAAGATGCAAGATAAAAAGTACTGACACGAGTTTAAGAAGTATGTATACTGACCTATACTTTACTGATCATTTTTATGATCAAATAATTAAATTTTACTCGCCAAATCAGCAAATTTGAACCGTGTATGAAAACAAAATTTTTCAAATTTAGCCGACCTGGTTCAACATGTAAATTAATTGAATGAATATGATAAACATCGGTTTGGTGTATTAAAAGTATCTAGCCGCTAAATTGCTGCTCTCCGGTCCTATACAGTCAAAAAATAAAGTTGAAAAACAGAATTTTCGCGATTTCATTTGCCTTTTGACCCCAGAGGTTTGACGGTCGAAATAAATTGCAGAGGGGGGGGGGCCTTGCGGTCCAGACCAAACCCATACAGTGCCCGCAGGGAGCCGCTTCGATCCGTGCACAATTTTGGAGGGTGGGCTGTCACCCGGCTGAATAGCTAAATCGTCAAGTTCCCCCGGCCGGTCAATAAGCGAGAATGGCCGTAATGTTTCAGAAGGGATCTAAAGAGGTATCAAGCCTTTTCAAACGAATATTTGTCAACATTTCAAATGACTGTGCTAATCTCCGTAAAGCTGCGACGTGGAAGGCGATAAAGCATTTGAAACAACATTGACAGGCGAATTATTTCGACGCAAAAGTGTGCGTTTAATAAAACCGTTATTAAAAATTACAGTCGGTTCAAACAATGTAACCAGTTGGTGACATATCGTATCCGACGGAAACCAAAAACAGACGATCATCCCTTTAATGTCATTTATTTTGATTTACGTTACGTAAAAATCAAGATGCTGTGACTTGTTGGTGTGCTTGTCAAAATACACTCATGTCTAAACAGCCGGTGTGAACTCAGCTGGAGTAGAAAACTAGTAAAAAATTAAGTTAAGTAAACAGAAAAACAAATACTTCACATATCCACAAAGTAATTTATTGCATAGTAATTTGTTCACAACGTTATTTTCGATGGGATTACAACATTATAATTTTCAAATTAAAAGATCAGGGATTAAAAAAAGCTATTAAGGAATGCATATCTATCATCGAGAATATGATATTTAATAACTAACTTACCAGATTAAACATGGCCAGTACGTACTACGACAAAACTATAAACTTAGGTGGTTCTACTTTATTTAAAATTCTATTTAAAACGATAGGTTGAGAAATAGAGAATGCGTATTCATATTTGTAATCACGGCACGCCCATTTAAATTATAATAACTTGAAGAGGCTATTTCTTATCTTTTTTCAAAAAACAATACACAAAAAATAAAACAAAATATTTTAAACAATTTAGAATTATTTTCAGTAGTTTATGGAACTACGGTTTTACTGCAATAGAAGTAAAGGAAAATAATATATTTTTTATGATAATAAATAATTTATGCCTTTTGAGATAATATTGTTATTTTCTTATATTATGATTGTATTAAGGTCACAAAATAAAACATATCATCATAGTATATAGTCGTTTATCATAGTATCCTCCTACACTCTGTAACTGGTTATTGTTTTGTTTGGTGAATTTTTGAAATTGTTAAAGTTTCTAAAAGTTTTTATAATAGACTATATATAAATACTTATTTTGTACAATTATTGATTTTAACGTGATGATTCGTTGGGTTTGGCTTTTATACCGAATCCCTCATTGGGAAATGAAAAATTAATGGAGTTCTTCACCTTCACATTCCAACGCAACGTTTATTAACTGCTTATTCCAGTAACGACTTATCTAGGTCTAAGTCGGAAACTCCGCCTCACATCATAAATACATAACAAAAGCTTAGCCCAATAGTCTCCGTTTTATAAAACAACAAATGTCTCATTCAAAATCCTACTAAGTCTGAACTGTAATTGACTCGTGACCAGCTGACCAGTATAAACCTAACTCCACTCAACTATCAAATATTCGGTACTCATATTAACTGACAATTGACTACGGAAGTACCTATCTTTCTGTACCTACTCTGTACCCTCCTCCCCCAACAAAAAAACTGGTTCTACGTGAGCTTTCTTTCCCGTGGTAGCTACCACTATCTGGCTTCATCACTTTGTATTTATTGAGCTTTCCTTTAATCGTGATTTTCGAGCGTCCAAATAAGACAAGAAATACGTTGCTTCGACTTTGTATATCCTAATTTTAATTGTTCAATATAATTCAATCAATAATTTTTACACAATTAATAATTAATTAACTACTTACACAATTAAGTTGCTATAAAAAATAGCCTTCTCAGGACGTTTTTAAATGATCAAAACTTTATTGAACGCTGTATGGATTTAACAAAAATTATAAATATAAAAATAGGTTACAGTTCCATTATTATAAATGACATTAAACGCTACTTTTTAATAAAAATTTAAGTAAAGTTTCTCTTCCTGAAAAATTGTTCTTCTTAACAAGTATTTTCATGAAAGTGCATCTCTAGACGGAGCATTAATAGTAACATATATTTTTCGTAAGTAATTAAGATTTTTAGTTGATATAAAAAAGTCAATGGGGATTCGAACCCACGATCTTCCGTTGATACGCTGCTGCTCTATCACTTGAGCTATCGTGACCATGATTCCTCGGAATCTAACTTCCCATCTCAACCCCTCCTTTTTGAATTTTCCCTTCATTTTACCATTTTTTAATTGTCGTGTAATCGGTTTGGATTTTCGAAGACAAATAAAATACCCACGGAGAGCTTTAGTGATGTGTGTTTCATTTTCAATCATTAAATTCACTAATTTCGTAGTTTTTACCTCAACTTAAAACCTTAATTAATTGGTCAAACGGATCGCGAAATTAGAGAATTTTTTCATAAGGTGCAAAAAATTTAGTAATTTGTATCGTAGTATGTGGTAACAACATTGTTAACAAAAATATGTCGTCTACCAATTAACTGTAGTCCACTGAAGTAGGAAGTTTATTCACCGGAAGCTTGGTAAACTTATAAGCCTCTTTTATTTGACCATATCACAGATTTATATACATAATTAGCAGCTGCTTATCGATAAGTACATCGTTATGTCCTTACTTAATTCTAAGGAACAAAGATAATTAAGAACAGAGAAAAATTAAGAAATAACATTTTCGTTAAATACTTCTGAAATTATTTATTAATATCTAAATATTTACCCGTTTAGAATTAATTTACAATTTGCTCAAGTTGGTTTAACAACATTTAACAACTAATAGCTTAATAATATCTTAATTTATTCCAATTTTTGTTACTAAAATATTTATTTGTTTAACTTGCGTAACGTGATTGAGTCAAGAATAAAATAAACTGTTTTTCGGAGTTAAGCAAATAATACCAAGTTTACCAGTACGCCTTGAGGACAATGGGGAGCGCCTTTTCAGTCATAGTCGTGTTTACCGTGGGCTTAACCAGCAGCGTATTTGGCTCCTTTCGCCCTTTAACAGCTCCATTTAGCCCCTCCCTCGTACTTCGCGCCGATATAAAATTACATTACGTCCATTCATCTGGCGTTAGGCAAGCTAGGTACAAGAGGACGTAAGTAAGTTACCGGACCCCATTTCTAACCTAACGCTCTCGAATTTCCAGCCTCGCAGAGTCAATAATTCACTCAAGGACAATTGAAGTTTGAGCACAAATCGACGGATTAGACAGATGCACTACCTCCCCAATTGGTTTAGTCATATTTGTGAGGTTTCGCAGCTTGAAGGTTAAGAATTGTCGTTTTTTAAATTATCGCTGGTGCTATGCAGCAGCTAAACTGCTCAAACTGAAGTCAAAACTCAATCGTACCTCAAAATAGCAATTTATATGTCTACATGCGTGTTTTATGAGAAATATGTATAGTCGTAGTAAAACGGAGAATAATTAGTCGTTATGAAATCGAAATAAATTTTAATTACACAATGTTTTAACAGATATAAATTCATATTCAATGAAACTTTCTTACAGTTTAATTTAAAAATAAGTTGTAATAATCTAGCTAAAAACATGATCAAGTTTTTGAAGTACTATCAAGGTCATATTTCAGCTAATTAGATAAATTACTTTGATCTAAAAATAATTATAAACTTTCTTATCTAACCTATAATTATTGTTTTCTTATTTATCCTTTCATTTATGTATAATTGCTTTTGTTAATAGAATAATAACGAACATTGTTTATATTTATATAGATTAATCTATAATTAGTTTAAGTCAATTTCAAATAATGGTTCCTTCTTGATTTCCATCTATTTACACTTGCTTATTTAGGCATTATATTCTGATATAATGTTTCATATTTATATTGATTAGCACAAAAACGGGAATTACATAGTAAAAGTAAATAATATCGCCAAATAATAGAGCAGGTTCTTCAGAGATGGGAAGAGATCCTTCGGTACAATGAACAAATGCGTGCTTGGCCAAAGACGTTCTACACGCACGACAAGAAGTGGACTGGTTGTTCAATATTGACCTTATTTAACTTACTGTAAACAAACATCTTTTCATGTGTTTTTCCGTCTTAATCCAGATGTGTTCTTCTTAAATATGGGACGACATCATCTTGGTCCAGAAGTTCCAAATATTAGTGTGAGAAAGAGACATGGAGGCTACCGGCAAATTGATAGCGCAGCGGCATTTGGTGTTTCTCAGAGCCTAGTCCCCCAATCTTTGCCTCGATTTCAAGAGACGGGAAGGGTAAATAGGAGGCTTGGTAGTGGATCTCAGCGAATTTCGCCACTAAGGGAGTGCAGAAATATTGTCATTGCTGCAAGACGGAACCCGCGATATCTTGAATGGAGTACAAGAACTTTTAACAAGGCCTTTTTCAGCACATTCCTAATCGTCTATGGAAACTTTGCCTCACATCATATGCCTCTTTGAGACGACCTAAAGCAACAGCCAGCCACCACAAACTCAGGGAAATATGATGTTGTAACCGCCTAGAACATAGTACCAGTTGGAAAGATGTTATGTTTACTGATGAGCGTTTCTGTCCGTAAAGTGATAGTATGCGCCGAAGCATCTATTGAGAACAAGGGGATGCGTACTTTAGTGACTGGGAGTTCTGTGGCTCTGAGAAGGGCCGGTGTTGTGTTTGGAGAAGCCGTGACGACGGATCGAGGCCGTGACCGTGTGCGTGGCGCCGTTGGAGGTGTTCTGTGACCATGAGTAGTCCGTTGGCTGAGGTCCGGTCGCAGTGAGTCGGTTGACTCCGCGGAGGCCAAAGTACTGGAGTGCAGCAATAGCCGAGAGCAGCGTTTGGCGTTCGCGTCCAAGTGGGCCGTTTAGAAGGCGGAATCAGGCTAATGCTGCGAGTACTTGTTGTCGTCGACGGTGTTCCTTTTGTGATGGCTATTCGGATTGACTAGGAGTCTTCTGATGTCATCCATTAGTCTTGTGGACGAGTCGTCTATTAGTGATGTTTGAGACCTCGTCGCATGGATGAATCTGCTTCTAGCGAGGCAGTGCCTCTACTTATATAGGGAGGTGCTCTAATTTGATTGGCTGCAGAATGGAGGGCGTGAACATTCTACAGATCGTAGTGGCATCTAGCGGTAGCTTCAAGAGGCCACTACTCGTACAATGCATACAGGGGTTCATGCTCCCTTCATGGAAGTTTGCAGGAGGCTGTGTGATCTCTGGGCTGAGATTTACACTGAGGATCAACTGGCTTTCGTATTTTTGAAGGCAACCTCACCGCAGTCCTTTAAATATGCAAGAAATTACCGAGGAACAAATCGCCCAGGGATCTCATTAGCAAGTGTTTTTGATTACTGGTGACAATGCCAGACGTCGTAGAAACAGTTAGCTCATCAATGTTTCAAAGTGGTAGATGTTCAAAGGTAAAGAAGGTTGAAATCGGACGAGACTGAAATGGTAAAAGATTTCCAACTAAAAAGTGCATCAAATTTATCCCTTGACACGTAATTAGATGTAATGAAAAAAAAGTAGAACTACCACTTTGAAACGAATCGACGCCTTCGATTTTAATGCTAACACCGGAAAATAGGTGAACAAAAGCGGCTCTACCTTTATTTCACTGTTGCCTTGAAAAACTATGAAAACCATTCGAAGCTTCGCTACGTTTTCTGTATGACTGTATGTACGAAGGGATAAATAGGAAATGGAAAGCTAGATTGTTTGACAAAAATTGGCTATTGACTATTCTAATTACAATTTCAATTACAGAACAGATACATGCAAACTCAGTTGCAGCTACACCAATATCATGAATCCAATTCAATACAGAAAACATAAATATAACACATATTTTTGAATACACATCAAATATTTTTTGCATAATCTAATTGTCCAACAATCCAGCTTTCCTTTTCCCCTTTATCCTTTTCTATATAATCCTAAAAGAATAATCTGGCCGAAACATTACCAACACATTGTTTCCCTTCGTCGGCTCTTTTCAACTCAAAGAAGCCGACGATTTATACAAAATTCTCTCTTCTATACCCACTTCCTTCCCCACCCCGTCAAAATCCAACATATATATATACACTAAACAGCAAAATCTCACTGGCACTCTAAACACGACACTCAAGAATGGCACAATTACACAGAAGACAAACACTTTGTGTGAGTATAAAGACTTTGATAGAATATAAAATATATTTTGCATTGTATAAATTCACTTTTTCACATCCTATATGTATTTTCTAAATGTAAACTATGTTTTTAAATCCCAGACCCTGAAGATGATCTCAATAAAAAATCAAAACTTTGGCAGGATAAAGAAAACATTTGTCTGATAGCTACATCACACCAGACCGCATCTCACGATATCTGAATTATTATTCTATAAAACTAAGTGGAGTTAGTAAAGACGTTAACCGACCTGTTCTAATTTTTGTTACTAAATTCTGTTTAAAAAGCACAGATCGGCTGTTGTGTTTTGAGACGTACTATAGAGGTAATTGCAAAAAGAACATACCATCAAATTTAACGACGAATCTATAAGGACTTAATAAATTAGTTCCACTGTAATGTACTAAAATCATATAGCGACACATAATCTGGAGAACATGCATACAATGTTGCGCTCCAATGCTTGTTAAACGGCGTTTTTAATAAAGAAAGTTTACCCGCAGATTGCTGTTTTGACGGCCCATTAAATCGAATGTTGCTCACACCTTGGACGGAGATAAATCGCCCGAGCAGATTATAGTTGTAAAATTTCGCCCCGAGTCGTAAAGTTGATGACTTCCATGTTTAATTAACGACTTCGAGAAGCATTGTGAGAACATTACACTCACTTTGTCCCATTGATGTAAATCTAAGAAGTGAAATTGTGAATAAAAGATGTACGATTTTAATTATAGTACTTTGGAAAAGTTTATTTAATCGCCAAAGGTAAGAGCTCGTTAATAAACTAATTCCCTACCCTCACAAACAGTGTATAGAGTGAAGGAAAGATATAATTTTCATTTAAAATTGGGTCGTTATGAACATGGTATGTGCAGGTGATTTGATGGTGTACGTCCGTAGACTCGTGAGCTGGCAATGGTGATATTTCCGTAGTTTGATAAACTGTGGATATTTTGACCAAATTCTAAGAAGATTGATACAAGAGATCAATTGAAATAGTAAGAGACCAAAGTCGCTAATTCAACTGAGGCTTCAATTTGAATCGATCGTTTTATTAATAAAGCGATTAAAATTATTATTAATTAGTTTTCAAACGATTTTTACAATTTTGATAAACTAGATTGGATTTTTCATATTTATAGTCTAGCTGACTATATTTAGAAATATTATGTAGTGTTATGACCCAACATCAGAGGTCCCTTTTCTCTCTGAAAGGGAGAAAGGATTACTTAAATCAAACCACAAGTGACGAATAGCACCAAATAATAACAACATATATTTTATACAAAAGAAATAAAACTTAATGAAATTTGCTTGAGCGCTCTCCTGATCTGTCCTTTCGCACCAACGTCCAGTACACACCTGCCTTCTTATTAAATCCGTACTCTTCAGTCCGGCCTCTGTCGTCGAGGGGAGTAGCCTCAGGCGCGGCAAACCTCTGAAGGTATTTCGATCCCTGATTAGCATTACTCGCCAATGCGTGTCGCCCAAGGGGTGACAGTACTCATGCCGCAACTACATGTACGTACGTATTATGTAGTGAATTTCTTCTTCTCCGTTTTTTTTTTTAATGACTATCCTATATTATTAAACGCATGATTTATGTACTGTTATGGTGCCTGTGCATTTGAGGATATTTTACTCTCGAGGGGTGTTCTGGCTAGTGTAGGTACCCCGTTGAAACGGTGCTCATCAATGTAAAGCAACGATCCAGGGTTCGCATCCTTGCATTCGAAACAGATATACGTAAACTTTTTTTATTACCATGCTCCATGCGGGTACATATAACCTCGCAAAAATCTTATTCATCCGACAAAGATGGCACTGAACTCGTGTAAAGAAATTTAAAATTTTATATACGGTTTTGAGACAGACCGGACCGACTAAGAGAAAGGCAATGTTTCAACGGCGCTTATCACTTTAAACTAACGCTCCAGGGTTTGAAACCGACATACATGCAATATTAAGGGAGAAAAATATGTATTGACTATTTGAAATAACGTAATAAATTTGAAAGCAGGAAATCAAACGAAGAATTTTAAATTCATAGCCCTCAATGGTAGGACCGGAGGGAGGCATTTAGGTATTTGACGGTATCCGGCCACTTAAAGCGGGTCAGTGGATCAGTAAAAAACAACAGGCCTAAAAATAGAGATTTATTAAATGCAACCAGCATTAGACTTTACAAGTTTAACAAAGTATAGATAGTTTTGCTTTCACATCCGTCAGAATAAAAAGGAAAAATTGGATGTCCACAAGGCCCTTGTGGAAGACATAGATTCTGTAATATTTTGTCCTACTCATAATTAAAAGTAGAATACTCCGTAGGATTTAAAGCTCTGGCGGTTGCAGTTGATTATATGTTGACACTTGTAGTCAGAATAGACTTCGAGTTAATGGATCCTCGGCAAATTCTGCTTTGTCCTAGTTAGAGAAAGTTGCTCTGGAGAATAACACTTTCAATCTGAAAAAGTAAGTAATTCAAAACGACGGAAACTTCAGAAATTAAAAACTTGTATGACAGGCGAACAATAAGAAGTAGTACATCAACTTAGATTTTTAGGTCTAGTTTTTGATTAAAGATTATCTTGGAAAGTGCACATTAATTAACCAACTTGCTGTATACGGGGGATTACCAAGGAAGAGCCTAGCTACCATTTATAGAGGGGCATCTCAATTTTACGGTACGGGGCGCCAGTATGGCAAGTACCTCTCCACAAGAAGAAGAACCTTGCTAATTTAAGACATGCTCAAAGACTAATGCTTCTAAAATTCACGAGGATTTCGTTTAACGCTCTCTATCTCTGTTTCTCTCTCTCTCTCTCTCTCTCTCTCTCTCTCTCTCTCTCTCTCTCT
>CM077108.1:3828434-3887230 GCA_039619505.1 Cimex hemipterus
TATATATATATATATATATACCTCATACAAAATCAGATTTTTTCTGGTCACGGAAAAAATAAAGCACACTTAGAAAGATTCAAGATCATTGAGGATGATTCTTGTGGACGCCCGGTGGGGGGGGGGGAGCATACCCCAAAGTGGCAAGTGTGCCAAGTTCGAAAAGGAAGGATCCGATTTGTTGTCTGCAATAGTGTTACAAGGAGAACAATGTCCACTAATCTTTATAAAATTAATTAATTCAATATACAATATATTCTATTAATATATTTAATATACAATAATTTTTATGCAAGCAATCTTCGTATAATGCGAATCATTATATTTGAAGTGTACATAAATAGATCATAATGATTTTAAACATATGTAATATATCATGTGGTTTTATTTTTTTATTAGTGGTTCCAGAAAGAGGAGGAAAAACAACCAACAGTAGTTCCAACCATTTCTGAGGTTTAATTTGTAAAATGCAAATGTCATAATCAGTTCTTTTGAGAGTAACCGTAATAGTAAAACAATGTTTACGTCATTTCGATAGATTCAAATAAATAAAAAGCAGTTTTATTTTCAGTGATTATCTCAATATCATTGGGTCAATGGATGTTCAAAGCGTTTAACTATATTTTTTTAATAAAAGGAAAATCCAGAGAAGCAAAGCCGGGTCGTGGATATTGGCTCCGATGCAGAAAGTATTTAATAAAACCTTGAGCTCCTGACGTGGAGAGACACTGTAATGCTTAATATATCTCAACTTCTCACCTTAATTCCTTTCCACTGCTTTCTCGCCAAAGCTAATATCATAACCCTTCTCCCATTCCAATCCCGAAAGGGCCCTTATTGCTGGAAGCGTTTCTTTTGTTTTTTATGTAATGGGGGAGAAGAGACAAAAACTCTACCACTAATCAAAAAAACCAGAGAGGGATTTTATATCGGATTTTGCGTTCAAGTAGCACTTGAAGCTGAAGGTTAAACAGGTTTATCACCGTTGCTAAAGTCGGAGCCAAATTAACACTAAGCGGATTGGTATAGTAATCTTAATCTTTGTTTTGACAAATGCCGAAACTCCGCAGCCTATTTGTTCAGGACAGGACGGAGATGGTTCACCCGGGAAAAATTCCCAACCCCTCAACAACTGGGCCCGCCCTTTACCAGAAAAAAAACTCGCCGTTTTATTACGACGGCATTTTTGAGCGATTTGTTGAATCACTTTTTAACTGTATAAGCATATTTTCTGTGTTTGGTTGCATACAAATTTTACATATATTGATATACTTTATTACATGTTATGGTGTTTAAAAAAGCCGTTTTTAAACTTGTGTCAAAACACTTGTTTCTGATTTTAACTTGTTTTTCTCTTAATAGCATATAAGTTATTTGGTATTTTGCCGTTAACGTTAACTTTGGTCTGCTAATTTTCGCTGTTACAAGTTTGCAATTACTTAATAAGAATAATTTGATTAGTCAACTAATTGATCCTGCTTCGAAGAATATTTAACATAACAACTCATCTAAACATCCACTATTGATGAGAGAAATGCTAAAATGCGTCTAACACAAAAACTCAGCGAGGTTAGGCGGGCCAAAATGATCGGTGAAGACCCATTTACAGGCTCATTACCCCACAAACCACGGGTAAATATAAATTGGTCAAAATTAGTTACAAACGAGTTCAATAATTTTTAGATGACAATGGTGCTCATCTTAATATAAGATTATTTCTTTATCTTTTTTTACATTGAATTGTTATATTTTACACGCAAGTTGAGATGTAATTTCAAAGATGCGTCAAGATAACCCCCTCTCAGGCTAGTAACTTAGTACTTAGTAGTTAGTAACATTGTATTAGTAACTCTCATGTTGGATGGATCTCGTGATGCACTTATTGCTTGAAACAGAAGAGAAAAATAATTTCTAACTCTGCGTATATGTAGAAAAGAAAATTATCATCTCAAGTGGAACAATTGATTAGAAAGTTCTACACTGAAAACCAAATTTGTTTACACCACAAGTGATATTTTTTGTTCACTTATTATCGATTATTATTAACAAACAGCCTAACTCCATACGGATACTTTTCTCTGATGATTTTCGCCTCAACTCTTGTCTTTTTGCACTTGAAATTTGAGCCCAAATATACATCCTTACAAAATCATTTCACCTTTCAGACTATTTTTAACATGAATATTTTTTTTCAATTCAAAAATAATTTTTCATTTCATCTTAGGACAGAGTATTAAAGTTATTAAACAACTTGCCTGTCTGTCGGCGAGATGTGGAAAAACGTCGGAGTGTACGCTTCCAATATCAATTTATTTTCCGTTGCGACTAAATTTTTAATTTTAAAAACATACAAAGCACCTTAGTCAAAATTATGACAGTATATTTGTTTTTTTTTTACAAGCACGTATGTACATACACACGTGCAGAGAATCGCTTTTCATAATTTTTGTAATTTATAATAAATTAGGCCACCGTAATCACCCTCATCGGGTGTTGGCACTCTGGGGCCAGACCTCGGTTTATCCGTCCAGCCACCGAGGTTGAACTCCACTGTCTTTCAGCAGCTTAGTCATTTCATCAGCAAATTTCATGATGGAAACCTACTTAGCCATTCCCCTAAAATACGTTCTTACTTATGTACATATTATTCCTTTGGTTAGGGTGGTGGAATACTTGATATTCCTCCATCACCCGCTACACATATTATATGAATACTCAATTCGAAGGTCGATGGGTACTCAGTATTCCGCCATCGCGGTCTTCTCATACTACATATTTACGTCAATGAATACATTCACTCTCAACAAATACCAGGGTCACAAACAATACATATGTCAGTAGATATATATAATAAAACAACCCAGTTTTTCTCCCGACATCTTACCAGGGGCTGTCATCCTCAAGTTTTATATTGAGTGGCATTACTGACCGCTAACAATATCGATCCAAGGAACGTATACCTTTCATAAAAGTATATTTAATTTTAAGAATGTCAAAGTTGTTTCGCGCCCTATAAATGCCTACAGAGAAAATACGATCTGCGCAAAGTTTACAATATTTTGGAAATGCTGATCTAAAATGTATTATGAAATCTTTTTAATCATCATTTCTACCGTATCTAGTATGAGAATGTGTCAGAGCCGTGTTGATTCCATTTCTTGTTTTGCAGAACCTCGTTAAAATCGTTGAAAGTGCAATTCATAAATGTGTTTCACAAATTTAATTTAATTTATTAAGAATTAGGAAAGTAGTGGACGAAATCGCAATAGCAGAGCGATATATATATATATAAAACGAAAGTTTTCACCGTCTCTTGATATATTCATAATTGTACCGAGAGTGGCTCTCGTCCAAATATAATAAAGCACTGCTTCCACTCTTTCAGAGTTTTGTTTAGGTCCTCTATAAATAAGGAAATTTTGGAACTTCCAGCTGAATATTTCAGCAGAAATACTATTTTTACCAGCGGGACGAGAGTCAGCTCGTTTAAATTCATTCGCCAATGATTTAATTCTCAACTCCGTTCGATTTTATGCCAAAACCACATTTAGTTTATAGCGAGGCTAAAGGAAAAAAGCATATTTTAAAATTAGATTGAAAATTTAAATAATGAACACCATTTGACAAATTTATTTTCTTTTTTACATAAACGTACGAAATTATCGGTCATACAACAGGATCATTTAATTACCTAATTAATTGGAGTATATGATTCATATTTAACAATCAGCAGCACCACAGGCACAGCGGATTATCCGTGATAATTCAGATCCGCAAAGGTTAAAGAAAATTCTTATTAACAATTTAAATGCGAAAAATTATATTAATTTATATTCTTAATTTGATCCTATATTATTTTTGTGTGAATAATTAAATCGTAATAATAATAAATCCCCAACCTTTGAGAATTGTGGGAAAATAATCTCCACATAAAAAGCAAGCTTAAATAATTTATATTTTTATTTTTTAAATTAATTTTTTTTGGAAGGGTAGTACTTTTTAAGCTATTCGTGGTTAAGAACCTGTAGTTTGGTTTCCGATCTACCTGGGGTGTCGTTATTGTTTTATACTATCAGACATTTGACATTCAGTGTATATTTCTTACGGTTTATCGAGTTTTTTTTTGTCTATTGGCGCCTTCGACGGATGTTTATCGGACAATCGTTTTTCGTTTCGGTAAATGTTTAAATGTAAAACCATGCAATGCAGGTTAGTATAGGTTGAAGTTGGTTTGTCCATATTAATTGTACTTAATTGCACTTTTGTATATTGTACAACTGGAAAGAATGTACATTTCATGAATTAATTTCGAAAATCTTCTTCATTGTTTACTTTTCGCGGTTTTTTTGTTTTGTAGGCATTCTGCATTTGGCATTTTTTTTAGCCAATCTCTTCAATATGTTTTTCTTGATACTCAAAAGTTGTATATTAATGTTTGTTTAATGGGTCCTTGTTGGAAATATTTACCTTTTCAATGTGTTTTGTTGTTTTGTTTTCTTTAATTTTTGTGTCTAACCCTGTTTTGAGCGTCTTTTGTAGTTGCGTTTGTCGGATTTTTATTAGTTTTGTAATTGTACATATGGGCAAAAATTGGTGCTAAGTTTATTATTGTTTTATGAGGTCGCTAAAGACATTTATTGTTTAGTTCGTATTATATTGTAGTAGTTAGTTCATGTTCCTATCTTTCATAGGGCATAACCACGGTAGCGGCTGGAGTCAATTGCTTTTGCGAGCCGCCAACTATTAGTTTCAGTTTTCTCAAATTGAAATTTGTTGAGAGCGTTATATAAAAGTTGTAATTTAGAAGAGAAACTATAAGTTCTTATGAACGGAACTGTTTCGCACATACGAAACCTCAGCAGGTTTCATGAGGTTCGTTGTTCTCCACATCGAAAATGTAACCCGGTAGGCAAAAATTTCAACAATCGGGTCATAAACTCTGTCATAGTGGTACATAATTTTTTTTCTCGAGCCAGTTCTTTGAATAACTGTTGCGGTTTCTCCGTGGCGTGTAACATGGTCTTTTTTAGGTAATGCAACCAGCTGGATGGAAAATACAGCAAACCACTTGGAGAGAATATCTCAAAGTAGAAAACGTGATGGTGACCGGAAAAGAGAAAAAAAGAGGTTTAACACCTTGTTCCTCGTACACACGGAAAGTAAACATGTTTGTCGGCGACCGGCGGCCTTTGTCTACTTTCCTCTTTACTTCAATACTCCTAATTCTATTTCAACATTCCCGTTTCGGCCGGGCCTAACGCAATTTGTCTAACGTTGTTGAACGAGATCGGATTTTCTCCGTCCTTCCTTCGGATAACGACGTCATCTGTAAATTATTACCCTCCATTGCACCGAATGCCTGGATATCCGGCCTCATTTGAGATTTGTGCTTTCAAGGGAAAATAGAATTTAAAAACGATTTCCTTCCGGGTGGATCCGAATTTGTAAAACGCGGCCGCTTATAAACAGGAGTGAATATCTACGTAATTTATATTATAAAGACTACACCTGATAGTTAATAAAGTTTTTAAAAAAGTTCTTAAAAAAACTGAACTTCTACTTCAATTGAAAAAATTACGTCTTGTAAACTGACTTCTTTACCAGCAAAGTCGGCAAGATTTTATAGAACGTTTCTTATTTATTTTTCCAGAAAAATCACATTTACTTCTCTTGTCTCGGTCTCCCAGAACTTTTTACGATATTACCAGATATAAACTCAAACTCAACGAGCAAGCCGTTTTCATTCAATAATAATAAAAGCTGATTGTGCGTTTTTGATGTTGCAAATATTAAACTAAAGGAATTCCCGAAATTGACATTTATAAAACATCAGACAGTAAATCTTCCTGTAAGGTCTTAACATTAGATAATGGCCACATTTTGAGGCTAATTTCCGTATCAAAATTGCATTTCTAACTGTCAACAGTAATTGATTTAAAGGCAATGTTTCAGAAAGCCATTTTTAAGAATTTCTAAAATTTTATGCATGTTTTAATATGATTTAAAGGCTTTCCCAACAGTACAAACCTAATTGGCCACATATCTGTTTAAATTTTTTTAAACATGTCGCCTTTGAATGCATGGATGCTGGATTCGAATTCTTTATCATCCTTTACCTCAAAGCAATGAGGGTCAAAGCCTTAAATCCGGGGACACACTTACCCGATGTTACTCAACGCAAATCCAAACTCCGATTTTCGATGACTTTGCATTACCCCAGTGCACACCTGCCCGATGCTATGCCACGCTAACCTACTCTACGCCAAAAAAGTGCCTCAAGTCAGTTGGGCACTCTCAACACAATACGCAAGAATGGCACAATTATGCAGAAGACAAAAATTTGTGCTCTGAAGATGATCTCAATAAAAGATCGAAACGTTGGCACGATAAAGAAAATGTTTTTCTGATATCTATATCACACCAGACCGCATCTCACGAAATATGAATAATAATTTTTTTGATATTATGATTTAACTATCAATTTATTCTATGTTTTGATCGTAAAATTGCACCATTTTTATCGGGTAGATTAGAACAGGACACTCATATAGTTGTAGTTTACTTCAAACTAAGTACACGTAATTATTAGTTATATTAATTCAATATGTTGTTTATAAAAAAATTAAAAGAGATCAAAAATTCATAAGTTTTATAGTATATGTACCGCCGTAATAATCGTAAGCGTGTAAAAAAGTTAAGTTTAAATCATAAGTTTTTATAGATATTATATAAATATAATGATTAGGAATAACCTTAGTTAAAACAATTAAGTTTAATCAACAATCTATTAGATGGTTTTGCTCAAATAGTACATTACAAGAAAAGAGGCTTTGCAAGCGTGATAGTGATTACTGTGACACATGCTATGTGACGTTATGCGGAGCGCGCTTGCGTCGTAGCACACTCTACCAAAACGTGGCAAGGCATCGGTAGCGTCGTATGGCGTTACATCGGGTGTGTTCCCGGCTTTAGCGAGGAACACACCCGATGCTATCCGACGCAAATGCAGTCTACTTTTTCATAAGGTCCACTCCCATAACCATCTGCCCGATGCTATGCAACGCTAACCTAGTCTACGTTCTGCGATCACCACTGTCCTAATTTTCGTAGGGTCGCATGGAGTACAATCGAGGACAAAAGAACCGGACACTCATATTTTAATTCAAAGAACATGTTATGTTGCTGTTATATTAATTACAAAATATTTATTTTAATGTAAACCAAATTAACCGATTTCAAAAATTCATTAGATTTTTTTAAGTTCATTTATATGTATTTACATACTGATTTGTGACACAAGATGTGGACCGTACGTGCCGGGCGTTTGACGTCGGCTAGATGTGCACACCCTACCAAAACGTGGCAAGGCGTCGGGTAGCATCGGGTTGCGTCGCATAGCGTTGCATAGGGTAAGTGTGTTCCCGGCTTACCGTTGGACCACCAACAGCCCTAAGTTTCATGTAATTTGATCTAAATTTTCTGTTACAAAATAACTCAGAAACACACATAACAATTAAGATTACGCAAAAAAAAATATTTGGCCAAATTGTAAATCACACTAATACACAAATGAATGGTGAAAAAAAAGGCGTCCAATAAACTAAACCATAAATATGCTACACCAAAACGATCGGGAACGAACAAATTACGGGACTCAGAAATTAAGTTTTATGTGTTATCTCACTTAACATCTTGTTTCGCAAGATGAACAATGTAAGCGAAAGAAATCGCATTTTGACATCATTTATAAAAAATAGTTTTACATAGAGATAAGAAAATATAATCCCACTTGATGTAGCTTGTGTTTGCTGGTATGGTCAATAAAATTTAAACTATTGCTACAGATCGCTTTATTAGGCCCGTCTGTTCTAGCTTGGTTACTTTCATGCCGTATTCTGTGAAGACCTGCGTCTTTTTAAATAGGATTTTTTTAGCATTGTCGTTTGAGCATCCGCCATTTCTTCCCTCTCCTTCGCAGGAGATTTCAGTATGACATGAAGATGGAGTAATGACGAAGATACGGTACAATTAATAGCTCCAATTGTTTATTCAATGGACATTTTTATGTTGTACGAAACGCTTCTGAGTTGAAGATAAACTGACAGCAATGAAGATGCAATAAAACGATCAATATTAATCATTTCACCATGCGGTCAATATTGTGCAGTTCTACGATATTTCCACATTTATGATTTAACTACGTAAAGAAAATGTACGAAAATTAATGAATATTTGTTGACCTAAATCCCCAAAACATAATTCCATAAAGGATATATTTTGTTAACAAGGATATAAGGCATTTTCAATTAGTTTCTAAATGAATAAAACTTTGTATACTCTGAGAAAATGATGAAATAATTAGTTTTAACGTTTCAGTTAACATCGATAATGAATAATTCCCAATTTTAGGTAAATTTTTTCTGGCCAGGTAGGTTACTTGGCAGGTATCGATCCCATTAAAGTTTTTGCTTCCTCACTAAATAATGAGGTAGCTATTTTTTCAACATTTTTTACGCTTTGTCAAAGCGTTTTGTTAAAACGCTGTGTACATTTTAATTTTCAACGTATTTATAATATCCTGCTTCATACAGTCGAGGTGAAATCAACCTTAACTTTTTTATCTGAACACAGATTAAACATTTTTTCCTAACCCATTACAGTTCGTAGTCCGATTACCCAATTAACTTTTTTAAATTAATTAATCTTTAAGAAAAGTCACTGTCACGAGCGGGATTCGTACCCACGACCTTCGGCTAAATACACCGCTGCTCTACCACCTGAGTTATCGTGATTTCGATCCGCTCGGACGTCAACTTCCAATCTCAACCCCACTTTTCCGAATTTTTCCCACCTTTTAGCAATTTTTCTTTCTAAACGTTGCTTCAAAACAACACCAAATTGAAGATCCGGTAAACCTTAGAAAATGGCAGCCGTTTAAGGCTGGAGCAGTGTTTTCGTTTGATGTTTCCCTCTGAATTGGCAACACTGATTTTTTTAAAAACTTGAATCTCTATTTTGGAATCTTCTATTTCCCACATGTCTCTTAACCACCCAATTGCTTCTTGTACCGATATATTACATTTGCCGAATATATCAATTTCATATCTAGTTCATTATTTAAACATATCTCACACTTTCTTACGGTTTCCAATTAATCCCGCGAATTTTAAACGGGCACAATGATGCTCTTGCTCATGTATTGGCAACTCTTATTTGTTTGGAACTAATTTTAACTCTCACTCACTTTCTTTCTCTGTCTGTCTGTTTGTCTCTCTCTCACCTCTCTCACTCTCTGTTTATTTCTTTCTTTCTTTCTATAGTCACGAAATTTCTATTTAAAAAAATTATCATAGTTTGTTTCTCTATAAGACAACATTAGATCGTTGAAATTAAAATAATTAAGGTCGGGTAATCAGGTAAAAAATAAATTGAAAAATTAGGAAATTCAGGAAGGCATGCGGTTAGAGTAGTAAAGAAAGAGAGAGAGAGAGAGAGAGTGAGAGAGATTTATTCTCGATATGAATTATCCCAATTACAGCCTGCTGGCGTCATCACCATTGGCTTGTATATAGTTTCAGAATATTCTAGAATAGCTAAACTTTATAAACAGCTTATTAGTTGGTAGATATTTTAATAGCATGAACATCTGCAAGTAACGCATCCCATTTCAATTTGTTGCCTTTGAAAACAAGAGAGAGAGATAGAGAGATTCCCACATCAAAAGCCCAAACTTCTTCGCCCGAACTTGCTACTTGCCCCTGTCCCTTAGCCCTCAACAAAACTTTAAAACATAAAACTAAACGAGGTATTTCAAACGTTTCACCCAATAAATTCCGGATTTATCATTTCGCATTAATTTTCACGTACAGTAAATAGATCAAATAATTGGACTAAATAATGCAGCAATGATGAAGAGATTTTTTCTAGAAAAAACGTTTTCGAATCAATCACATTTTGTGGATTCAATTTAACCAGTTTCGCCGAATTTAAAATCGTTCTTTGTATACTAATTGACATTAGATCGATCATGTTTGATTGCAGGTCATCATTCATCATTGAAGGGTTCGGAGAAAATGGCCGAATCTGGTGTACTTGAATGACTGGCCAAAATCACAGGCAAGTTACTTTCAAAAACTTTTAATTACTAGCCATTAACTTCATTTAATGAAGTTTTTCACTGATTTTCCACAAATTAGCTCGAGTTACGTTTTCAGTTCCGTTATTTGATTACAATTTAATTAAAAACGAGTTGTTTTAAACTTTTGTCAAAGAAAGAAAGTTTGTGTTTGGTAATAAGCTAATAAACAGAAGTGCGATCGATAGTTTAAAAACGTAATTTACTAACTGTGCTAAGGTTGCTGCGCGTACAATATAACTTGTGCATTATTAATATTATTTCAAATGGTGAGAGACAATTCACCGAAAGCCTTATTCAGGGAACTTTGCCGCTACATAATTGCCCTCACTTCCTCGCTACGGTACTTGGCAGAAGCACAAGCACAGTTGCCAGGCGCCATCGGGGTTAAGTTCTGACAATGGATACAATAAAAAAAGTTAATCGTCTACGGTTATTACTTGCTTTCAGGGCACAACGCTACGCTTAGAAAAAAACCACCCTTTTCTTATTTTACTTGAAGACAACTGTATGTAAATTTTTAGTTTTAGTTATACTTTTCCCTTTGGTAAACCATTATTTGCTTGTTAATAATATCCTGTTTGTATGAAATAATGTCAATGATGGGCAAAAAGAGTCTGACGAGTTTTGTTTAATTTTAAAAAAGCATGTCTTGGTTGTTTAATTTTAAAAAACCGTCGCTACCCTCTTAAGTAGAAAACGCCTCGTCCGCAGAATTAAATTCACCCCAGCTAGTATTTTGGGGTAGTTTTTTTACTTTTATCTGAAGATAACACGTTTTATTCTTTTCAATCAATTAATCTTTAAGCAAGGTATTGGTCGAGACAAAAAAAGTCAGTGTCACGAGCGGGATTCGAACCTATGATCTTCGGCTGGACACGCCGCTGCTCTACCACTTGAGCTATCGTGACGTAAATTAATTAATCTTTAAGTAAGTCAATCCACTCGGACCCCCCATCTCAGCCACACCTTTTTGAATTTTTCCTTCCGTTTTACTATTTTCAAATGTCGTGTAATCTTTTTGATTCCCGTCGACAATTGAAATCACAGCTGGCTTTAATTAATATTTCATTTTCGTTAATAAATCCATTAGTTTTCGGGTTTGAAAATGGCAAAAGGAGGGAAATGAGGGAAAAATTCAAAAAGGTGATGGGAGGTCCGAGTGGATTGACTTAAATAAAGATTAATTAATTGAAAAGAATTTTATTGGCCAATCGGTCCACGAAACATAATCGACCACATTTAATAAAAGCTCAATATTTTCCCTTTATAAATGAAATTTTTCTTCCCTTGCGATTCTGGAGAGACTGTGCAAACGCATTAAGACGGCTCAGGATAGGCAGAGTGGAAGCGTTTCTCGCTCGTGGCTGAGAGGCCGCGTCGCCCTGAATCAAGCGGAGAAAATCACCAAGTGCCACTAGTCGCCAAATCGCTGCCCCTTTACATTAGTAAACCATTACGGGCAGGAAATTACTGGGTGAATTTCAATTACGCCGTATATCTCGCTGGCCTAGGACGTCCCTGCTGGTTATTAGCGTTTGTACAAATTATATTTCGATACTGCCCAGCCTGGAATTGTCGGGGGATGATCCGGCCTGTTCAAATCGGAGTTTAAGCCCTTGGTTCACCCTTGAAATAATTCAGCGAGTTATGCGAAACTAGTTAGCGAGGTCCGCACATGGCGTCAATTACGCCCTGCGAATTCCCCCTGGGATTCTTTGTTCCACAAAGCCGGATTAATTACAGGCTCTTGAGGGACTTCGCATCCCCCTCACGGGTTGATCCTTAAGCTACTGAGCCCCATGCGAGCAATTAATCAAAAAAATAACAGGTGTTCTACCGAATTAAAGTAAGCCCATTTATCACGACCTTTCAGGAGATATGTTTTATCATTGCTCTCGAACTGACTTTACTTCCACTTGGATTATTGGTGAGAGAACTTTTATAATTAAACCAAATTGTAAAAATAAAGTAAATCCAAACAAAATTATACAATATAGAGTGTTTATCTCAATTTCTATGCCGCCTTCTCGACAAAAACGAACATTTGTTTTTAGTAATTTCTTAGAATAAATCCTAAGAGCGAGACGTTGACTGTTGCAAAACGCCGGAAGAGATGCTCAAGGCTTTCGCGAGCAGTCATGAACATGATTCTGCAATCAAGCGTAAACATTTTTATATGTGTGCAGCATTGAACCTATTTAAAAAAAAATTATAAATAACCTATATAAATTGTGAACCTATATAAACTTTTTCACACTCTCATCCTCAATACATTATAAATTCAATAACTTCTACCGAATTAAATGCTTTACTATTTGCATGCCATTTTTAGCAAAATAAATATTTCTACGTTACTCTATGTATTATTTGATTGATGTGTTCATTACTGACTCTTGGATGTGACATGTGGAGTCCGATCGCTCAGTGACGGATCGAACCGGGCCCAAGGGTTTAGGCTTGGAAACCTTGCCCAAGGAAGATAACACCGTCTCACACACTTCACAGCCACCCTGCATATCCTCGGGAAACGAAATTTCTTTCTGACAATTCAGGATGCTGGTACGAGACTCGAAACGAGTCAATTCGTTTACGCCAGCCTGATAATTCGGAACGAGGCGATCCCTCTTCCGGCCGAATTATCCGGATAATTTAATTTATTCACTCTCCCCAGCGAGGCGGCAGGAGTAGTTATTTGGAAAATTGTAGGTAATTAGTTTAGGCAAGCGGATGTATTGGCAATTTACACTTGGGAGCAACTATAATTGCTTCAAACTTACTCGGGAAGAATGCTTAATTTCTTTCACTTTAGCGTTAAATAGAAACAATTTTTTGACTCTTATGCTCTTTATTTGTATAAAATTTGTACGTGCATCAAAAATGCTACATATTAAGTTGATTAATTTAACAGTAGCAAAATTCGTACGTATATAAACAGATTAATATTGCATGGAGGCTGTGAAACGTTAGTCGCCCAACTGTCATTCGTACCAAGATTTCCAAGTCAGCATATTTCTGTGTGGTAGTGTTTACACTTATGAAGTTATCAAATTTTGGAGGTCGGTGAGTAGTTCTCTATTCTGAGATTATCCTGATAGAAATAGCCAATCAATGAGCAGGCATAAAAACACAAATAAAATGTTTCTCCATCTGGTCTGATGAGAGGTGAATTACGCCGTTTTGTATTTACTTCATCCCCTTTTGACAGGTTGATCTAACGTGGAGAACAAAGGGGTGAAACTTGGGCACGTATTTATCCGGAATGATTTATTCAGTTTTATGGGGATGATATATTTTGCTGGTTCAAGCCGCCGCGACCCCAAGCACTTTGAAAGTACAATTTATACTGATACCTTGATGCTTTTAGGGTCCCTCTGATGATATAACAAGGCTTCTAGATAAAGATTTTTCTGGTCTATGTCTTCGCGGCCTTGAAATAGATTTTCGTTTGTTTGTCATGCAAGCTATTGAACAACATAGGGGTGTTCTTAGGTTTGGTAACATAACTGGAATTTTTATCATTTCCCAATTTTTTATTTGTTAAAATGGTTATTACACTTAATATATATGTGACATCTCTTACAAACAGATGTCCCAAAAAATAAATTAATTAAACTAAATTAAATAAAAGTAATTAAAATTAAATCAATAATGTAAAATAAAATTAAGAAAAATAATAACAAATTAATTTATAGGAAATAGAAAAGGTTGGTACTAGTGTAAACAAAATGAAAGATAAAGATAGAGGAGCTCAAGGGGACAGAGAAGAAAACACTCTCTCTCCTGAACCCGAGCAGTATCATCCTGATTAAAAAAAAAAACATAAGGTATTTCATTAAGATCATTTTCCTTTAGTCCGTATATCCATTGAGTCAATGTCTATTAAATTTATTTGTAAATTTCAGTTTATTTAAAAAAGTGTATTTTATTTTAGAGTTTATTAAGGATCAAGAAAAATATAATTTATTTTATTTTATTAAAAAAAAGGTGTATTTTGTTTTGAGTTTATTAAAGAAAATCAATAAATATTATTTTATTTCTAGAAAGAATTTATATTTTATTAAATAATAATACCATAAAAAAATAAACTATAAAATTCATTCTTTAAAAATACCTCTGGGGCAAGTAAAACTAACTTGTTGGGCCTAAGCTTTAAAGAAAGAATTTTAAATTTCATTTATCCACGGTTAGGTGACATATATATATATATATATATATATTTGTATTGGGAGTTTTATAAAAACATTGGTTTTTAATTATTGATCGTATTGGTGTGAAGTCTCATTAGGCAAAATAAACGCTTGTGCGTAAAACTACATGCTCCTTGTAAAAAGGGAAATCTCGACTGTGATCCGTTAAATAACCGGTGCCGGTTAAAATCGATACCAACACCTGCCCTGATATCTAGTCTAAAGAAGATGGAGCACCATCCAATTTTCCAATCGCGATACGTTCGCAACGAAAGTTTTTCCCGACGGATTGATTGGACGAAAAGGTGCCTGCTTATAAGAAATGCCTACTCGATCACGTGTCGTATCAGTGTTATATTTTTGCTTTTGAGGCATTGAACCAATCTGTTCGTTTATAATAAGAAGGAAATATTTCACAGTTCACCTTGTTTTGATATATTTTGTCTTTAAATTTCTGTAAATTCCTTTGTTTACGAGGTCCACATATACCATCATTCTCCTTCTAATTACTGTGATTTTTAAATTGAATTTATTTCCGTCTGAAACTGAATTTGTATTATATAAAACCAGTAAATTGGATTTCAGTTTGTGATTGTGGCTATTATTGGTGTTAACCGTGGCCCCTCTAGGTTAATATGCTATTAACCATTCCAGAGGTTATCCATATTATTTTCAGCCGTCTACGACGTAATAATAAGGAATTGCATTTATGTGTTAGTGTGATCATGCTCTTTATTGAGAAAACGTCTGTAATATGTTTTAATGAACGAAAAAATAGTTTTCATGTGTAGATCTATAGCGAATATGTTATTGTTTACGTAAAAAGCAGCATAAACTATTAGCTGTAAAATCTTGGATTGAAATCTTTGTAATCTTTGAATATTGGAATATTTGTAGAAAAAAGAATAAACATTTTTTTCTGGCTTTTAATCTGTGCATATTAGCCAAGTGACAATGTTATTATGCGTTTTCTTTATTTGGTGAGAAGGATAGCTTGAAAAAAAGGTCAAAGGCGACGGTGGGAATCGAACCTGCGGGATCCAAGAGGCGAAAGTCTCTCACGCTAACCAACTAAAAAAGAAGAAACACGGCACCGGTGCATCCAAATAGGTTAGACTAGGTATGGGCATGTCGGATGTTTGATTTAAATGGTACTTTTGATCGTTTGGTCCTGGTACGGTTGCGATTGTTTTCAAGTACTTCTATTATAAGTTTCGCGGATGGGCCTTCTATGAATCTCTTCCGATGCTTCATTCCTGTCGCATTATTGCACCAGGTTTAGGATACATATTCATTTTATTATACATCTTCTTTTGTGGCAAATTGCTAGGCCACATTAGGTTCGGAACATAGAGAATCTATCTTTGCTCTTTGTCCAACATGTCAACATTATTGCGTCTATGTCCCGAATGCCCAGGCACCTATGCCAGAGTCAAGTCATTGCCCACTGCCTCCATGCAGTTCCAAAAATCCTTTGACTTCACCTCGCTAAGGCTCTTTAGTGCTTTTTGACTGTGAGAGAAGATGGCTATCTTCCAGGAATGTATTCCTATCATTTCTATTTCTCTGGCGCTGTGTTCACTCTCTATGGTTGCAGATTGGAAAGGTATAGGACATTTAACGATGCCAGTTTAGTCATGGGATTCATCCCGAAGACTCCAGCCGTGAGGTTGTCAGTTTTGAAACCTTAACTTTACCAGTAGAAGTTTTTTTTTGTTTTGTTTTTTCGAGGGTTCGCAACAGCAGAGGTCATATAAACTCTCAGGGTGCAAGTGTTTTTTGAAAAAAAAAAAAAAAAAAAAAAACAACATTTGTAGGTTATCTTTACGTTCTAGCTCTACGGATCTTCCTGGTTTGTATGATAATTTCCGATCACTGAGACATTTGTTCCGAATATTTTCACTAAGTAAGACATGAAGATCTCTTGGTCTTTTAGTAGTAGCGCGGGGTAGATTCAGGGCAAAACGATTTGTCATCGCCTTAAAAGAAAACGTAAATTACTGTGTCAGTTCTTGGCAATGTTAAGACTGAGTCTGTCTTCAAGGAAATTTGATATCGCCTGTATAAATACTTATATATGTCAATCGGTATACATATTTAAGATTATTTTGATGGTGACCTTAAATAGTTCAAAAGCTTGGCAGTAACAACTGAATTTGTTCTTTTCTTCTGGACCATACCTTTATCAAGAGTGTTCTAAATTCCTGGTTTACCCGTGTACGGTCTTTTGGAGGGTTGTTTTGTCCTGGAATTCCTGTACGTTGTTTATGGGAGTGTTCATATCACGTGTCTCTTGAAGGTGATACATTTGGATTTTGCACCACTGTTTGTTTGGGTTGCTTCTTCGCTTGTCCCGGATGTTCGGTTTTGTATTAGTAGGTTCCACATAGTTCTGAGTAGCTAGGGATATAAAATGTCAGCGGCAGTGCAGCTCCGCATGCCCGCGTAAATTTGGATACAATAGGGTATCGCCCGGGGCTCACTTTGACGCACTACTTTTCGAAAACCCACTGCCGTTCATCATCCGTCACGGTTCGCCTTAGCTTAACTCGGATTCGGATTACCATGGCCCCTTTTAGCCTGCACCGCCACTGCGTGGAAGCCGGGGTTGATCTAGTGCCCTATTAGTTTTTTTTCCCTTATACTTTTTTTTTTAATCATGAGTTCGGATTCAAGATTGTAAAGATCATATGTGGTGAATTTGAGGGTTACACTTTCCTTTCCAAAGATTGCTATATTTTTCAATCGTTGGGTTATAATTTTTTTAACATAAGAAAAACGTGTGCAAAAGAGGACTGAATTATTATTATGGTAATGTCGTTCTTATGTTACTGTACCTACATCCTTATTTGTAGGCAAATAATGTTTAAATAGTGTACAATAACAGAGCGAGCATGGACTCAAGTTTGAACCTGAGTTTGGATCCGAGTATGTGGCACATTTGCAAGCATTTCTTTCTACAATCTCTGATCCCTGGTTTAGTACTTAATTTAAAAATTAATGCTTGAAACAATTGTTATCTGCTATTTATATCTTCAATTTGCGTTAAATCAAATTTATAACAATGATTATTTTATGCCTTAGATCTATTCACCTAGGATTGTGCAACCAATAGGAAATTAGTTTAGCTGTTCCGGGAATATCTGTTTCCGATATCTTTACAGTACGATATCTCAAACGACAACCGCACTTGTTTATGTCTTCCCCGATGGTTTGCTTGTTGCTAACACCAACGAACTTATAAACTCGAAAACCTCTCGAAACCACAATGCTAACGTCGACTCCAGCAAATCTCAGCTTAGCTTAGGGTAATTACCGTTAATTCATAGATGATAATCACCGATCAGTGACATCAACGACACGAAGATCTCGGCAATGAGCTAACTACTATGGACAAAAATAACAAAGACGTTTTATTTAAAAGGATCATTCGGGCCATTGAGCACCTTATATGAGGAGGGTGTCGGTGTTATGTCATATGTTACATATGAATCGTGTTTCCCTCGCCGAAATATCGGCGAGTTGCCAGTCGGTGAGGCCCGCGATATTTCAGACAAATAAAGCTATTTGTGGACCCTCGCGAAGCTGGAGATGAAGCCCAAAGGGATGAAGGAATTCAACCACACAATATGATAGTGGGGAACGTTTCCAGGTGGAATGACAAAATATTCTTCATTTCTTAAGACCGTGATTTTTCAATTAAAACACTATAATACTTATTAGAAATAAAACACGCCAAACGTAAATTATTACAAACAAAAAAAAAGCAGATAAAAAATTAAATTTTTGCTGTTAATTTAATTTACTGCCTTTTTGAAAAGAAACAGGGTGTTGGGGCTTCGGCGAGCTCAATTTAGGGTTGAGGTATATCCTTACCCCGCGGTAATGGGTGAGCCTAGACGTCCCTTAAGATCACAAGGGTTCCCAACTCCAGGTTGTCGGTTCGTTGTTGCCACTTCAGCCGTTGTTGGAAAGTGGTGAGATACTGCAATCGCCACTTCTTCCAGAAATCCGTTGTGCATTTCTGTAAAAATTACCAGCGAGTCATCAGATGATGAGCGCGATCAGACCAATCCGGTTGGGGTACCAATTATAAAATGTCCGGGTGTCAATACGTAATCATCAGGGGATGAGGACATCGGGAATTGAGGATCGCTTCGACCCGGCTCGTGACGGTAGACAACTCCTCGAACGTCAACGGTTGATATTGGAGAACTCGTGTGAGGTAGTACTTCGATTTTACGGCGGCTTCCCATAGATCGCCAAAGTGGAGGGCGGACGGCGGGATGAAGATCCACTCTATGCCTCGTTTTAGCAGTTCTCCATTAATTTCCTGGTGCGTCTTCTCTGCGTTCCACCATGCGTAGAGTTCGGCCAGTTGACGCTTGGCTCCCACAAAGTTTGTAGTGTTGTGAGATGATTTTGCTTGGGATTCCTCTTCTGGCGATAAATCGATCCAAGCACGCGAGGGAAGCAGACGACGAGAGCTGTGACACAACCTCAATGTGTATAAGCCTTGGTTCCGAGGCAAACGAATGAGGATATGTAGGCTTTGCTCAAAGCGGCCTTGCGTCTTAAAGATTCGCGGATTGGAAAGGGGCCTGCGAAATCTACTCCTACATTCAGAAAGTCTCTTCCTTGTTCGACGGGTGAGATAGGTAAGTCCCCCATTAACCGAAAGGCGTAGGGCCGTAACACAGGGTATGATTTAATTAAAACAAAAATGTTAAAAAAATTTTCTGAAAGGGCAGGATTGTTTTTCTCACCTATAATACTCTGTGCAAGGGCCACATGTTCCAAGGGAGGTTTTTAAATAATTAACATCATTCATACGCCAAATAATCGTTGTTTTCTTACTAGTTCATATCGGCTCATTTGTATCCTTTTTATCCTTGGCAAAATCCTAGAAAATTCATATGTCTTCGACTATTATGTGAAAGTTCTAGTATTATTCCAAACAATCAATTTGGTTGCTGAAAATATCAACTGTATTGTTCCTTCAATCGAGACCGTCACTTTTGCGTGCTTTGGAAACTGAAGAAATCCTTTTTCATATTTGATGGACCTTTTTTTCCAAGAAGTAGCTTGGCCCATTTATATTTTCAATATACACTGCACTTATTTCTTCACATTTACTACACATTTCAACATATACATGTGTTGATGAAACCATTCTTACACGAAATTCGGAATCTTCCATAAAAATTCATCACGTACAATAAACCCAACCAAAAACGAACAGATCAATTTTAACCTGCTTACAATTGTCAGTTCTCCAGTAAGTATAAATCTAACCTCATTTACTACAAACTAACACATCTTTTGTGTTATCGTGGACATTTCATGGATTAAAGACTGACTTAGAATCGTCATACAAGATTAAAAAGGTAAGACAAACTAACGTTTTGAATTAAATAATAAATAATAATTTTTAATTAAATAATAAAAATAATTATTGAAATCCAACTTTAAATTTATAAGGCAATGGAAAGACCTCTCTGGGCATACATTTCTAAATTGTGGAGCTCAACCAACAATTCCGATTTTCAACGTTTTCAATTAATTCAGACTAAAATTCCCAATCAATTTATAAATGCTCCTTTTGCTGCTTTAAGTTGCAGTATTTTTACGGTCCACTAAAAGTCACTATAATTTTTTGTTACCAACCTCCGTACATGCGCTTATTAGTATAAGTTGGAAGCGAAGGTGTCTCCCAGTGAAGAATCGAGAATGACAAGGTTTCATTGTGAAGAACTGTTGCCACGGGCAACATCTCCAACAAGTCTCAAAGGAAAACTTCAGCATATATGAAAATAATTACTTGATACAATATTTGCAGATTTAAATATTATACCAATTTTGTTGAAAAAGCTTTTTAGTTTTTTTGAACCAAATTTTTCATATTTAGGAAGTGTTTCAATTTTTAATTAATTAATATTATTGGATGAACATAATAAAAACATTTACAAGATAAATAGTAACTTTTTAATAACTCTCACCTAAATGAGAAAAGACGTGAGTCGTATTACTTAAGAGTCCAGCGATAGATCAAACATACCTGAAAAAAATTACTTCTGTAAATTTTTTTTAAAAACCATAAACATATTATACTTCATTGCCGTCAATTGTTAAACCAAATAGAGCCGGTAGAATAAATATTTGAAAAAACAAAACTAAATTAAGATTTAATCTCGGGTATTTTTCATTTTACCTGACAAGTTTAATATTGTGAGCACTTACTAGTTATTTATTCTATGGAACGAATAATTTATTTTCTTTAGTACGTTTGCAAACATTTGTCCATATATCGCGTGAGGTGGGATATTTTTGAATTACCGACATAAACGAGTTCTATTTCACATAATGGGTTGTCCGGAAAATAATGCAGGATTTTAAGTTTTCATTAAAAAAATCTATATAAAATATTCTGTTTACGTTTACAGGATTACTCATTTGTATGAATGTCAACACTTATTAATCCTCTTCCAAATGATATTGTTTGTTTACCTCTGTAGCATTCCGCTACTTGGAAATAATTCAGTCATCCTTATAATGTCAAAGCGAGAATTTCGTACGATTTTCTTTTACGAGTTTAAACTCGGCCGAAGCGGAGCCCAAACGGCTAGAAACATTAACCAAGTCTGGGGCGAGGGTTGTGTTAATGAGTGCACTGTGCAAAGGTGGTTTAAAAAATTTCGGGAGGGAGATTTCAGCCTTGAAGATGAAGAAGGTCGTGGAAGGCCTTCCTCTCTTAATGATGATGTTCTGCGATCAGTGGTGGAAGAAAACCCCAAAACAACTGTTCGAGAACTTGCAGAGCAACTCAAAGTCAGTAAAACGACCGTCGCTGACCACCTCAAGGCGATTGGAAAAGTGAAAAAACTCGAAAATTTGGTTCCACACTCCACATGTGTCACGTGTAACGTCACAAAAATTATTGGAGCTTGGCTATGAAACTTTGCCTCACCCACCCTACTCTCCGGACCTCTCGCCTACTGACTACCATTTTTTTAGACACCTGGACCACTACTTACAACACATAATATTCAAAAATCAAACGGAACTGGAAAATACATTTATTGACTTTATCAATTCTAAAAATTCTGAATTCTACTCAGACGGAATTAATAAGTTACCAACACGTTGGGAGAAATGTATTGAGAGTATGGGAAATTATTTTGATTAAAGAACATTGCTTTAAAGTAACTAGTTTCTTTTTTTTTTTTTTTGTTTAATACCAAAATCCTGCATTATTTTCCGGACAACCCAATATATTGTAGCACTATTTCGATTATTAGTTTATGCACAGCATTTTTGCGTGGTATTTTTCAATGAACATGAGATAATTATTGAGATATCGCGAGATGCGGTCTGGTGGGATGTAGGTATCAGAAAAACATTTTCTTTATAGTGCCAACGTGAGAGTGACTCTCAACACGACATGGCACAATTACACAGAAGACAAACACTTTGAGCCCTGAAGATGATCTGATAAAACGTATCGATTTTTATTGAGCCCTGAAGACGATCTCAATATAGATCGAAACGTTGGCACGATAATGAAAATGTTTTTCTGATACCTACATCACACCAGACCGCATCTCTCGATATCTCAATAATTATCCGTTAACAATAACAGATATTCCTAGTACCAAAAACCCGTCTAGTACAGGTAATAAACATTATAAACTGAATATTTTATGGAAAGAAAATGAGTATATGTTATATTTGCTGAGATGTACTGTTTGCTAGTACGTGATATAAAAAAATAATTATCAACTATAATTAACATAAGGTAAAGCAAGAACCCTTCATTATTATTCTCTCCCATATCAATTAATTTTTAAATATTCGCGAAATCGTTAAACTTATCAGCAGACGACCACATGGCAGAAAACCTTCTTTGCTAATGATATCAATCATTAAGGGAAGAAAGCTGTTGTTGACGGAAAAAATATTTTCCCGGGTAGACTTGCCCTGAAGAAGAGGAAAGGGCATCAAGGTAAACAAACCTGCTACAAACTTCTATCTCAACCCCTTTGTCATAAAATGGCCGATAATTTGTTAAACACTCATCTCTTTGTAAAAAGGGCGATTTTACTTTCTGCCATATTAACGACCGCATATTTCAAACGGAAATGGCTGACGAAAAATGCCCTCTTTTCACTCCTTTTTACATTCCGTGCTCTCGAATTTGTTAAGGCGTATAGAGCCGTTGTTACTTTTGAATTTCTAATCACGAGACATCTCATCACCACTCTTCAGTAGTCTAGACAATTTTCACCGACAAATGTTTATTTAAACCGCTAATTATACTATTTAATGTTGACTTGTTATATTTAATTTGTTTATATCATTGTGATGTTTAGAGACGGAGTAGAGGGCAAAACTATTTAACCAATAAATGAATCATTAAATTACATCTATGCAATTTGTTAACCTAGCCAGCTTTGTGACTTTATAGAAAAAATTAATTATTCCCAAGTCGTTAGATACGGTCTGGTGTAATGTAGGTTTCAGAAAAACTATTTCTTTATCGTGACAACGCTTCGATCTCTATTGCGATCATCTTCAGTGTCTGGAATTAACTTCGTTTAAATTTAACAAACACTTGTTTGGTGTGCAAAAAGTGATTTTATACAATGCAAAACAATATATTTTTACATCCAATCAAAGTATTTCTACTGACTTAAAGTGTTTATTTTCTGCCTGAATATGATCTCAACAAAGATCGAATCGTTGGCACGATAAAAAACATGATTTTCTGAAATCTACATCAAACCAGACCTCATCTCACGACATTTGAATAATTATCGACTAACGGTCACTATTCACCACAGACCTTGTACAAGTTTAAAACGAAACATATAACAATAGGTCATTAATTTTAAATGTCAAATTGTTTTTATCAATGAGGTAAGCACTCATAGGGCTAGGAATAATTAGTAGACATTAATTATTCATGCAAAGTAATTATCAACGAATTGTAGGCAGCTTTTAGAAATAAATTCCGTTCTCTCTTTTGTTTTCGGTTGTTTATGAAAGTGCAGAGCTTAAATGTAAACACATATTTGAAGAAACAAGTAGATACAGTCCAGAATTTGAACATAAATTTGATAACCAGATGATTGTTGAGAATCGTTTCACGTTCTATGAAACAGTTTGATTCCTGGTAGAAACAGGAAGGCAACTTCGAATAAAGTTTCTCTTACTGATCTGAATAATTGATAGGTGGAAAGTTTCCCTGGATCAAAATGTATCATTTAGTCAGATTAGAGTTTGGAACAAGGATTGGAAACTGTGCGGCTTTTCTTTCATCCCGAAGAGAACCCACCAGCTGTAATAAAATCAGTGGCAATTTTTTCCGGGCCGGGGATCAGTTTACATGTTGTACAGAAAGTCACAGAGCGGCTTGAGGCGGTTCTCAAATGAATTTTCCATGAGAGCCGACGTTACCTTGCCGCACCCTGACCCTGTATTTTTTATTGCCGCACTCCACCCGTCCCGCACTTCGCCCACAACCACCATTGAAGCACAAGCCTCCATTTAAAAATGGGTCCGACTATTTTCTCTCTTCCAATTTCAATATATACATCCAAAAAGGATTTCTCTTCAATAACTGCTTGGACCCTCCGATACAATCAGGATGAAACAAGTGGCAAATCGTGCTAACATTTTTATTTGCCAATATATATAATTGTTTTCAATGTTTATTCATTCTCATTTGAATTCTGAAACCATAAACTGTTTAGTTTTCGTTTGTGTTTTCTTTTCAAATTTCGATTTTTAAACTTAAAAATGCCACTTCCTGCTGCGGATGTTGCGCGTGGTGGACGTTCCATTGAATTTCTATATGAAACATTGCAAGATGCCGTTAGATATTTTTGAGAAAATGCGTCCTACCATAGAAGACCCGTTTCTGGATACTCTAGAGTAACTGAACCACAAGAGAGAGAATTTGAGAATTTTGTGAAGCCGGCCCTTTACTCGTTTTCAAACGATTCATCAGCTCCAGTAAGTTCGAAATTTCCAAATATAAAGCACTGCTCGAAGAATATTAGTATGGACTGATGGCTTTTCCTCCGTAAAGGACCCGAATTGGGCAGAACACATACAGTTGCATGGCACTTGGTCGAGAACAAATTGGTCTTCCTTTTACAAATTGATATAGATTTGGTCAGCGATGTTCAGATGGACGATGAAGAGTATGGAGAAGGCGAAATGAAAAGTATGAAGCCTGTTACGTTTCTAAGAGCCAATCTTTTCTACGTACCTCAGTCATGGTGTTGGCGGGAATTTAAACAGAAGGTCCTACAAGTTGGTTTTTGTTCGTGTGTATGAATATGAATGTGTATGAAATTTGAAACATCATGGGGTAACCTATCCTCGATTAAATCAGCGAGAATCTTATTCTCATACACGATAATTCCCGTCTACATGTCACTCGTATAGTACAGAGTACATTCAGCCGCATAACATCGGGCATAGCCAAACCAGCCCGTTCTCCACAGTTGAACAGCATCGATAATATCAAGTGACAAATAAGAGCAAGCTTCACTTCCTGATAAACTCTGCGATCTTGAAAGTACTCTTTATGAAGAATTAGCTAAGCTCAAGCAAACATACATTCCCTGATTGGTAGAAATTATGCTGAGGAGTCTTTGAGGAGTAATTAAAGCAAGAAGAAGGCACGTGATATTGAAATATTAATTCAAAATTTAAAGCAAATTTTAACTGTCTAATTTAGATTTCTTTTTTAGATACAACTCTTTTTTTCTTTCACTTCAAGTAATTTTTTCAAGCATATTGGAATTTTATAGGCCATTTAGAGCTTAACGCCTTGGTACAAGAAATATTTCAACGATTATTTGGAGATCGTGAGGTGCGGTCTGGTGTGACGTAGATTATAGAAAAACATTTCCTTTAAAATGCCAACGTTTCGACCATTATTGAGATCATCTTCAGGGCCTGGAATTTATAAATATTATTTAAACTGTACTCATACATGTAGTATGTGAAAAAAATATGAATTTATACCACCCTAGAAAATGTTAGATCCAATGAAAAAATGTTACTCAGTTAAAATTACTAAATACTAAATGCAAATTAGATTTTTGTATATATAAAAGTCCGATTTACATTTAGCTATAATTAAAAGTAGGTGAGTCATTGGAAGCCGTATTTTGTTGCAGCTGGAGGATGCTACAACATAGTTGTGAAGGAAGTGGATAGTTTAATTTGCTTATTTTTTAAAAGTTACAATTAAAACGGATGTACATAACAGAAACGCTGACTGTAAAGAAGAAAATGTTAAAATATCCGAAAAATGATTTAGTAAAAGTTTCAAATCAACTCTAACAATGGTTGGTTTGGTTAACGTTCAATTTGATTCGGGAAAGGTTGAACGAGGCTTGTAAAAGGATGAATTGTTTCGAACAATGTTAATCAACGGCCAAATTCCTCAGGTACACATTAAATGCTCAGCCTTCAACAATCAAACATGGTTTTCTGTTAAATGAAAAGCAGGCATTGTACAAACCTCCCTTATCATACGCTAAATCTACCTAAAAATTATATGAACCAAATCCAAAAGTAAGTACTAGATTACATTATTTTACCTCTCATTTCCATGCCACAACAAATTTTATGTGTACGTATTGTTGCCTCCTATTTCAAAACCTAAAAACACGTTTAAGAACCCCCTCCCCCCATGGAATCCTAGATAGATCCAGTAGGCTAGAGGCGAAGGAAAGAGAGAAGACGTGAGAGGTGCGTCAGTTTTCCTCCTCATGTGTCACCGAAGCCATCCTGAAATGATATATTAAGATAGATACCAGGAAGGGGATTCAGGGGCTGCAATAACAGGATGATTTTCACACCGCCGAATGGTCACTAAGAAAGCGGAGCAACGTTTACCAGAAAACGTTTCGTCTTCCACTTGGCCGAGGCATTTATACAGCCCTTCGCTTCTAAATCAAGCATATTTATCTTATTTATTTATTTTTTAGTTTTTAATTTTGTCAGTTTAATTTTATTTAATTAGATGTTAAGGGGATAAGATAATTTGGCACGACAATTTTTAATAAACGTGTTTCGTAGACGCCAGCGGGGACATTATTGGATATCTACCCTCCAAGTCCGACTCTACCAAGAATAATTGCCGGCTGTTGCATAAAGGATTTAATCGATAAAAATTTAATAATTCGTTTGATAGTTAATTTTATTAATTGACAATTTATGATAAAAATACGGAAAGTAAAATCTAGCCAGAAATAAACAAAGTTAACAAGAAAAAATATAGATAATTTATTTTATAGATAGATAAATAAATATAGATTTATTAATTTTCGTTGTTACATTTGTTACAATAGGATGAGTGGTGCCTAGCTCTTATTATTTATTTTTTGATTTAGGCCCAACAGGTATATATTTGTTTATTTTAAGTATTTATATTTTTAAAATTATTTTTCTCCCGTCACCATTGACCAACGGCCATATTTTTGTCCTTAGCTGTAAACATTTGCATGAACAGTCTTATATATTTTATGTTTGTGCGTTTAGTCAGTTTAGTTAGTTGTTAGTCGATGATTATTCAAAATTTAAAAAAAATCCTTTATCGTGCCAACATTTCGATCTTTATTAAAATCATCTTCAGCGCTTAAGATTTACAAACAAATTTAAACACAGTTTGTAAATCTGAGGCTCTGAAGATGATAAAGAAATGTTTTTCGGCAGCCTACATCACACCAGACCGCAGCTCATGATTTCTGAATCATCGTAATTTGGTATTTATGTGTTTGGAACAGGCAAATGAAAATGAACATATATTTTTATTGTAAGATAATGTCGAACAATCAAATTTTATTTTATTTGGAAAAACAAATTTCTAAATGATAAGTGCTTATGATGCGGGAAATAGTTTAGAATAGTAGTTGGGTTGAAACCGGTCGGTAATAACATCAATTGGATATTGAAAGTCTATTTATTGTGGCTTGATATCATCAACCTACCAAACAGAGTATTAAAGCTAAGGCCCAGAGCATCACACCGTTTTATCGGAATCGTAAGGTATTGCAAGGCAACCCCTAGGGTAATTCCACCATATTATTTCGAGCTAATGACATCATTTGTATGTGATAAAATGAACCAATTATAATTATGTTTGCGATTGTTATTTAGCTTCTTGTACTGACTAATTAATCGGGTTATAGCTAGGGATGATCTGTAGGTATTCTACAGATTGCCTTATGAGTTACTATGTTCACGACAAGTGTGGTAGTGTTTAGTCACCTATACTTGATGATTATTTGGAGGCCGTGAGATGAGGTCTGGGTTTTAGAAAAACGGTTTCTTTTACGCGCCAACGTTTTGATTTTTATTGAGATCATCACCAGGGCTCAAGAATGACACATATCGGAAAACAAACACTTTGGCCCCTTGAAAACGATCTCAATAACGACCGAAACGTTGGTACGATAAACAAACTGTGTTTCTGAAACCTACATTACCCCAGACTGCATCTCACGACCCCCAAATAATCATTCAGAATAAGCTTAATTTGGAGCTAAATATTGGGATTACTAATTTAAAGTTTAGTTCTAAAAATGTATTATGACACATATGTTAAATTTTTTTATGTTTCAGTATACAAACATTTTGAATCTTTTAAGTTCTATTTGTGTAAAGAAAACGACAACGGGGATAAGTATGAGATGGACCTCAACATGTGTACCCATCGCACTGTTATCTAAATTGACTGCCAACAAGTCAAGGTAGTGCCAGAAAAGTAGAAAATACTGTGGTAAAACGATATTTCCACATTCCCAGTTTGCCGTCGCCAGGCCGTAGACGTACCCATCGCAATAGAGAGGACTTCCGGAGTCTCCGTCGCAGAAAGTCTCCCCCGTTTCCACGGATGAAGCACACACTTCGCCGAATTTCGTCACCGAGTCTTCTGGGTCCCAAGCCGTTTCTTTGCATTTCTGTTCGCTCCACAACGCGACTTGTATGACCATCATGCTCGGAGACGGTTCGGTGCCGCCCTCGGCAGTTGTGCCCCAACCCATCGAGTAACATTTGTTTCCCGATGCCACCAACCGATCCCAATGTCGTTTGAATTCGGATTTCCCTCCTTGCGGGATCGGCATTAGTTTGAGCGTGAGGGTCTCGAGAAAAGATTCATTTAACTTCGCCACAGCGACATCGTGATAATAAGACCCGTCATTTCTCTTTCTGTAGTTATCGTGCATTTTAAATAAACGAATTGTGGTTTTTTGGTAAGGAGAATTGCGGTTTAAGTAATTCACCATTCCCCCAATAACTATCGTCCGTTTCAAATCGAGCTCCACTTTTTTTCCCTTTTCGTCCCATTGTACGAAACAATGGCCGGCGCTAACAATTTTATCCAGTGTCAAAAGCCCACCACCACAAAAACGGTTTCCTGCTATGAAAACAGCAAAAGGGAATTCGCCGTGCTTTGCATTTCTGCCTCCCCAAATTTTGTCATCGTCTCCAAATCCATGATCAAAAACGCCTAGAAGAACCGTGATAACATTCCACATGAGTTGAGTTAAATTAAAAATTTATAAAAGAATTTTTTCTATTTAATATAAATTTACTATAAACACTATATACCTAAATTTTAAATTTTGTTGAAACATCTGGTACTTTTTCTATATTTTTATCATTGCTCTGAGTAAATTTCATGAATTTACCAATACGTTACATCAAGAAATTAGCAGGAAATCGCTCTGGTAACTTTGATTGAAGCAAAACTGATAACAATTGACTGAAATATTCTTACTTTTAACATTTAAAATTATTGTTCCAAATGTCACATTTCAAAATTCAGTTTAATCTACGTGTTGTGTATAATGCATATACAATTGTAGATGTGAATGAACTAATTTACAAAAACATTGAATATGGACTTTAAAGTGTGTAAGTTTTGCAGAATGGTTACATGTTAGAACATAGTGCAAGCCTTGCAGAATACGTTACTTGACATACTATACTACATATTGTAACAAACATCGCAATAAATACGAGACTTGTAGCACGATTTATTAAAAGAAGATTAGTAAATATAAAAATCAAGCTGAGGGTTAAAAAATAATTGTTTTAATACAACACAATAATTCCTAACTTGTTCATTGTTAATAATCTCTGCAGTGATTTGTATGTACTCAAAATGGAAATACTGTGTATTGTGAATATTTACTCGTTTATCCGATGGCAGTGAACATATTCGAAGTATTTCCTTTATAAATATTTACGCCGATATAAATCCTTTGTCTCATGCTTACCAATAAATTTTCACATAATTTGAAAATTTCGTTCATTTCTGTTATAAATTATTTATTTGTCTTCATCCATCGCATAATACGTTGTAAAATGGATGAATCAGGGGAAAAACTGATTCACATTGCATATTTGCATAATGTTTTATTAGCAAATATAAACAATTTACTTGGAGATTGTATCAACTATTAAACATATAATTATGCTTAGAAAACCTTAAATCTTTCGTAATTAATTATTTTCTTTGAGAGGGTCGTATTTTCAAATGTCACTCGATCGTACAAAAGAATAAATAAAAAGCCTCTTATCTTCCCGATATAATAGTCTGTTCGAACATTATTGCTAATATATAGAGTACTTCCAAAAGGCCAGATAGCATATACAGAGAGATCCGGTAGAAAATAAACAATAGCTGAGATAAAAAAAAATACTGCATTATTAGCTTTAGATGGAGCCTAGTGGCCGGTTTCCAAGATTTATAGGCAATACGCCATAAATTCAGTAAGGAATTTTGAACAGTTCTGTGATCACGATGATCATTCTTTTTAATCCAGTGTATAGACAAAATTGATACGGAAAATATTCAGATTGCAAGTTTAATTTTCTTCTATTTCAAAACTGATTTTCCACTTTTGGCATGTTTAATTGAACCAATTATCGAATTAATTGATAACATCGTAAGTCTCATCAATTTCAACGAAAGGATATAACTTTCCGAAGTTTATATTTTCCTCCGTGCCAATTGCAGACTGCTCTCGTTTTTTGCCACGTTGTGTTTTGTCTGTATTCAATCGGCAAAGGAAGGAAAATTCAAAATGTGGGGTTGATATGGGAAGTTAGTGTCCGAGTGAATCGAGGTCGCTCAAATAGAGGCGTATCAATCCGAAGGTCGTGGGTTCGCATCCCGCTCGTAACACTGAGTTTTCTATCTAAACTTAAAATCTTATTTAATCGAATTGACGGTTAAAAGAAATGGCGAGCCATCGTGGTATTTGACATTACGCCGGTGCCCTGGTCACCATTCACTTTGTAAACAACGAATCAACATCGGTGTGTCTGTGAGTTGTTCTTTGTTCGACCTCCAACCGACCCGTCATATTTAAAACATTCACGCTCATCAGTATATTCACTTAATATAGGATAAGCACGGATGAAGAAAGACGATGATTAATTTGAACCATTTTAGGTAGGTGCACTAATAATTTATCGGTCCAATTACTGTTATGCCAAACTTTTTTCAGTATTCTTGCAGTTGTTCACCGTCGGATGTTGATGCAACGTTCTTTCACGGTGAAATGTCTCTTGTTGTTTAGAAGTTATCATGTGATTTGAAGAAACAGCAAAAATAAATTATGGGTAATTAACTCAAATTACGAAACCACTCTATCTTGTCAATCAAAGATGCTAACCATTTTATTTCATGAACTCACAATAAAAACTTTTTCCAATAAAATTCAAATATTTAAATAAACAAATGAATAAATGCTGTTGTCTTCCTAGGAGACAGAATATTTTTTTAAATGGTGTCTTAAACAAGGAAACGCGAGGTAGTTTTACGCCCAACACATTTACAAGTCCTAGGCCGACTTATATTGTCCTGCCTATATTGCAATAAAGGGTTGAGAATGTCGGGTTTATCTGTTCTTTACTGTATACGGCTTTCTTACTGCCGCGGGGCGTTCATCCGACTAGAGTTTTTGTTCGTTTTTACAATGAGCATGTGAAAGGGGAACGGCTTAATAACTCCACCGGATGTGGACTTATTCTTACGACGAACTAAGAACGGATCGGTTCACAATGGAAGACCACATAAGCATTTTCTTTTCGTTCTGGTGTCATCATATTTGGCATATAGAGAGATAAAATACTTTAAAAATAGGAACGTTATGAAAAAAACTCATTTAAAACGTAACAGTCAAAAGGTAATTTGTGTTCTGAGATTATTTATTAATAACCAATACCTTGGATAAAAAAAATAAATATTGAAATTATTTATTGATAATATTACGATTTTCTTTTAACATCCATTGTCCTTGCGTTTTATGCCTGTGCCTAATCGATAAGCTGAGTCGAAAACAGCGTCTCGGGATATGATTAAACACGTGTCGGGGGCGTACTTTTCACTTTTACTTTGGTAACTAGATATTACTTGAAATGATGTTAATACAGCTAACTTGGAAAGGTTAACGTTCTCGTCACAGGGATCGATATTTGGGTGTTGTTCCCTTAACAAACGTACCTTCAATGGATTTGAACTCCGAATAATCTATTTGCTAGATCTTATTAACTTAAAATACGTTTAATTTTTTTGAAGTTGGAAATAAATTATTTTTTTGAATGATATTTGTTCAAACTCGCAATGAACTATGATTGACAGGATTGATACAGTGTTAAAACAAATTAAAAAAATCATTATTCAAAAATATGTTAAAGAGGAAATCAGATCTTCTTCGGGAGAAAATTTATTAAAGTCGAGAATAGCGACGTTTCCAACCGAACCGATAAGCGCAAGGAGCATTTCGTGACCTTAAAGATGCTGAGTCGGAGGGCAGTGGGTTCGAAGCTAGCGTATTCTGGGCTCGAGATGCTAAAAAAGAAGGCGAGTGATCAGTACGCGATTATCGACCGTAGGTAGACGTGGTCACCGCGTAAATAGAAAGGAACATAAATATAGAAACAGAGTTTATGTGTTCTGTGTTGACCAAGCAGAGTGATATCGACGGTGCGATAAGTTGACCACGGTGGGGCCTTAAGTCTGAAGGATCTAAGTGTCTTATGGGTTCGTCATTTTAAATTTCTTTATCAGGCCTAATAATGCTGGACATTACTTATTACGAGTACGATAAATGGTGGAGTGGATGTGTGGTTCAATCTTTTGAAAATAAATATTTTTTGATATACATTTTTTTGCTAATGATTTAAGAGTTTGTAAATCTTTTTTTATAGTTACAGGTGTTAATATGAGTTTTAACGAACGGTCTATGAGCCAAATGAAGCCAGCAGGAATGTGAAAAATCCGCTAGTATTACACTGTCTGTAGTCTATTTCGTCTATATATGCCTATTTCGTTTAGGGTGTGGTGATTAATGACCGTTAGTCTATGATTATCCGGAAATTCTAAGATGCGGTCTGATGTGATGTAGGTTTCAGAAAAACATTTTCTTTATCGTGCCAACGTATCGATTTTTATTGAGCCCTGAAGACGATCTCAATATAGATCGAAACGTTGGCACGATAAAGAAAATGTTTTTCTGAAACCTACGTCACACCAGACCCCATCTCACGATTTCCGCATAATCATATTTCGATTAGGTTGATAAATATGCACAATTTTAGATCTATCAAGTTTAAAGAATCACCTTTATTAATTTCCAATGTAATATTTATCTTACCGTGTAAAGAATTAGTTACTTGGAGGAATCCTTATAGATCCTTTAATATTTCCAATAAAAATAACAAATCAAATATCGTCTAAAGGCCATTTCCAAAAAATCCACAGATTAGCTACTTTATTGTTTGATTTCAAAAGCTTTTCAAATTATCTATGAATATTTCGGCATTTGTTATTTGCATATATCAAATATGAAATGGACTAAATTCAAAAGTAATTACAGTTTAATGTAATATAATTCAAATCAAAAACCATATTGCATATGAACGTATACTTTCGTAGATATCAAAAATTTAATTGCGTAAATTTACTCAAAACTAGTCAAAAATGAATAGCGAAATTTGTATTTATTCTTACTCTAATAATTTTAATGTAATAAAGCTAAAACAAACAAATGTTTCTCCTCATTTTTAATAACGGATTTAAGAGTTGTAAACATGAAGTTTACTCATTTTGTAAACAAACAACTTTTCTCTTTTTTTCTCCATTTTAATCCAGTTGTAGTCTCTTTAACTGTGGGACGACATCATCTTGGTCCAGAAGTTCGCAATATTAGTAGGAGAATGAGTCATTGAGGTCATCGGCAAGTGGATATCGCAGAGGCAGTTGGCGTTTCTCGGAGCGTGGGGGGCCGATTCCGAGATACAGAAAGCGCCAATAGGCTAGGAGACCGGGTAGTTGATCTCAGAGCATTTCCACGCTAAGGAAAAGCAGAAATATTGCCATTGCTCCAAGACGGAACCCTTTCCATGAGTACAAGATCTTCTGGCAAAACCTTTTTCAACACAAACGATTGTAATCATCTGTAGGAAAAGTTAGTTTTATAGCTAGTGCCACATTGAGACAACGTGAAGCATCAGGCCATCACCAATAACTCAGGAGAACACGGTGTAGCGGGCGCATAGAAAAGAACTGTTTACTAATGAGCCGCGTTTCTGTCGGTAAGCACGGAAGAGTCTACCGAGATTAGGAGATGCGTACAGTGAAGTTTTACGGGGTCAGGGCTGAGATTTACTATGTATGAGGAACTGGGCTACACGTTGTTCGAAGGCAACCTTACGGCAGTGCGTTGTGTCTAACAAATTATACACAAATACATCTGTCAAATATTAATATATCTTATTAGCAGGTATTTTCGATTTATGGATGACAATGACGGACTTTATAGAGTTGTTCATCAATATTTCGAGGAAATTGGAATTTCCCACCTGCTCCTTCCCCCATTGTCTCCAGACCTCGATCCCATTGAACACTAGTGGGATTCGTAACCGAGGAAGCTTTTCGATCACGATCCACAGCCAATATTCCCTGCTAAGTGCAGGGCTACATCTATGGAATGAAATGCCTTATAAAATTAGTGACGTCCTTAGTAAATGTATATCTATTTTAGCTAACAGGAGCTATTAATCACAGTGTTAATTGTTGAAAAATATTATTATGACGAATAAATAAAATTATGAAACCAAAACCTTCTATTTTATTTCGTTTCAATATACTTTAACTAAATTTCTCTATCAGTAAAAAATTATTAATTTCTGATAAATTTTAATGTAATTTATAATAAAACGAAAATGTTAGGAAAAGTTAATAGTACAAAATTGGCAAATCCCCTATTCATTTTTGAACAGAATATTAGAGCGTAAAAAATAATCACATCATAACAGACCAGGGAATGCAGCTAAAATCTCAAAAGCCTGGGGGATATAGTGCCTTGCCAGGACCCAAAGGAATTTTTTTGTGTAAAAAAGGTAGGCTCTCCTGGACGGAGGAGGATCTGCACGACCATGTATAGACCCTGAACGTACTCGTATTAACGAAAATAAATACAGAATCCTCTATCACAGAATGGAAACAAATACAACAAAAAGAGAAATGTATAACCTCTAGAGACGCTAGACACAGTAAACTTATGTTAAAACTCCCCTCACTCCAGTTTGAGTGGGCCAGACTCGGATAGGACTTACCCTGTCACTGGCATGTGAGAAATCACTTACATAACAAGTATCTTCCACCATGATCCCATTTGTAATTGAGATATAGTCTAGTATACGAAAAAAATGCTGAGAAAAGGATTGAATCTACCTCACTGAACTGAAACTAGGAAGACAATAATCCAGAAGTGCTTGGAGAGCACAAAAAACTTTCGACTATCAATCATCATCATACATCATTTTAAATTTTCATTTTTTGCCATGCACGATTTAAAATTTATTTCCGTTGAAAGTTCATTTGTGTTAGCTTTCCAACATCGCTCATCTATTTTGTTCCGATATTCTTGTTTATTTATGTTGTCTTCTGCTCTTTCTCGTTTGCAAATCTGAAAGCTACTTTTTTATAGTTTAGCATCTGGTAACGTTACCTGGTTCTATTTTTATAATCTTCGTTTTTATTTAAGTCCTGGAATATGTTTTTTTGACATGATACATTAAATAAATTAATGTTAGATGAGGTTACAGGGAATTATAATTTTTCCTTTTTTCTCAATCTTTGTATTGTTCGTATTACAGTTGAACGGCAAATATAAAAAGATTGATTGTTTTTGTGAGATCAGCTTTTCTCCTTTATTTTCAAAGCTGTTCGCTTGTTTCATCGGGTCATTTATATTTTTTGTCTTTGACTTTAAATTTTGCCCAATTGACATTCTCGCTTTTATTTCATTAATTCTCACCGACATTCTTAAGCTCTTAGACCATTTGTCATAAAGTATCAATATATTTTACAAAACTGCGATATCAACAGCGAATCTTAAATTATGACTCATTCTTACACTTCGTTCATATTTACGCTAAAACTTTTCTGATATAAAGTTTGTATTTTGAAAGTTTTCTTCGTGATCACATTAAAATAAAAAGTGAACGTGAACGTCCTTAGTTTCATTTTCAAATATTGAGTTCTGTTCTATTATCACTATGCTTTAAAATATTATCTCTTAAAGAAAATGACAAATGTAGGATGTAAGCTTATAATTCCCAATCCCACGAACATTTAGAATTTCCTATAATTATATTGACATAGTTACGTTTATACAAATAATTTCAGCTTTCAATATCGAGGCTTTATTTAAAAAGGCCAAACTGACGATTATACAGATTAACACTATAAATCTATCTACAAACTGAATGCTCTTGGATAAACTTTGAAAACTCAAATAAACTATAATTTTGCTTCATAGCACAGCTTTCAATTTTTTACAATTAAAACGTGACCAGCACGTTTACAAATGTGAACGAATCCAATTGCTTTTTTTCGATTCTATAACCGAATCGTCATTCATTTAGATACATTATTACTAGCAAGGGTCACGTAAATTCCTTACTTCATTTTCAAAGGGTTACGACCAGGGCGACCGAAGGTCGGAAAATCAATACACATCACATGATGGGTTAGGTGGAAATGTTTGACTGATTTTTTCTATTCGCAAGGCGACTTTTATTACGATTGCTACAGGTTGTCCAATTATTTGAACACGACATGTCTAGTAAGTACTTTTAGGTTTAGTTCCTTATACTTATATAGGAAATGAAAGATGCTCTCTTATAGCTGTCATTCAAACAATTTTCTCACATGATCTTTCTATAAAGTTTATGGAGTTTACACTTATTTGACAGTGTGCGAATCGCAGGTAAGTGTTTTCAACTCCATAAAGAATTGTGTTCCTCAGAGCCCTGTCTAAGAAACATTTTATTTTTGAATTATATAAAACATTCTTGGAGTATACGAGATTACAAGGCACAATAACAGCGTTTGCTGATGATATTTTTATTCAGTTCTCTGGTAAAAGTTGGGCTGATATACAAATTCAATTGCAAACAGACTTGAGCCTTGTGAGTGAATGGGTTTCATGTAATCGTGTGATATTGCATCCGAAATCTAAAGCCTTTTGTGATTATTAAATTAAATGGTTTCGAGGAGGCTATAATCAATTTTATGTTAATTATTTTAAACATAGAAGAACAGTCATATTAAATATTTGGGAGTAATTATCGTCAAAAGATTAAAATGGCAGTCCCATATTGATAAGGTCTGAAGAAATGTTTATTTATCGCGCAAAAAATGCAAAAGTGCTTTTCTATTAAAATTCTTCTATGCACTTTTCCAATCACAAATTCAGTAACGTCTGATCTGACGGGGGCGGGGAATAATGTTAAATATCCCATAGTTAAAACTCATAAAAAAGTTTTTACATCTTAGTCTTTCAAGGGGAGAATAGAACTTTAGCTTTTTTCAAGAATACGACATCTACCACTATATTATTTTTATATATAGAGCTTTGGTTATGTATTATTATTTTTAAATAAACTAGAAAATTGCAAAACTCTAAATTCTAAGCTGAGGAACTTGTATGTATTGCCTCAGTCTCAAACCTAAGGTTAAAAAGTTCAACAAGGATAACACAGCATCAATTATAGAACAGCCAGATGTACACTCAGTCGCAGCTATGCAAATATTGTTAATAAAATTTAATATCCATAACATACATATATCATTATCACATCACACAAAACATATAATATAACATATAAAACAATCATCACATTTCACACATCAAACATTTCTGCATAATCTATTTTTTCGATAATCTGGCTTTCCTTTCCTCATCTTTATAATTCCGAAAGAATTATCTGGCCGACCCATTACCCATTTCACCTCAAAGAAGCAGGCTCCTCGTATAATATAAAAATGTCTTTTTACCCCGACTTCCTTCACCACCCTTTCAAATCCACTGTATATAGATGTAACACATCAATACCTCACTGGCACTCAAAACCCTACCCACAAGAATGACAATGTACGCAGAAAAGTGAGTACAAATACTTTAATTGAATCTAAAATTTCTGGCATTGTGTAAATTCCTTTTTTTTCTCATCCTCCATATATTTGTAAAATTTTAACAATGTTTATAAATTCCAGGTCCTGAAGATGATCTCAACAAAGGTCGAAAAGGCACGATAAAGGAAATGTTTTCCAGGACCTACGTCGCACCAGACCGCATCTTACGACCTTCAAATAACCGTTGAAATATTTGTTATACAAAGGCTCTAAATGGCCTAGAAAATTCCAATTTGCTTGAAAAAATTACTTAAAATGAAAGATAAAACTACAATGACTATTTAAGACACTAACCATTCAACAGGAACAATGCACTGAATTAAACAAGTAATCACAACTCTATATTTTATTTAAATTAAATATTCGCAAATTCTATTAAACCATATATGAATTTACTTGTCATAATTTTGTGTAGAGATTAGTGACTGTTAATCGATAATTATTCAGATATTGTGAGATGCGGTCTGTTATGATGTAGGCTTCAGAAAGATATTTTATTCATCGGGCCAACGTTTGTATCTTTATTGAGATCATCTTCAGGGCCTGGGATTTACAAACATTGTTTACATTTGAAACATACATTTAGGTTGTGGGAAAAAGTGAATTTACACAATGCAAAATATATTTTATATTCGACCAAATTATTTCTACTCACACAATGCGCTTGTCATCTGTGTACGTGGGCCAGTTTGATTTTGCTGGTACTCTCAACACGACACGCAAGAATGGCACAAGTACACAGAAGACAAACACGTTGAGTGAGTAGAAATACTTTGATAGAATACAAAATATATTTTGCATTGTATAAATTCACTTTTCCAAATCCTAAATATTTTTATTAAATGTAAACAATGCTTGTAAATCCCAGGTTCTGAAGATGATCTCAATAAAGGTCGAAACGTTGGTACGATAAACAAAAGGTTTTTTCTGAAACCGACATCCCATCAGACCGCATCACACGATATCTGAATAATTTGTCATAAATGTTGTATTAATTGTTTAATTAATTATACTTTTATCCGAGTCGAGTTGAAAAAGGTACTGCCCCGAGCCGGATTCGAACCCACGGACCTACGGTTCAATACGCCAGTGTTATATCTACATGAGTATGGTCCCACACGCACTGAATTGGTTGGAGCAGCGGCGTATTGAGCCGGAGCTCGTTGATTTGAATCCCATTCGTGACTCTAGGTTTTTCATCTCGACCAAGACCTTATATAAAAAGTAAAATTAATTGAAATAATCAATGTTTTATGAAGAAAATTTAATTTAATGGAGATTTCGAGAAATTTCGGTACGAATACCCCTCCGTAAACCTGGAAATTGTGATGTTTCATCATTGGCCCCAAAACTATTAACCAGGATTTTGACCAATTCCAATCCTCTTCTAGTAAAATTCGTCCCGAAATAATAATATAATATTAAACGGAATGTACACAGGATTTAATATATATATATATATATATATATATATATATATATATATGGAATGTATTTATATATAAATCTGCGCATCTCAATAAATATGAAAAACGTTTTGACGAACATGAGATGAATAATTGGAATGGATCAATACATGAATAACCAACAATCAAAGGGAATTTATTTTCGAATTTCCCTTTTTCAAACTCGCTTTTGAATTTCTTATAAATATGTGTCTTCTGTCAATAAAATTTTTCTTTCTTAACAAGAATTTCCAGAAAAGTATTCCTCAGCAAGAAATATTTTGTTCCAATTTTGTTTTCTTCCATTTCCTTCACAACATTTGAAAAAGCTACCGTCTTAACGTAGTTCACATTTTTAATATAATTTTCTTGTTTGAGACCTAATTGTACCTTAATAGTTCAACAATCAGTATTGATCAAAGTGCAGTTGAACTGTGGCAATAAAGTCTCTATTTAATCCAACAAATCCGAAAACAGTGATACACGCTGAATAAATATTTAAATCAATTATTGAAAACAAATTATACATTTCGTTCAATTAAATTTGTTATTTTTGTACAAACTTTTTATATTTACATACTACTACTATGAATATAATCAAATTTTCTTTTTGAATTGTCGGTTGGGCGATTTTTTCGTAAATTATTTATAATTATATTCCATTTGATATATTACATTTATCAAGTTGCTTATCGGTTTATTTAAACTACCAATGCTACGGTTACAATAATTTTTATTGATGAATATTTTGTTTATACTCGTGGACTTTATTTGCATCCAAAGAATATACGACTTGGTTTACAACTGTCTGTCAGAGAACATTGAAATTTTTCAACTCACAAGGATTGCCTATACATAATTTATAATATATTTATAAAAAATATATAATAAAACAAATAATAATTATAAAATAGAAATTATTAATAAAAAGGTAAATAAAGTCCATCTTTGTGAAAAATATTATTAAATAAATAAAAATAAGTTTATATTTTGTGATTTAATGTTATTAACCGCTAACAAAGTCATAACCAGTAGGTCCATGCTTCGCGAAAATATACCAGTGCCCTGGCTTCTGAACCCGGCAATAATTTAATTAGGTTTTTTATGGAAGAAAACTCCCAAGATGTAATTACAGAGTATACTGCATCTATTGACCTTTTAGTTAATACATAAATTTAGCACAGAGCATAATATATTTATGTCTGTACAATACAACAGCAGTTATCAAGAAATTAAACCGAAAGTTAATGTATTGCCAGAAAAAAATGTTTATTTTCCTGCGACCCTCCATTGTGATATTTTGTTAACTTTAATGACAACATTGGCGCCAATGTTTAATTTACAATTCTAGTGTTTTAAATAACAAAGAGAAATGTATATTTAAATAAGATACAAATTGCATGTTGCGTATTTACCAAAGTATTGGTGATTTTGAGAGAAACGGTTTGCCTTATAATGCTTCAACACTCACGGCTTCAAGAACGAAGGAGATGAAACTGTGGATTAAACCATAGTCGAGCGGTTCTATTGTCATCAGGCCGAGAATCTCATCCTTAATTTTTCTTGTTCGGTAGAGCGGTTCTAACAATAGACGAGAAAAGCTGATATTAAACTTTTGCCGCGGTGCGATTAAAAAGATTGCACCTTTATAAAACCGCCACCTATGTTTTCGAGGTAAGCCCACAGCAAGATCAGTAAATGAAAATAACAAAATTAAGTTTTCGAACACAAAACAGTCGGCATCAAATGTCACTTGGCGTAACCAAATAAAAGTCTACGGATATTACTTCGCAAATCCTTTCTAGCAAAATAAAAACGTAATTAAAAATATGGAGATTAGAGATCCGCCTGTTGGAGAATGGAAATCCATTATCCCCTTCCGGCGAATTTATTTTTAAATTGGTCGGCTCGGCTCGAACAAAACTATAATTGCCAAAAGGGTAATGGGAATGACTGAATACTTAGGGGTGTCTTAATTGAGCTCTTAATATACTGGAAAAAACGTAAGAATACGAAAAAAGTCCCAGCTACCGCCTCTTTCTTACTCCCTTGTGGAATTATTTTACACCGTTTTTTCTTTGTGCTTTAATTTTTCTTTATGTACCGTTTAAACGAAATAAATAAGAAAAATAAGTTATTAGAAAGTAAATTTAAATTACTTCGATCCAATTCTCCGTCAACATGTACTCATCCAAAATTTCGACAAAATAAGCCAAAGAATTAAAAACGCAAATGGGTTGGACGTCAACAAGAATGTGTGGTGATTAATCGTTAGTCGATGTTTATTTGGAAATCGTGCGATGAGGGTCTGATGTGATGTAGGTTTGCGCACTCTCAACACGACACACAAGAATGGCACAATTACGCAAAAACACTTTGAGACCTGAAGATGTTCTCACTAAAGACCGAAACGTTGACACAATAAAGAGAAAAGAAATTTCTACAACCAACAACCACACCACATTCACGATTCCCGGATAGTCAATAAGAATAATTATTGGAGAGAAAATAATTTGAAGGTTAGGTTTTCTCATTGCTTTTGGAAATATTTGAAATTGATGTTAGAGCATTCTGAAAACCGAAAATGAAATGTGTATCACTGCCAGAAAGTACTTCAGTCAGAAAGCCATAAATTGTAATACTTTCATTGTTTTAATATTTTATCTAAGTAAAAAACAAATATAACAACACAATAAAAAAATTTCATTCATCATCTATCAATAAATATAAAAAAATTGATAGTTCAATATATAATGAAATCTTAGGTTCAGAATTGTTTTCAAAATTCACATTCATAGCCATGTCCGAAAAGGAAAATTTAGGTAACGTGAAAAAAATGAAGTAATTGTTTCACAAAGATATTCACCAAAAAACAATGTGGACTGAAATGTGTTTTGAAATTTTTAGAGTTGTAGGGATTTTATAGTTTTTTCTTAAAGTTTCTTCTCTTGTGCCAATTTTTGCTAGAGGATGTTCTGTAAGATTTTCGTTTTTTTTAAAGGGAAATTCTTTCTCCGAGGATTGGTATCAATGAACGTTTCCCCAGGGTACCATATACTTTTGCTATTTATCTGTTCATTCATTATTGTTATTCTCTACATAACCGGCATTGTCATCTGTTAATATATTACAAAGGCAAAATATCCACATAAAGATTTTGAAATGAAATCAAGTTCACAAAATTCATTGAAAGACATAAAAGAATGCAATACAGACATAATAAAAACATTTATTAAACGTATTAAAATTCACGGACGTGAGTGTTTTGAGCAAATAATTGTAATAGCGTCCAGTAATTTGAACAATTTTATCCCTTTTCAATCTATTTATAAAACATATAATTTTAAATAATTTCAAGAGGTATATTTATTTAAATTATTCACATTGTCAAATTTATTCATATCAACAAATAGCACAAAAATAAATACATGGTTGGTGAGCAGGCTAATGTAACGGCTTTGTTTTTTAATTTTCCTAAAACCCCAGATTTTCACGGCTCCGAGTGTATTTTCTCTGCAATGCTTTAGCAGATGCCGATTGTCCCCAGACCAGAATGCTTGAATAAATAAATGCTAAGTTAGAACTTTTCGGAAACCACTCTCAATTAGACTTCGCAGTAGATATTAGAGTATAAGTGATTAACCAACCCACACAAATATCACCCCACATCAGAGAGGATCAACTCTTATTCCGATAAGAACAACAAAACCCGGATTATCAAAGCCCAGACAAATTACAAAGGCCTAGAGCAAGTTTCTTTATTCTATCTTAGTTGAGATGTAATACATTCGCAGTAAACCAATTATCCACACTATTTTTATTTGTTTCTTAAATATTTCCCGAGTCATCTTCCGTAACGGAGTACACAAAATCGCCTGCAAAACACATTAAAGAGGTTCTGGAAACCTAGCAAAAATGTAGTTTATATAGATTAACTACAGAATCGGACTCCAGATTGATCACTATGGTATACTTATTTGTACATTTTTCAGACTGGAGGATTATCCAGTGTACCATTTATCGACGATCACTGGCATAGGACTGAAACAGATCGACCGTTTGCCTCTGACAATCCATACTTCTTCGATTATTTGATTAGTTGAACAACCGGCATAGAATCAAACGGCTTACTCAGTTTAAGAAAATAAGCCACCGAATATGCGCATCCTTCAAACTCATTCAGAAATCGTGCGATGCGGTCTGGTGTAATGTACGCTTCAGAAAAACATTTACTTTATCGTGCCAACGTTTCGATCTTTATTGAGATCATCTTCAGAGCCTGTGATTTAAAACCATTGTTTAAATATAACAAATATATGTAAGGTTAATAACATATATTTTTTGCATTGTATACATTTACTCTTTTCCGCATCCTACATGTATTTGTTAAATTTCAACCGGATTTTTTAAATCCAGGCCGAAATAAAGAAAATGTTTTTCTGAAACCGCATCTCATGATATCCGAATAATCATCGACTAACAGTCACTATTCACCACACACAATCTTTCAATACATTTCAATGGTGTATTATTGTAGTAAAATTCCGCGCAGATTTTTATGTAGTTCAATTTTTACGAAAACTATACTGATTCTTGTCCAATAAATTATTTCATTTGAAATGATCTAACAAACGGAGGTTTTAGAATCTTCTAAAGTGACCTGGGACCCAATTTCGAGTTAGGCTATATAAAGATCCCATTTTTCTCGATACTTGGGAAATTATAAAACAAATTTGACGTGATCTCATAGGCAAGAAGAGTTGTTGGGCACCTTTAAATGTTCGTTATTTGTTACATGTACACATATTTCTATGACAAGCCGAACGGCTTGAAAGATGGTTGTGCTTCTGGGGCTCAAAGTTTGGTCTCCTATAGCTTCACCAATTTCCATCTTAGGTTTGTCGGTATACCCCTATGTGCAGAGATTGTAACACGTTTTTATATATAAATCTGAATTATTGATTACAGTGAGTCTAACACACGACACATTAATTGTAATGTAAGTTTTTTATATTTTATTGAAATCAGTTGTTTTTTATGTTAGAAGTTTTTTAAATTTTCTAATTAATTTATTTGTTTTATTTATTGCTATTAGTATGTAACATACATCAAGATATTTATGTAGTAGCTAGCTAGAAATAGTTAAATCTGATAGACCTGGCAGACCATGAGGCAGTGGGGGGAGAAACCAACTTTATTTAATTGGGGGGGGGGTAGAAGTTGTTTCTGTGGGTTAGATAGTTAGATGGTCACGAGGCCATCGTCGTTTTAAACGGCATGGAGGATTGTAAGGGTGAGATGTTGAGGAAAGAGTTAGGGCTGGTGGGTTAGGATGGAGGGCGAGTTTAGAGTGAAAAGTAAAGTAGCGTTTTTAGATAAGATCTTTTACGAAAGGGATTTTAAGATCTTTATGGAACGTTTGATTTGTGACGTAGAAGGGAGCATTGAGGAGACGGCGGAGAACTTTAAATTGAAAATACTGAATTTTTTGGATATTTGATGATTTGGCCAAGCCCCACAGCTCGACTCCGTCGGTCCAAATAGGTCTGATGAGTGTTTTGCAAACGGTTAGTTTGTTCTGCATGCTTAGTTTCGATTTTTGTTCCAGAAGGTGTCTGAGTAGTCCATATCTTTTGTTAAGTTCTTGCCGTTTTAATTGTGCATGTGGGCTCCAAGTAAGTCTACTATCTAAGTAAAGCCCAAGGTAGCGGACTTGGTTCGATGGTTGTATTATTTTGTTGTAAATGTGCACTGGTGTACAGGTTTGTCGTTTGAGCGTAAATGTAACGTGTTGGCTTTTTTGTTCGTTTAACCTGATTCGCCACAGATTGCACCAGTTGGTAATAAGGTTCCGGTGTTTTGGAGCGCTTCTGATTGCGGTGTCGTCCGCGTCGGTTGTGATTTGTGTGTTTGGATGAGTGGGTATGTCAGCAGTATAGATGGTGTAGAGTATTGGGCCTAGGATACTACCTTGCGGAACGCCAGCTTTGATTGGTGTGATAGGTGAAAACTCGGTGCCGATTCTAACTTTAAACCAACGATCTGAGAGGAAGGATTTCAAGATAAGGTCGTAGGAATGAGGGAAGACACATTTTAACTTATAGAGGAGGCCGGGATGCTATACGCGGTCAAAAGCTTCCGTAACATCCAGAAATACGGCTGAGGAGAATTGTTTGTTTTCTAGAGCCGAGGAAATCGTGGCGACTACTCTGAAGCACTGCTGAACAGTGGAATGGAGAGATTGAAACCCAAATTGATGGTTAGGAATTACGTTTTTAGAATCAAATATAGGAATTAGTCTTTTAAAGAGGATACGTTCAAAGATCAAAAAAAAAAAAATGTTAGAAGTTAGAAACAACAAATTGCGTAATATCAGTACATTTTTTCTGTTTATTTATCTGTGTTGGTTTTTGTGTTCTTTGTTTAGAAGAGTTTATTGTAATTGGCTTGATTCTAATTGAATACATTTTTTTTAAAAATGCTCTCATATTGCAACAATTTCAACCCTTGACATAGTTCTAGTCATATTTCGTTCAGGAAAAGCCTAGTTATAGTATATACCTATCTTGCTTACGGAAGCAGATTATTCTTCATTTGGTTAACGGCTCCGAGCGAGTAATTTCGATGGGCACGTCACAGAAGGAAATATTTTACAAACGGAATATTGCTGTTGTACAATATATCATTTGCAAGAGAAGCTTAAATAAAGGTTGACGGTCCGCTATCAAGTTGAGAGAGGAATACGTCTAAAGGGTGATAAAAGAGGAGAATAGTGCCTGTATTCTCACGGTCGGCGGGGGGTGGAACATTCCGCTGGATAAAAAGACATCCCGGCCCATGATGAGCTCCGCTAATAAATTGCTTTCTGTCCTTACTCATTTTTCCGGAGCGAATTTTACGCCAATGGATTGGTTAATGGAGACGATTGGCTGACTATCGATTGCCACGTGATTCATTTCCAAAACGAACGATTCTGCAGGATGATACAATTTGGAAAAAGGTGCGGTCCACATTGTTGATCGTCATCTTCTACGTTCGAAATAACCGTGCCTTGTCGAACTGTTCACTTAACTTCGTCGTCCACGTTTCTCCAAGCACAAATCAGCCATCACATCGTGTTTAGTAAGGACCAGTGTTGCACAAGTTCTAATACACCCTTTACTGACATAGTCGTTGATTATATATGTACAATATATTAAAGATTTTTATACCATAATTAACTAATTGCACATCTTTACAGTAAATATTTTTTATTTACACATAAAATTACATGAACTTGAAATTAGTATTTAATTCCCTATTTTCAGGGTCTACTTGACCAACTAATGTCATTCGATTAATTAAGGTTTTAAGTTGAGATAAATGAGTCAGTGTCACAAGCGGGATTCGAACCCACGACCTTCGGCTTGATACGCCCCTACTCCACCACTTGAGCTATCGAGACTTCGATCCACTAAGACAATAAGTTCCCATCTAACCCCACCTCTGGAATTTCCTTCAGTTTTTGTCAATTTTCAAATGTTGTATAATCTATTTAATTCTCGGCGACAAATGAAATGACCACGGATTGCCTTAGTGAAGTATACTTCATTTTAATTAATTAAATTCACTATTTTTCGTGGTCCGCTTGACCAATTAATATCATTCAATTAATTATGGTTTTAAGTTGACGTAGAAAAGTCACGAGCGGTGTTTACGTCAGATTTGTTATCCGCATAGCCCCATTATATCGTATTACTAAAAAAAATTGACATTTAAATATTGGCAGAAACGAGTGAAAATTTAAATGATGCGGTGAGGTTTAAAGTTATTGCCTGAAGGGATCTAGGTCACGATAGCTCAATTGTTACGTGCGCGGCGTATCGAGCCGAAAGGTTGTGGGTTCGAATCCCGCTCGTGACACTTACTTTTTATCTCAACTTAAAACCTTAATGAATTGATTAGTATTTAATGTACCTTAATTTTGACAAAATAGTTACATTTTTCGTTTGAAAGTACTGGATGAAACTTGCTGTGGAACTTGATCATATGACGATTTTTATCTTTTTCCTCGTTCATAGGTGTTTCATGTTGGAACTGTATTTCTTTTAGGATAACGTTTCTTTAACCACAACTGGATAAAGCTGTATTTTGCTTTCGTTCTATCATTACTGAACAGATGGAAATGGTGAAGATTGAGTGAGTGCGGTGTTCAATCCTTTTTTTAAAAACGATAATTCCTATTCACAGCCAGTTGTTTTTCCGTGTTCCGGATTTCGAGCCCCTTACCTCATCATCGGGTTGTAGAAATCCTTCAACTGTGTGTAGGACCTATTTATATTAAAACAAGGATTTACCGAACATAGTTCCAAATTCATTAGTAACAAACTCAGGATGTGCCTTCTTTAAATTTACTAAAACAAAAACAATAGAACTTTTTCACACTGTCCATTTGAAACAACGCTGAATTAACTGACGAACGAATCTTTAGGAAATCTCATGTAATTTTCCTTTGCCAACTTGTTTAACTTTCAGTTTGGGCTGGTTGATACTGTAACAAGTTGTAATTATTTATAAAAACTTATCGATTCTGCTTTGTAATAATTTTGTGTAGTCAGTAATGTAAATACATTAGTTGACATTTGGAACTAACAGAGGACGAACAACTTTCCGAGCAAGTTGAGGTCAAGTGAGAAGTACGCCATAGCTTTATATTGAAGCCTCCCCAATTCAATATTTATGCTGAATACATTTTTACCGGACCTATCTCAGAAATCTCGGAAGTTTCAACATAAATGGTCGAAACATGAACAACACGCGATATTCATATGATGGAGTCACAATAATATCTTCAATGGAAAAATGGAAGGATATGCTAGAGACTGTCAACAAACTAGCCTTATGGGTAAAAATTAAATTTTATGAAAACTATTTTATAAAACGTTAAAAAAACAATACATAGTTATTAACAACAACAAACTATAATGAGTGAACCACTCCAATATACAAATGATCAGATCGTTGAGACAAATAGAACTATCCAAATGACAAGGTCGTTTTTTGTAAAAATGAAATACTTCTTAATAGAAGAGATTTTAAACGTGCTCTTCAGAAAATGCATGGCCCGGTGTTCTAATATATTTCCGTATTTTTATAGGGATTAAAATCGTCGCCGTTAAAATAAGCCTCCGTAATGATGAGGCTTTACCTCACAATGCTTAACTATGCATGGCCTGATATGAAATGTTTTATTGCATAAAAAGGATACAGGAATTTAGTTGTTCATTATGAAGAGAATAGTAAGTTATCTTGACCTTGTGATGTGAGTAAAAAGGTAGAAAATTCTACGACAAGTTTAAAAAACGGTAAAACGGAGATTTTTACGTATTCGCCCTAATAGTATTGCGTATACGTTTAGACGTTTGAATGAAAATAGAATTATTGTAGCAACTGTCATAATTTAGTATTAGTTGTGTGTGGAATCAATTGAAAATCCCTTAGGGTGTGATTGCTTCGATCCTTGGTGAACAAGTTGACTCTTGCGGTATGCTAATTCCTGGCGGAAGTTCAACTAGGCTAACTATTAATTTAGCTTATCGACATGTAGCGTGACGGGGCACGGAGATGTAATTTCGCTGAGCGGTCCGCTACGCCACCCCCCGCGCTCAAATTTATTTGGATTAATGTACATAGGAAAAATGGATTAGTCAATTAGCAACTGTAATAACTCACTTTTGGGGGTTCAAAGAAGGCAAATTGCAGTACTAAGAGTCCTCATTACTTTCAAATTCATAAAACATTAAAGTTTTAAATCGCTTTGACTGTTTTGTATTCCAATAAGTGTTCTTCTAAATATGCATTTTCATTCAATAACGCTTTTAATTTTACAACCACACCTTTGAATTTTTATTAAATTATTTATTATATCATATGAAATTACAGCGGACAGTTTTAATATTGTTAATTATATTGCTCCTCGATTCAGAAACTAAAAATTAGAAAAATATATTTAAAAATTGTACGAACGCAATTTTTCAACCGTGAGATTTTCCCTTGGAATATGCACAGTGAAGGTAGGCAGTTTTTTGTTTCTGATTGTTTTGATCTGTCAAACGCTACCAAAATAAAGTTTTCGAATTTTATCCAGAAATACGACGAAAATAAACAAATTTGCATTCTAGAACCCATTCCACTAGCCAATATAAAATAAAAAGATTAACTCCTATTACATGGCAAACACCATAACACACAAGATACAGCATAAAAAAACCTTTTTTTTATTTCAAAAAAAAAATTTTTAATCAACGCTCAGGGTGCCGGCGTTTTTGAAAAAAAAGCCCATATGTATGTCGGGTTCGAATGCAGGGTCGCTGGATTCGAACCCGGGACCTTTACCTTACAGTGATGGGCCTCCTGTCAAAGATTAAACCTTGCGGCCACCGACGCCCACCCCTAAACAAAAAGCCCCCCAAACCTTTCCTTACAAACGACATGTCAACCGACAGAATCAGAATGAACCAAATTATAAATATTTTTCGAGTATTTTTGTTTATATAGTAACAACGTAGAAAAAATTACTATTGAACAAGTGATTAAGTAACTTTCTTACTACTAAATTCACTAGTTTTCCTGGTCCGCTTGACCAATTAATATCTTTCAATTAAGGTTTTTAGTTGATTCTCGGGATTCGAACCCACGCACTTCGGCTAGATATGTCGTCTTCGATCAGCTTGGGCACTAACTTCCCATCTCAACCACACCACTCGAATTTCCCCTCCTTTTTTTGCAATTTTTCAAATATCGAGTAATCTATTTGATTCACGTCGACGAATGAAATGACCACGGAGAGATTTAGTGAGCTTTTCTCACAACTTACGAAAGTAATCATCTTTTTTTTTTTAAGTTTATCCCACCTCGTTTTTGTGAGATATTGGGGCCCCGGCAATACCGAAAGCAAGGACAATGCTATTTGTTACAAACAGATTGAATGAATTCAGGGTGTAACAATATGTGGAATATAAAAATACGAATTTTTCAGAAACTTGTATTTATTTTTACGTGTATTTAATTAAATCATCTCTGGTTTAAAAAATCAAATTACAACACCTTAATATAAATATTAAATATTTATAATAATTTTATTACAAATAAAATAATTGATAGAGAGAACGTATCGTGTAAAACATTTTAGGCGGTACTTAATATGCAGAAAAAGAAATCATGTAATAAAATTTTCCACAATTACTTTCTAAAAGGGAAGGTGGAAAATTTGATACAATTTTTATTAAAAATAATAGTAAGTACATAAAATTATTGTGAACAAAGAAAGATCAAAACATGTTACTCTGTATTATTTTTTTCAATAACAGTCTCGTACTAAATTAATTTTTTTTTAAATATACCAGTACCCTGGCTTCTGAACTCTCCAAAAATTTTATTAGGTTTTTATAGTAGTAAATTCCCTAAATTAAATTACAGGGCCTACTGCATCTATTGATCTTCGTACTTAATATATAAATGTAGCACATATCATAATATGAGTAGAAATTAGAGACCGTTAATAGATAATTATTCAGACAACATGAGATGCGTTCCGGTGTGATGTATCAGAAAAACATTTTCTTTATCGTGCCGAAGTTTTTATCTTTAAAAATCATATTACAACACCTCAATATGAATATTAATTTTTGTAATAATTTTATTACAAATAAAATAAATGGAAAAGAGAATGTAACGTGTAAAACATTTTACACACATTTGACATTTTAGGCGATACGCAGAAAAAGAAATTATATAATAAAATTTTCCACAATTATGTTTTAAAAGGGAAGGTGGAATTTTGATACAATTTTTATTAAAAATAATAGTAAGTACATACAATTATTGTGAACAAACAAACATAAAAAAACATGCTATTCTATATTATTTATTCAATAATAGTCTCGTACTAAATTAATTTTTAAAGAAATTTTCACTATATTATCTTCATTAGCAGAAATAATTATTAGATTTGTATTACGTAAATGGCTGATCGTCAGTTTGATCTCCCCTAGTAATCCATTCAGAAAAAATAAAATTACAAAATCTATATAGCTATTTCGAATTAGGTCTTTTCTTATCTTTCTGTAAATCCGCTTACAACAAATATTTTGGTAAAAAATTTCAATTTTTTTTCTGCGGAATATAACTACTTATGTTTCCCGCCATAATGATAAAATAGAAAATCTTAAAAATGGGTGGTTAACAGCAAAAAGTTTTAATGCGCTATAAACTTAACGCAAACAATGCAGTTATTCAGATCTATATAAAAATAGAGCATAAGCGACTTAATTTGTAGTAAAACTTGCGTATAAGTTTCTCTTTAACGTAATAACGCTAGTATAGATGCCGGTCTTAGTCGTGTTTATCAGCTCTGCTTCGTTAATTTGGCCAATCGGGGTCCATTGTACAGAGTTAATTGCTTGTACTAAACGCCCATTAATGTATATATTACCAGGAATGTGTTATGTACGTAAGTAATGGAACATTAGATCTATTTCTCTTGTCTTATTCCATTGACGAACTAATTTAAGTGAAACCTCTTATTGTTATTCGATTCGGCGTTATGTAAATTTATAAACAAATTACATTTTTTAAATTATATTTCGTTATTTTAAAACTTCAAAATTTTCAGTACTAAACTCAGCCTAAGTACTTTACCATGCAAAAAGTAATAAAACTTCTCTTTTCGTTGAACCACCCCCCCTCGGGCGCCTGTAGAAATGCTGATTCCCAATCAGCATAAATCTTTCGTTTAACTTTATAAACATATCATGCCTATAATTTAAGCCGAAATCGGTAATACGTTATAAATTAAACCGACGGAAGCGCATAAAATACCGCGAGTGCCTTGATTTATTCAGTCGGTTTGCAAAATCACAGAGTCGCCTTTTTACAAATTGTGTTTGACTTTTTCTTCCTGATTTGTCGAATGGAGAAACGAGAAAGTAGAAATATATAGGAGGAAGACTTTTACTCTCTGAAAAGACGCTTTTCCCACGTGCCTTATAAAAATGGATCAGTTCTATTATTTATGAACTTCCTATTAAAGATAAAATCAAGAGGTCCACTGAATACTTTGTTAGGTCGAAAATAATTTATTATATTTGATTTATATTCCTCTGGATGAAAAGCAATATATTCTCATCTTGTTAAGAGGATAATCTTAGAGAGATACTTGTATGGGAACTCATGTTAAAAACATAATAATCTTAAATAAAATAAAACTCTCTTGAACTTGAGACTTCCATCATAAGATCCTGAGTCTGCCTGGATATTATCTTGTCTAATCAAGTAAATAACTACCCCAACAAGTTGAAGTTAAACTTGTACGGAAATTAAATAACCATTGTTACCTGTTTCGTGAAACGATCAATTGTTGCTAGAACGATGCGAAACATAATTTCGATGCTCAGGTGGTTAGAAGGTCAAGGCAAAGTCCGTAAGTAGTGATTCGAATCCCACTACATTGACATTTTTATTTAAAATTTCGTCTGCGTAAAAACTTATCTGCCTTGCAGAACTATCATCCGTACCCCATTAAGATTGGCTATTGCGATTAGGACGGTTCATTCCTGTATACTCCTTCATCCTAAAAAGTACTCTGAGGATCTTTAGCACCTGGCCTGTTCGACCTGATCGGACGTTTTGATTCTGAAGATAAGAGCTGACGCGCCTCCACTTGGTGTAGAGACAGCGCAGCGCCGAATGGCCAAGACAACCGCGCTCCCGCTTGCCCACGAAGTGACCGGGTTTGCGATAAGCATCCGACAGTATGCCGAGCGCTAAGAGCTACCTAAGCCGAAGTACATCAATTCGGTCTCCCACGCACTACCTGTATTGGGACTTGTTCAGCGTCAAAACTTAGGATTCGCTACAGCAGCTGTTTGGTTTAAAGTGGAATATATAACCACCACTCTCGAGGAGCACTACTGTAAAATTTCATGTCTAGCTCAGCTTACACCTGTCGTGCGCATTCGAGGGACGCCACGGGCACGCATCCCCAAGGGCACCATGACGGTTACACGGAAAACAATGCAAAGCACTCTCGAGTAGGAGGGACCGATTCACTGCCCATTCCCAACCACTACTACTCACGCACCAGGGACCATTCAGCCATTTCCCGTGAAGCCGGGTGTATAAAGGTCGTACGAAAGCTTTCAAGAAGGTGACCTAGCCGTTGCCAGCTCCTGGAGCCCAACCTAGCTGGGTAAAACGGATAAGTCGGCAGTCTGAGGGCTGCCAGAAGTCATAGGCTCAACGCAACGTGTGTATGTATGTAAACCGGTTCAAAATTAATCTTATATAAATGACTACTTAGCGATAAAATTAATATACGTAAAACTGTTAAAGGCTTAAAATATTAAAAAACAATAATTAAGACGATAAAATGAAGTAATTTCAGTTGTACAGGGGGGCTTGTAACACCAGGTGTATGTGAAGAGGAATTAAATCACTTTAAATCATTCCATTCAAAATTCTCAATTATCATCGTGCGGGATATGCCGGTATTCAAACTATCAGAACCGCTATCAAGGCAAAAACGAGTTGGAAAAAGTTGATTACTTCCATTAGAATCCGTTGTAGAGAATATACAGTGCACTTTGTTTGAGAATTATGAATATGCGGATTAGACGTTCCGTCTAAAAGGAGATGAAAGTTTAACTGGCCGAATGGTCTCTTTTTACCGTATGAATACATGTTTCTGCTATATTCATCCAAAGAAAAGTAAGACATCAAAGATAAGGTTTTGCTTACAAAAACTCTATACCTCTCGGCAGTTGAGCTGAGATAAAAAGCATTTTTATAATGAGAAAAGTTATAATTAATTTTTCACTTGTTTCGCTTTTCAATTTAACTAAATCTACATTTTTATATTTGATATACCAGTAAAGGTATATAATTAAACGTCAATAGTGGTCGATATACTATATAAATTGAAAAAGTATATAATTATTGCTATTATTAATGAGGGATTATAAAAAACTTAACAAATAATTACTAGTTTCGTTAATTGTTTATTTTTTAATACTTTTCGAAACAGTAACTGTCAAATAAGCACAAAAAGCAGAAGGGTGTTCTTTTAGGAAATTCTAGCTTTCCTAGCGACGTTCAAAAACGATACGGTGTTAGTCCAAGCCTAAAATAAAAAGACTTTCTTCTTCTCTCAAATCAACAGTTGTACGTTGTGTGCGTTTTGTACGTTTATTGTTTTTATTTTGTATTGTTAATTTGGTTAGAGTGGAAGTAGATTAATTTCCGATCTTTACAGAATTAATAATATTATTAATTGAATAACGCCTAGGTTGTGGGATGTATCGTCGAGTAGTTGTATAAATAAAGAAGTAGCCGCACAAATTTCCAGGTGGAAAACATTTGAAGAAATCTTTCCATACTTCGAAATTTGGGATGAAACATAAACACAAGAATGCTCACGCAGAGTTTCATAATTGTATATGTACGTGGATGTGTCGAATATAATTCGAAATCTTTTCTTATCAATCATCAAAACAATAATCAATATCCAAAAATAATTTAAATAATTGTTGATGTAAAGGTGATCGACCAGCTGCTGTTCACAATATATTTGGTGTCATTGGGGATGTGATCTTATGAATGATGGAACTATGCTTCGGTTTTTTTATTTCATCTTCCTCAGGGCTTTACAACGGTTATACAAAGACATTTTTTAAAAATTAATTACTCATCTCGTTAAATGAAAATAAACAATCAGTTGATTTTTATGGGAATAGTAAGTTGTAAAATTATTGTTAATTATAAGAATGGTTATTGATACCAAACGATACTGTGAAATCATTGAAATTCAGCCCAAAACGTTGGACGGAAGTGTGAATTGTGCGGTAATTATGTATCGTTGGATCTCCGGAGAAACTCACCATTCCTTTGTTATTTTATAGCTGATAGGTCATATCGGCCTAACAAGTTTCAACATATTCATAAATTCACTGTCTTCATCACGGATTTTTAATTAAAACGTACAGAAAAATTGCTGAGCGGGTGACGATGTAGGAAAGGGTAAACCCAAGGCGACTTCATTAATCTTTATTTTACCGTTTGAAATTAAAACCGCTACAGGATGAGTGATGATGAAATATGAGTCTCCTTGCAAAGGGGTTTTCCACGGAATCAATTTTCAATTTCTGGTCGAAACAAGGAATCTGCCCTCTGGCCGAAACCAAAAATAGAAAAGATTCGAACCCCCCCTGGAGCTGACAGGCATTCGAGTTTATCAAGTTTCCGACGAACCGGGTTTAGCGGTCGTATCAATACAGGATGCATCAGACTGATCCAAATCAGCGGATAATCTCATCCAATTCGATATTGGCACTGGGGATTTTCATATAGGTTTTATGTTATCTTTAGTACGGTCGGAAAATTTGGCAGTATGTAATATACGATTGATATGTCTGGCATTGTCTCCAAAGGCTCTTTTAATAATGTACAAATTGAAATAATGCTACAATTTTGCACCAATTATTTTAAAATAATTTCACTTGTAAAGATAAAAATTTTAAATTTTGTGTAAACCTGTGTCTGGTGAATTCAATGAGCGATATCGTGCCGCACGAGTACAAGACTAATGTTCTATTACTATTCTGACATCGTTGATTAATCTCGCTGCACCAAATCCATCATCTTTATTTGTACTGGAGCAAGTTTTTCTTTCACCTCAAAGAGGCCGACTCTAGAAAAAAATGTCTTTTCTATACCGACGTCCTTCATCCTTCAGATTCCAACATAAATAAACGTAAAACAGCGATATCTCATTGCCACTCTCAACTCGACACGCAAGAATGGCACAATTACACAGAAGACAAAATCTTTGTGTGAGTAGTTTGATTTAATATTTAAAATAATGTATAGATTTGCATTGTATAAATTCACTTTTTTTGTCGCGTCCTACATATTTTTGTTAAATGTGAACTATGTTTGTAAATCCAAGGCACTGAAGATGATTTCAGAAAGATTGAAACGTTGGCACGAAAAATGGAATGTTTTTCTGACCAGACCGCATCTCACGATTTTTGAATAATTATCAATTTACCGTTACTAACCACCACACATTTTGACAAGATTAGACAGAAAGGGCTCATAAATAAACTAAAATTGATGCGACCAAAACAGTATATAGATGTTATACTTCATATACATTCCTATTTAATTGAAACATTTTATAGGCAAACAAGAACGTGAACTAAATAAGTAAACAATTTGATGGTAGTAGCAAAATTGGTTTTTCGTTTTGACATAGTTCGCGAATTCCCCGATTTTCGTATCACGATGACTTCTGCTAATCTCCAGATGGTAATTTCGACATGTGTTTTCTGGTGGGATTTAGTAAGTAAGTTTTTCATTTCTTCTACTATTTCTTTAAGTGTAAATAAGTAGCTTTATATTTTCTTCTAGTGGAGTGATTGTTAGTTCAACTGGGTTGCTACTGATGTTTTCATTTGTTTCACATTTGAGATGAGTGAAAAAGTTTAGCTTTTAGTTTGCTGTCTCCATGTGCCATCCACTGCGAATATTGGAATTTAAGCAATCGGTATTATATTATTTTTCTTGCCTTCCGACGAATAGACAGCACCAGTACGTTAAGTGCTAAACCTTCTGTTTAGTTTGGTATAATTAATTTTCTTCCGTTTCGCAAGTAATGCATAGATGATAAATGTTCTTATTGGTTTTCGGCCTTCTGTGAAGGTAAGTAATTGGATTGTCCGTTGCTGTCTTTGTACGATTTAATGGACCGCCATTCGAGCTTGGCACCGGATGGTTTAACGTAGTTTTCGCTCATTATCGAATAAATAAACCTACGTTATTCTCAAGAGAATTCTGTTATAATAAAGTGTAGAGTTTAAAGCCGCTTAGCACATCATTTCCAATAAAAGGGCAACTGAGATAAAGCCTTTATTATCTTAAGAAGCTTTTTCATTACTTTTACCTGCAGACTCAAGTGGATCCGGGTCAACGTATTAAAAGGGTATAAACACACTCTATTTGATATCAAAGACCTTAATGAAACCCTGCCGCCCGGCTTATGATTTAACGAGCACTCGGCAAATACCACCAGCCGTTTAATAAGTGTGAGCAAAATTGTACTTAATTTCGCTCTATTTAATGTCGAATCCTCCTGGATCGACCGACTTCCTTTTCATAAGTGGGACCCGTCTACATTCTACCAGATCTTCACGATTTTTCCGAGGACTTCAGCTCGGTTGGACTCAAATCTGCATTAATAATTACACTTTAACTACTCTAACACATTATCATTTATCATCGACAGTACAAATATTTTTGTATGACGCTGATGTTCTTTGCCTACATGAAGAAGAAAGAGATATTCGAATAAATATTTCTTAAGGCTTTCAAAGTTGAACACGCAGTCACAAAAAAACGTGATTCACCATGCTCATGAACTTATATTGCATTAAATTAAAAAATAGGATAAACAAATAGATTATGAAATTTGCCCATTTCATTCTGTCGACCAATCTATCTGGTCTACGATCGCAAACGAACAAACCGATCGATCTTCCTCTGACCTCAAAAAAATCTAATGACAAAATATGCAAATTTATGAATGATGGAGAATTATGTTATAAAATGTGTTGTAACAGTCACAGTACGATGATTTAAAAAAAATTATCATAATTTAAAATAAAATATTGTATTTCTACTAAAGGTTGTTATAGTTTGGATTTGTTTTTAATCTTCCTTTCTCTCTGGATCAAAACGGTCTAAGCAGTAAATTAATTAGCTTTTTTTTTCATGGCTCACCACTCGTGCTGAAGAAATTTATATTATCGTTAGTAATCCCGTGGGTAGACTTTTGTATGTTTTCGAATTTGTGGCACACCGTCAGGGCCAAATCGTGAAGATTGATTATCTGAAAGAAATATTGCCAAAGCTTTCTCGTTTTATATTATTCCAATAATAAATTTGAACAATTTCAACTAAACAATAAAATGAATAATTAAACGAAAAAGGTTGTACTGTTATGGAATAGTCTCGTGAATTACAGATTTGGCCAGAAAAACGAAGAATGCTTTTGGAACCAACGCCATACTTTCTACAATGTATTTGCTCTTCTTCAGGGTCGATGAGAACAATCTTAAAAAATTTAACAGTCACATATAACACGAATTCATTGAAAATTTGCATGTACGTATTCAAAATGTAATAACGTTACCGGCGGGGAAGGGGTGATGGCCGCTACGGTTTAGGCGTTGACACGGATTTCATTGCTGTAAGGTAAAGGTCAAGGGTTCGAATCCCGTAGCCCTGCATTCGGACCTGACCGAACCCGACATACCTACAAACCGGCATCCGGAGGACATAACACCTGCTGTTGCGGACCCTCGTTCAATAAAGGAAAAAGTTAAATAATTTAAAAATATTTAATAATAACAATATATATTATATTATATATTTATATATTATATAATACTAATAATCAAAATAATAACAAT
>CM077108.1:3887630-3911008 GCA_039619505.1 Cimex hemipterus
ACTTATATATTATATAATACTAATAATCAAAATAATAACAATACCGTCAAAACGCCCTTCGAAATTAATAATAATAAATGTGATAATTTTGTAATGGTGTCGTTACAATAATAATATAATAATATTGATAATTTTTTATAAAAATTATTAAAATAATATTAAATAACAAAAAATTTCATCTTCACTACTATTCTAAATATATTGAAATGTATATGTAACATCTAGCTAAAAATAAATAAATTATAAAGACGCATTTAACAGGTACACACATATATCACAAGGGCGATGTCTAAAACAAAATTAAGGGGTTTTCCCTTGTGGGTGGTCAGACTGACTGTTTTTAATATATAAATAGACAAATGATTGGCACATTTGTATATTGCTCAAAAGCATTATTAGGAACAAAAATCAATAGTGAATGTAGAACATAAAGTTAAAAATTAGGTAGGAACAAACAAAATTGAGATATAAAGAACCTCTGTAATAAACTCTAATTTTGAGTATTGTATAAAATGGACTAAACGTCTCGATGTTTTTTACGGTTCAACCAAACAAGAATTCTAGAACTTCAACGCGTGTTAGGTAACATTAATATGATTGAAATGTTGCTGAAATGCCAGACATTGCATTATCAAAGTAGAGGCATAGTATTAATCATAACTTCAATCCTGGCAAAGCCGCAGTTATGACTGCGGATGACAGAGGCCGTAGGGTATAGAAGAAATAATTTTCGTACTTCAAGACAGTGAGGTTTGTTGTTTAAAAACGAACCTAAACAATCTAAGTGCAATTTATAGTGAGATTTTGTAACAAGATTATCTCCATTCTAAAATACAACAATAGACATATGCATAAGTATAAATTATTACATATTTATTTATTTAAAACAGGTTGTGGTAGTAATAGTAGTAATAACAATAGTAGTAAAGTAAAAAAACGGGGAATCCGTTGTGGCAGGGACGGTGATACCAGAGATGTCGGTTTTTAGTACTGAAAAATTTAATTACGTTTTCTTTATTCAAAATTGATTTAAAATTTGTATGTAAAGTGTTGTTGAGATGACAATTTATCGAGAAGGACTCGAACTCACGGCCTGGTCTCACCACTTGAGCTATATTGACTTCGATCCACCAACTCATCTCAACGTACGACTTTTCAAGTTTCCCTCATTTTGGCAAATATTCAAACGTTTTAATTAGATTATGTGAACCCAATAACAGGAGAAATGTGCTAAATATACGCTCAAAAATTGTTCATAAAAATATAATTCTTTTTTCATAATATATTTGTGGATGAGATCTCTGGTATAAATAATTTCAGTCATTCATATGATAATTCAAGTAAAAGTCAAAATTGAATTAAAACACCTGGTTCGCACCTAGGCAATTTTTTTTAAACTAAATCTTTTTTTTTTAACGAGGGTTCGCAATAGACGAGATCATAATATAAACCCTCAGGACGCCGGTGTCTTTGAAAAAAAAAAAATATATATATTTATTTATTTATTTGTAAGTATCCAGCAGTCCTGCATTCGTACCCTGGACCTTTACTTTACAGTGATGAGCGCCGTGTCAAAGACTAAACCTTGCGGCTACCGACGCCCCCTTAAAACTATTATACACGCTTTTTCAAACATAACGAATTCCCGGGCTGATAGGTCAGGAGGAAAACACAAAGGTAAGAATACAGCCCAGTATTTTCATAATTTATTACTCACTTTTATCGCAGCGTAAACAGGTTTTTTCTCCTTTAAGTAACTTTTGAATATTTGATTGAACCAAATATTCAATTCATTGTTATTACAGGTTTTTCCTTTAGCTTCAAATACGTCATTAGATAGTTGATTAAATGATGGCATTCCCAATTGTGACTACATTACGAAAAACTTCTCTTCAATCTAAAAAATATTATATGTCTGGTGCCAAATGCTTGTCGTGGTTTGAAACATCTTAAATATGTGAAGACCATACTGACTGTCTTCAGTCATAAAACCTTTATATTTTTCCTATAAATCATTTAAATTTGATAGAGAACATGTGGATATTACTTTTTCAAATAAAACGTTTACGAGCGTAAAATATCGCGTCAACTAGTACACTGTCCGATGTGCTTCGTTTTAAATTCAATTGGCGGCATGCTTCTCTATTTGTGCAAATAGCGTTGATTAAATGCTCTAAATTCTGAAATACTCTTGATGCACTGGGTGGTAGTCAAAAGTTCATAAAAATTGTAAAAAGATACAGAAGGCAGTTTGGTATATTAAGTGTCAGGTTTAAAGTAAAAAATATATATTTAGTTTTGATTTGATCTGTTGGCTTCTACAGTTTATTGACGTTCGTTAGCAACCAAGTCTACACATTATTAACTGATGAATCTGCTACAATTTTCTTCGATTAGTGTAGAATCAGAGGTTTACATGTACGTAATGTTCAATAAAAAATTGTTTTTATCTAATAATTTTCGCTATTTGCAAAACGAAGACTAAGAAACGTCTCCCAAAATAGTGAGAGGACTGTTGTAGAATAAAATTGAATAACCATATAAAGAATAAGGTGATATAAAACACAATTTGAAGGTGTACGTTGTAATAAACAAAAACAATATTACCTGAAAACGTCTTGGGAAATAACTATGTTACTGTATATTTGGGTCATGGTAATATAAAATCGATTGTTTGTAAGAAATTTAAATGTATGAATCTTTAATGGAGTGATGAGTACTGAAGCCGACGCCAGGTCGGCTTATCTCTACAATCCGTCGAGGTACAATATCGCGTTAGCATACGGTGATGAGCAAATTGACATAACAATGGTTCCCCGTAGGTGGTCGGCCAATGTAATCAGCTTAATGATCACAGTATCAACAGTTCGCACGTTCGAATACAGTTATCTCTTAGACGACACGGAAATTTCAAAGTATGGTGAAAATGCGTAGAAATAATTACATTTAGTTGGGTTGTTAAAAGAATATTGTGCAAAATGAATGGGGCGCGTTTTTAATGAATCAATTAATATATTTTCGTACAAAATTCCTTATAAATATTATACTCATCAACTTTTTTTGCTTAGTTCAATGCTTTAATAATAAATTAAGTTGATGAACATTTTCAGTAAATTAACAAGTTTTCGTGGTACGCTTTCCCAATTACTATATTCCAATTAATTAAGGTTTTTAGTTGATGCTAAAAAGTTACTGTCACGAGTGGAATTCGAACCTTCGGTTAGTTATGCTGCTGCGTCTACCACTAGAGCAATTTCGAATTTTCCCTCCTTTTTGCCGTTTTTCAAATTCAGTCAATTTTTTAATTAAATACGGTAATTGTAATGGGAATATGTGGATAATAAATTTTTATGTTTTTAACATTTGATTGTATGTCCTCTGAAGTAAAAATGATCTGACGTATTAACTAAAATGGTGAAGTTATATTCGAGAAGGCAATAAGAACAATTAGTTAAAAAATCCTGTTCCGTACTTTCCTGTTTAGATTTGTATCAATTGTAATATTGCATTCCGTAAACAAGTTTGAACATTATTCAAGCTTTGTTTTATAAAGTCGTCGTTTTCGGGAATCAGAACAAAATATCCGTAAAACGGCGCAGACGTAACAACGTCACGTCTTACCCTTATTGCGTCGCCCCGTTTCTCTGGAATTGCACCTCCTAAATTATAATTTATTTTCGTATACCATAAACTCGGACAAATCTTTTATCGTCCTTTTTTTGTCATGAGGTAAATTCATTTTGCCCTTCGAAATAATGAAAGGGGGCTAACCTTCGACAAGATTATACAGTGAATAATAATATTAATAATAAGCGTGCTCCGAAAATTTTGCATAACTTGGGGACACTAAGTGGATCAAGCGGTCACAACTGCACTTCTTTTATTTAGCCATCTCACATAAAATTTTTTTCAAACTTTAACAAATTTTTTTGTTATATTAACTGTCTGTAACAGACGTGTTTTGAACGCGATCGAGAGAGGATCACGGTTGCCTCGGGTTTATTAACGGCGTGCTTCGACATGTTTTATTCGGGGAGATCCTCGAACCAGTTGGTTATACTTTAAGTTGTTATTTGTTAGTGTGGTGTTGTTTGTTGTTGGAGTTTAGAATTATTTATTAATTTATTTATTAAAGCAACTGTTACGGTAACCACGAGCTCGGGAAATGATGCCCAAGGCATTGGCGATTCGCAAAACCATAAAATGGTTTTTCGGGTTCTGTTCAATTCAGCCGCAAAAGGACAGGAGAGTCAATATCGATTAGTGAATATAAAATTTTCGTGATCGAGCCTACATTGCACAATAATTATATAATTATAAGGTTCAGGGTGAACCATAGGATATGTGTTCCTTTGGTCAACAGGAGGATTATAAATGTGATAGTTGTTTCATGATGGATGATTTAGAACACAGTTTGGAATAATATGCGCAATGAAGGTTATCGAATAGCCTTTTTAATTAGAAAATACTGCTAACCTCAAAAAACCTCAAAAAAGGCTTGTGTGATATGAAATTGTAATTCTAAATTATTCGTGTTATTTATGTTGTGTATCTGATTTATTACAAACGTTTGTTTCCGTTTAGATATTGTGTCTTAGGATTAGGGGATTTCCTTCGGGCGTGTGCTCCTCCTGGCTGTTGTCTTTTTTTTGGATGGAGATAGGTCCTCCTAGGGTAAGGGAGATGAGAACTTTTCCACATTATGTCTATGTCGGTGGTTTTATCCACATTTCCGTTAAGACTCTCGTTACTTACAAACATCTATAGTCAACATTATTAAATAATTAAATGATAGGTCCTTTCCTCCTCGCTGGCTGGTTGGGTGAACTTCTGGGAGTTGATGACATACTGATTTGACCTTCTCTTTAGGTAAATATTTTACGCTGGCTGATGAAGAAACTCAAACTAAAAAAAGTTACATGAAATGCAATTCAGCGGTCCAATGCTATAATTTAACTTTCACTACTTTAAAAAGACAAGGTACAGGATGAGTTTTATTTCTGGTATGGAATAAATGGGTGTATGATAATATTCAATGCAGTTTCTGGTTTATTCTGGTATGCGCCTTCTCGTTTGTTCCATCGTTCTTCATGGACTAGGAGTCGTCTTTCTTAACCTGTCGCAGGATTATTTCTATTTTTAAAAAGCCAGCGATTTTTCCATTATTATTTTACTGAATTTGAAGACTTGTACGTTTGTTAGCATCGTGGGGGCTTCCAACGTCTTCTTTTCCCACCCCATCTCATCCTCATTCAAGACTATTCCAGGGCTTCATCGGAACTATCCCCTAATTGAAGAAAAATACTCAGTTCATTCGTCGGGCCTTCGAAAAATAGAACTTTCTTATCAGGAAACTATTTGACTAAGTTAAAAAATGTGAACGTGCATTCAAAGTGTTTGAAGTTGCGGTTTGACTAAAAGAATTAAAAATGAAATTTGCATTTCATGCGGATGAGATCGAACATGACCCTTCCAATGTACAAAATTATATAACCTTTATTGCAATTCATACATTATGTCGATATAATTTTTAGGAACCTTTGATTTTTTAAGGTTTTTATTAGAATAACAGTGATATTTGAAGATAAATATAAAATATAAATTTAATTTGAAAAGTAGGGGAAAAAATTTTTCTTCATCATGAAAATATCCACTTCATAAGGAGTTAATATTTCCTATGTAAAATGGATGGGTTATGTATCACAACTCGAAAATCTAAACTGTCTATATAATTTCTTTTTTCTGGATTGAAACAGGGGAACGGGTTTTATTATTAAAGGCAATAGATTTAAAAATCTGTCGAAAAATATAATTGGGCGTTTACTCAGTCCGTGAATTAATACTTGATCGTTTAGGCCCAAGCGGCCTGGAATTTGTGTTATATCGGCACGCTTGTGAACAAAAAAAAAATCTGTTAATTTTTACCGCCCGCCCTAAACAAAAACGTGGGCGGAAAGGGATATTAAGATAAAAAGTACTCTTCAAACAAAATGCGATATCAGTTATATTTGGGCACTAATGTTTTCTTTGCGGTTTCCCCAGGGCTGGAAATGGGTTAATTGGCCGCAGGCATGAACCAGTATATCAGCCAGTGCGGCTAACACCTGTTATCAAGTCTCGGGCGATATATTGCTTCTATTCCAGATTTATCGGTCGCCTCCAATTTACATGCATTGTTAATTAATTCCAGCTGGATTAACGCTAAACACTCCTCGCTGCGATAATCTTCTTTTCTTTCAAGTTCATGGTCTTCTTTTTAAAAATTAAACTTGCAATTAATGGGTTTGAGTAGTTCCATAAAAATGACCGTAATTTAGAAACGACTCGTAAAACATGAATAAATTTGTTAAGAACATAAATTTTATGTTCTGAACGTAAAATAAAATGTGTCCTTAATAAACCCACTTAATTTAAAATGTATATTTCGTATAATGTGTGTTTAATACTACTGTGTATATGTATTTATATTTCTAATCATTTAAAAGTACATATATTTCTTGTTTGCTCAGATATAAAACCACTTCGCACTACCCAACATGGTCATAATCGCTTGACCAAGGCGTTACTTGCGTCAATTGGTACCGTTTCCGGTAAAGATACGTTTCATGTAATTGAACGAAACCATTCCATGGCTCTCTACGGTGAGCAGATTGCCACCCGACATGCGAATGGGGCTTGAGCACATCAGCGAGTCTTTGAGTCCCATATTTCAATTCAAAGAAAGAAAAATAACGGTAATTCCTTTCCAGAAGGCAATAAAGTTGGTCAAATAATTTCGTTTTCTTTTACATACGTGTTGTATAATTAATTATTTATTGTCTTTCCTAAATATTTCACTGATTTCTGGGAACCAAATACCTTACGATTGAAGGCGGTTGGTTTGTACTGTTGAACTGAGCACCATTCAAATTATTTTCGCATACATAAGGCGCAGATAAACTTATATATAAAATCCACACCAAAATTATTGGGGTCCGTTTGACCAATTAATATATGACTATTAATTACGGTTTTTAATTGGGATGAAAAAAAGTTAATGGCACAAGAGGGATCCGAACCCACGACCTTCGTCTAGATAGGCCGCTGCTCTACCACCTGAGCTATCGTGACCTTGATTCACTCGGACAACAATTCCCCATCTTAACCTCACCTTACGAGTTTTCCTCTTATTATTATTAACTACTGTCAACTACATAAATAACAAAGACAAGTGTACATAATTCTCCGATTTTTCTCTGTCCACGTTGAAAAATTACAAGTGTTTGGTATGACGTTAGAGGTGAAATAGTCTTCTCTAGGATGTGCTACAATTTTGTGCGAAGAAGGTTAGACGCCTGCCAATATCAGAGTACGGACGTCCCTGGGCAAGATGAGGGCGATACGGCTTTCAATTGTATTTTATTTTTTGAAATACCTAATAACCTTCCAACAATTCGGAAGGAGAAATTAGGTTTGTCGCGAACGTATTTATATAATTTTCAGCTCCTCGTTATTATGCTGCCGGTTTCTGGGTGATGGAACAGCAACTGATCCTTATCTCTTCATATTGCGAGCAACACGATTTAACGAGTTTTGTTTCTGCACGACTCGCAAATCGCCACTATTGTCAAAGGTACAGGTACCATTGTAAAATTTATTTACTTCCAAGTATTAATATTAATGTATAGATTAGGTAATTATATATATAATTATAATGATGTAATACGTATATGATAAAATGTTTTGTTCTTGATACGTATTATTATTTGTGTAATGTAATCCAAATACTTTCTTACTTTCCCTTCTTTCTGATATGATACAATTGCACAAAATCAAGTTCGGATTGTATAAAGTTTATTTCGAATATAGGTCAGAGAAACTTGCCTTCCTCGCGTGAGAAAATGAAACTAGCGATGAGGCTATGCTTTGTTATGTAGCACAGTTATGGGGCAGCCGCAAGTATGAAAACATTGAAATAATATTTGGACGCTTTGTAAAGAAATTTTTTAATTTACCAGTAAAGCCACCAGGTTTTGTTATCTATTTATAGTTTCACCTTGTACCTGAATTTTTCTACACATTAAAACTAAATTTAAATACATAAATAAATGTTTAATCCTAGGCGCGAACAGATAGCCAATATTCTACCCAATAAAAATACCAACCGTAAATTATTCTGGTATAATGACATTAAAAGACTGTGAGAAAAGAAACATAGACATAAATGAGGTTTGAAGTGACAAAATTTTAATATCAAATTTAATAAACGAATATTAAATTGTAATAAATTTTATTAGGTATAGTAGTCCAGTTGATCAAATAAATTCTTTTCAATTCGTTAATGTATTGGTTGAGATAAAAAAGTCAGTGCTACACGCGGGATTCGAACCAACGACCTTCGGCTTTATACGCCGTACTCCACCACTTGAGCTATCGTGTTTTCGATCCACGCGGACACTAACTTATCCATACCAACCCTACCTTTAGAAAAATGGCAAAAAGGAGGGAAAATTCAAAGGTGGGTTTGAGATGGGAAGTTAGTGTCCGCGTGGATCGAAAACACGATAGCTCAAGTGGTGGAGTACGGCGTATAAAGCCGAAGGTCGTTGGTTCGAATCCCGCTCGTAACACTCTTTTATCTCAACTTAAAACCTTAATTAATTGAAAACATTGTAATAAATAATGTCTCGGGGCAAGGAATAGTGTACGGCATCCTCTTTCTAAACAGCTAAATAGAATTAATTCATCAATAAAATTTAAATGTTAACGAGGTTTATGAGGTGTCTCACCAAAGTGAGAGGGGGAACTAATTTATTTAAATAATTTTTTATTGAGCTATGGTTTAAAAATTTGTCCTCTTTGTATTGTAATGTTGAGTTAATATTGCTTGTCTTTTATTAATTTTTGTGCTAGCGAAAACTGCTCTGATGACTCGAGGGCTTTGAGTATGTCGGTTATAATTAGGAATGTATTTTATTTATTTTTCTAATAATAATAATAAAGACTTTTATTATTATATTATAAGGAAAATCCTGTTGAAATCATCCAATTAATTCCAGAGGGCCGTACTCCCTTCGTACGGGAGTCAAACGGCATTTTCTATTTTTTCTACTTAAGGGAAGACAATTCCAAAAGAGGACATGAGAAAATCGCCCATCCAGAGAAAGTCTTCTTCCCCCTCTATTTTATCCAGATATTTCTAAACCAGGCCTTTGTAGAGACAACTATCTACTGCTAACAGAAAATAATTTTGCCGGGCTTGCAGTGTTTTTTGAAGAATTTTCCTCACTTCGTAATTAATTAAGTAAAATTTAAAAAAGTTCATCCCCCCTAAATGGATGAGTCACATAGATCCTACGTTCTTCGTGTAATACGGCGCGAAGCAGAACACGTTTGAGTCGACTTTGAAACGAGAGAGTGTAGATTGACCAATTGTCACGTTATGTCTTACAGTTTAGTGCAAGTAACAACATTTTCATTTTGTGATTGGCATTCGCAATCGATTTACATTTAGATATAAATAAGTACTTTATAAATAATATAAATTAGTGAGCATTATAGGAAAAATACATGATGTCAACACCCCCAGTACAAAGGGAGATTTTCTGCAATAAATACCACAATCATGTGAAACAATGAATGCGACTTCTTAGCAGAAACAAACTCTTATCATCAATGTATAAAATCCGAATGTCAACATTTATTATGGAAGTAGAGATATTTTGCAATATTTGTATGAAGTGGAGTTCGATCCTCTTATGTTAATTATCAATTAAATTGGAGAAAGAGACGTCATTATTTTCCCCACCCTGGACCATTTTGAATTAATTGATTTTCCAATTGACCAAAGTGTCCTTGTAATAAATTAACCGAGTAGTCTGCATGAATGTAAATTCAAGCCCTAGCTTAGTAACAAGGGTTTGTAGATGGATTATTCTGTATTCAGGAACGAATCCGGACCAAACGGGTAATTAGTAAAATATTAATGACCACCGGATTGATTTTAAATCCTTTTCGGGTAATTATTTACTGTAGATACTAATTTTTTTTTAAATTTCCATTTAATGAAAGTCACTTTTTTTTAAACATTATTCGACCCTTTGTAAATATTTGAAATGCACGTTAAGATTACGAAATGTTGACTGATCGATATTCTCTTTTTTCACTGTTTTACTATCTGTGAAATCGTAAAGTGGGACGTCCTTCTTTTCCAGATGAATGTTGTAAACTTACGTGTTGATAAAATCAATTCGAAATAAAACATGGACTGTTTGTTTATATCTGATTCTAAAATCCTATCTTAACGATCGCTACTTCCAAATATCACAGGGCTGTGGGTGTATCCAACCACACCATCCATTCCGATCTAAATGACCGTTTTGTTACCGAGCTAGCTCAATCCCGCTACAAAACGTTCCATTCCAAACTACCCCACCATCCGAACCCGTTGGACAAAAACCTGCCACATTTCCTAATAATCCCAACAGAAGATTGAAGCGTCGGTGGCCCAGCGACAACCGAAACAGTTGACATCAGTCTCCTACGACGGAGTACATCTCGTTCATCATACTGATGTACTAAGTGCTACCATCACTGGATGCTAACTGTTAAGCTTTCATGCTACCGTTAAGATGTTCATATGTAAATATTATCTGTTTTACTTATTACCTCAAAAAATGCAGTTGAATAAAAAGGTTTAATTTTTTTATTTAACCATATATTCTATTATTCTTTAAAGAAATCTAGTAAAAAATCGAGCGTGGCCAATTTTTTTCTAGTGTAGACCAAAATTTAGTTTCAAAGAGAATACGAATATGGAAATACACCGCACGAAATTAAAAGCAGCTGTCTGTCCCAAGTCATTGCCTCGGTAATAGGACCGACTAAAGACACATAATACTGTTAATGTTCAGTAACTCTATTTCATATTTCGATCCGTGGGATTTTCAAGAGGTTAAGGCTCAGCAGGTTTGTGAGTAGATACCTTGTTGAAAATTTACCCTCTGAACATGTATCGAATTGACAAAGGAGGGCGTTCTGTCAACTGGTACCAAGCAATTTGACTTAAACAGTTGAAATGTAGGCAATTTGCGTGGAAGTCTCTCCTTCGGCCGTGTTTCCTCCCTAATTAGACTTAACCGAATATTACAAACATATTTTTCACGCCCAAGGCCAAGGTTCGTTCAGGTTACGGAGCAGGGGTTAAGGAAGCCCTAATGGGCGTCGTGCGGCTTAGATAATGGGGCAATAAATCTAGGAGAAAGTTAACTCCTTAAGAGCAGCCCTAGTCCGTAAGGGATAGCTCCTCGGCACAGCCAGTAGTTCGGGGCATTGACAACAAAACAACCGTATAAATCCATGGCGGGTTTGAAACTTTGCTCGAGTGAACGCTTTCCCTTTTATTTTTTTCCCACAGTCCTCTTACTCCATCTCACTAATAAAACCGTAGAAGAACAAACACTATCTGTCATTTAAAATTATTTTTCATCCGAATACATGCCTGATAAATGGATTGATTCCGAGTGAAAACAAATAGAAAGACGGTACAATTTCGATCTTAATGATAACACGCATTGTTAAGGCGTAATGGCTGTGGTGAACACATTAAATGAGCTTATTCCCAAGTAAGGCAATGTTTTTCACTAAACGAAAAATAAAAAATTCATTCAAATAAGAATGACCAAATTGTTCACAAAATGTCGGCAATTAATGATGAAGGAGGTATATGTTATATATGATGATATAAACACAATCGCACAAATGTAATAATTACTCATTCCATTAAGAAGTTGTCATAAAACGATTAGAAACGAAATTCTATATGTTCTATTGATGAACTTCCCTTGTACTTGACGACATTGTTTGAGTTTGGAATTCTAAAGTTGCAACATTATTATACACTTATGGTTTGCAGTTCGTAACTGACAATCGATTAAAATTACAGAGGAACATAAACATATTAGAAAGATATTGCGAACAATTTTATTGTTAACCTGTTGTTGTTACTTTTGGAAAGGGTGACAGACTTGTCCATTGACAGTTATTCTTACTAGATATATCTGTTGAAATCAACTATAAATATCGTGGAGTTATCTTCCCCACACGCTTTTACTTCTATCATTTGAAGTGGGTGTCGTTTACAGCTCAGATGGGATTTAAGGGAATTTGTGCTGGCTTAATGATAAATTACTACAAACTTAATGCTGTGTTTAGGTTGGGTTGTTCGATGAATACCCTCTGAGGATATAAAAATATGACGTAGTTAAGGAATTTTTTTTAAACAAACATTTTGGCCACTCTTCCTCAACTTCTAGAGATAAATTGCATTTAGGGACATCACTGTAGCTCTACTTTAAATAGGTCTTGAAAATTATTATTATCCCTAAATCCGTCTTCTAAAAATTTCTGCTATTGAGATTGCAAAACGCACGTTCTGCTTCTCCTATTGGCCTTTTCTAATTTCTAAATATTCCACCTTACAAACTTAAATTTTAATACTATCCCTGAATGGGAAACCAAATTTTACTTGCTTTCTTGCAAACAGCACCCCTTTTTATGCTTTGGACGGATATCGGTCATAGTTTCCCCCTGTAATTAATTTATTGTCTCACACTAATCAGCATATGAATCTGGGTGATATTCAGTGGGTGTATAAAACGAGGTGTGAACTACTTAGGCCTGGATAGCGGGCCCTTCTGCCCAATGCCCTCTATGAAACTCTAAGGTCAGAGACGACGTGTTCTATTTCGTAGCAGAAAAGAATTTCATTTTGCGAACGCATATATATACAATTTCATTTAAATTTTTTATTAATTGTTTATCTGACTTCTGGATTTACTTTATTGTTCGTTATTTTGATTTTCAGAAATCGTGATATGCTGTCTGGTGTTATGTAGGTTTCGAAAAACATTTTCTTTTTCGTGCCAACGCTTCGGTTTTTAGTGAAATCATCTTCAGAGCCTGGGATTTACAAACGTTGTTTAAATTTAACATAAACATGTACGATGTGAAAAAAAGTTGATACAATGCAAATAAATATTTTTTATATGAATCACTCAAAGTATTTATTTTCTGTGTAATTGTGCTGTTCTTCGTGTCGACACGGCGTTGGGATTTTTTTTTCAAACTTGCCGATTAGAAATGGATTATAAAAGGATATAACTATATTACGAGTTCTGAAAAATACTGGTGTTCTAAGGGAATACTTAATAATATTATCACTACTTTTTTAAATCATCAAATTCAACTTATCTATTATCTACAAAAAATTTAAGTTTGAAATAAATTCACTTTTTTCCACATTCTGGATGTATTTGTTAAATTTAAACAATGTTTGTAAATCCCAGGCCCTGAAGATGATTTCACCAAACAACGAAACGTTGGCACGATAAAGAAAATGTTTTTTGAAACCTACATAACACCAGACAGCATATCACGATTTCTGAATAATCAAAATAACGAACGATAAAGTAAATCCAGAAGTCAAATTAAACAATTAATAAAAAATTTAAATTCAACTCTCATTTAACGATAAACTAACGTCACTAATCACCACAAGTTCGTTATTTTCTTTCCGCGTTGGTATAGTACTAGTTTTTGTTGCTTTATGTATACTTTCATTCACTTCCGAAAGACGATTAAAAAAACTGTTTTAGTCTTAATTATGAAGATTTTCTATAACATAGTATGTTTAATGTGTCGTTACTTTATATTACTGTACTATAACAAATAAATCAATTAGAAACTAAATCTGAAATCGTGTATGTTTATTGCAAAACAATTGCATGAAAAGTGCACTCTAATAAAAGATATAATACTGTAAATATTTATGACACCGTTTTAAACATTAGTATTGAAACGTGTGAATGAAATTATAACCCGGCTGAAAAAGATGATACAGGTCAGGAAAAGGCTGATGGTAGTATAAATTTTTCTATAAACATTGTAGCGAAACACTGCTTTTAAAAAATATTGTTTGCCTCAGGGACGAGATAAGCGTTTACAATAACCATTCATAATCTTTTGTATCTCAGTCCCTTATTTGCCCTCCTGGGTCGCATAGAGGGCTGTCTATCAGATAAGACGTTAATGAGTCTCTCCCGCAGCTCAAAAGGATTGTTGGCTTGCGATTTTTCGCATACTTTGAATTTGAAAATCTTGGCATTGCCCCGGCTGACTGAGCCGGAAGATTATAAGGTGGAGTGATAAAGCAGGAACACGCTAAACGAGGTCAGTTACGCGGTTCATGTTTTATGGATGCGGATATAAAATTTTATTATTCCAATTTAACTGTGTAAACAAATCTCATTTTAGAACCAACGCTCGATTCCGTTAGATATAAAATTTTAATACTTTTTTATATGGTATGAGGTATAAACGGAATTGATAATCATTTTTACGAAAATCCGGAAATTATTCTAAAGAATTGAAAATTATGTTAAGAGTTTTTATAATAAAAAATACATTTATTGAAAACATGAACGTGTAAAATTACTGTTTGTTGGTTTATTTCCCAAAGATTGTGGCATATTTCCCGAGTTTTTGACGACATGACAAATTTTAATAACTGTAGAAAATAGGTTAGCAAACATCAGCACGCGTACTTCGGGCAGGTTTATCTTATTTTTAACATATCAACGTCGGTCTAGAAATATGTAAGTAACCAAGCAGATTTTTATTGATGCTATCTTGGTTTGCGAGTCCATTAACTCGTGCTGAACCGATGTTGAGTCACTTATTGGGTCCGTCTCGCGGGTGTGGAGAAGCAGTTTAGTTCTATAATTTGGGTACAAAATCAAAGCGGAGCGGTTTGTTGGAAAAAAACTTTTTGTATGATGGCGTATTTTTAGGAAATTTGTAAATTTTTAACTTAACGATTTTTAGTAAGAAAACTGCAAATTTTAATATTTCATGCCCAATAACACAGGTTTATATAGATTTCAATATCTAGTTATATATTAGTAGTCTGGGTTACATTTACTTTTGGAATTTTTTTTTTTTTTTTTTGCAAATCAGTTAGTTTATACCATATTAATCTCAGTTTTTTTTGGTTCTGCTTGACCATGCTTTGTCATCGTTGCTACCGATGAGGCTAAAACAAGGACGTCTCAACCCAACAACTGCGATCCGGCTCCTCGAGTTAAAAGTATATAATTTAAAGATAAAATTGTTGTGATTGGCAGAGCTCTCGCAAATAGCATAGTCGATAGGGAGATTTCGTAGAACTGCCGCGTAAAAGTCTGGGGAGCCGTCCATTGAATGTACTTATTATTTTTCTATTTATGTTTTAGTGGTCCATTGAGGAAGTTACCTCTTTCAATTAATTATTCCCTTTATTCAAGGTTCTGGTTGAGATAAAAAGTTAGTGTCAGGAGTGGGACTTGAAACCACGACTTTCGGCTAGATAGGCCACTGCTCTACCATTTGAGATATTCTGAATTCGATCCGGTCGGACACCAAGTTCCATCTCAGCTTACGACTTTTCAAATTTTCCCTCTTTTTGCATTTTCAAATGTCGTGTAATCCGAATCCGATTCTTAGTGAATTTTAATTATAATTTTCATATGTAATAGCAAGTACGGACAATAAAATATTTGCCACAACTCATTCCGTTCTAGTATTCCAATTTACGGACGCAGTACCGTATTACTAGTGTTTCCTCGTCATTTTGTCTACCAGAGGAAACACTGAATCTCCATGAAGAGCAGTACGGTGCGACCACATCAGAATATAATGCTAAATGACAGGTTCTAGGCTTGGGCAAGATGTTAATCAAAATTGGAAAAATTGTGGGACGCAAAATTAACCCCTGAGGTCGCCCTGCAACACGATAAAACTTTCAAACGTTTTTTAAAATCATTTTTCTTCGATACCTAAACGTAAACGTGTACCGGCGGAACCACCATTCAAAAGGGCCCAAGGGATTTGTTGTTTTGAGACTAAGCTTACCTCCGATTTCCTACCTAATTATTGAGGAAGTAGGAAGAGATAGGGACTTAAAAACGAGCTTTGAATTTAAATGCGTACTCCCCTGTTGTTCAGCTATTCCCTCTCACATATGTTTTGTCAAGAATTTAAAAAACAAATAATATCGATAGGATCTAAAGTTATTCAGATATACATTATGTACCTAAATACATATTTGAAACTTTTTTCGTCAAATTCTAAATAAAATCAAAGTAAATAAGAGAAAAAACCAGTTTCCCTTTAATTTTAACAATCTAAAGATAAATCATAGATTTTTTTACCGCACTCAATTTTTACTACGCTTCTTGTTCGACGATATGTGAGTCGCATTTAAACAGAGTGTAGAGATAAAAATAAAAATATAATAGTTTTGTAAAATGCATTTTTTCAATTTTTTTTTTAAATTTCATTGTTATACAAACTAATCACTTTCGAAAAATAATATAATCGAATATTCTAATCCAAAAATTTTATGTTAGAAAGATTTTTTAAATAACGTTGAAGTTTATATCACATTTTGAGAAAGGCAAGGTTGATGAAATTTTCTGGCTGGTTGACGCGGTCGTCTCGCCCCCTGCGCCATTAATATGGAAAATGCCTGCAATAAGCACTCATGCAAAGATAATAATAAATAAAACCTAACAATATTAAAATCTTCAAATTAAATATGTTCAATGTATAAATTTATTAATTGAAACATTCAATAAATAAACACATCTACTTATCTCTTATATTATTATATAGTTAAGAAAATAATAAAGCAACATACCTCAAAACTGATTTTATTAACGGCCGTTAATAATTATTCCATTATTCGAGGAATCGATATAAGAAAATTTAACATCCTAAATTTAAAAAAAAAGCAACCCCACTCTGGTTTTATCATTCTGAATACAATCTGCGTATGTAGATGCAGAAGACCCTTTATGTATTTGCATCTGCCTAATTGCACGTATTATTGCAGAATTGGAGACAAACTTGTGGGTATTGACGACTGGGAAAATTCAAATATCTTGTAAAATAATGTTTAAATATACTGTAAAAGGTTTAGTATAAAAGAGCATGAACTAAAAAAAAATCTACAGTAGTTTTTTTTTATGTATAATCTTTTAAAATTGTAAAATATCGCCGTAGAGATTGTATGTCTTTTTAAACTTCGAATTATGAGAAATGGTTGAAAAATATAATCGAACGTTTATTTGCCGCGCAAATGTCTGATATCAATAATAAAAATTGAGGCGAGTAATTTAACAACTCCGAGAGGACCTATCTCGTTTAAATTTTTTAACCAGCAGTTCATACTTCAGAATTTTATCTAAAGAGCATAGCACGCTATCGCGTGATTTAAATATAGAGAGGGGTTCTTTTTGCGCCAATTTTATACTTAATTTTTCTAATTAATTTTAGCACGATTGCGTTTTTTGTTGAAGAACGATTGGAAGTTTAGGAAGAATAGGCAGATCGTCCATTTTATGGCAGAGGTTCGTATTAATAAACAATCTTTTCTAATTTTATTGGTTTTATCAACCAACAGAAAAGCAATTTACAATTAAATCGTTTAGTATCTTTTTATTTTCTTAAGCCCCGTTGCATTATGAAAAAAATAACGCAAATAACAGACAAATACAAAAAACCATATTAAATAATATACAGGGTGTTGCAGAGTTAAATGTCAATACTGTCAAAGTGGATTCCATAATAACACTTAGTATAGTGCCACCAGAACGAGGTTACTTACTTGACATTTACTGACATATTAACATTTACGTGAATGTAGTCTAAAATCAGATTTTTTCTCGTAAACGCGTACCTCTTCAACTTTATCATAATTTAAACACACAAAATATGACCTTTATTTTGCAAAGTACATTACATTTTCTATAATTCTACAAAGTAAAATTAAAATTAAAAGAATAAATTCTATAAAATAATAACATGTTCTTTAAAATGTTCACGCTTCCGAGTACACAGTAGCCGCTCAAAGATTAACCAATGATAAAACGCGTGTTTTTTGAAAATACTCAATGACTTTTCCATAAATGTTTTACCCAAGCTATTTTATAAGTAGCCTAGCAATATACAGATTTTTCCATTTTCTTAGTGAGATATCTTTTACAAGGTTGAAAAATGTGTATCGAATCAAAGGAGCAGCAACGCACGAACATCATACAGTCATAATTTTAGTAAAAACATTTATTAGTTGATTAATGATTAAATATTACTTCACAAAATAAATTTTCAAAGTCATATACAACTACTTTCACTTGAGTAGCCCTTCCTAACTCTGTCTTCTCGTTTTGCCATCAAAGCAGGCGTGTCTCAGGGTTCAGTTCTGGGACCTACACTTTATTGCATATTTTTAAAAGCTTTCCCTACAACAAAATGCAGCCAACTCGCTTTTTATGCCGACATCGCACTTTACAGTTTTACCTGGAGAATTAGTACCATCGTAAGACACATAATAATGAGCTAGAAAGAGAATGACGATGGAAGCTGACATTTAACTTTTCAAAAACTAGTTGTAGTCGTTTAAGTGGTTAAAAATTGTGAGGTTCTAGGAATCACTCTTGATACCAAATTTCGGTACTGATAGAAAAATAATTTTCTTTTATTTAATCTTCTAAGTTTTTCTAAATTTAAAATTAAAGATTTCCCTTTTTTACAATAAACCTTTTAATTAAGAAATTAAAATTTACCTTACTTACGAACAAAAAGTATAATTATAAATTAAAATTAACTTTCTCGGTTAATGAACAAAAAAGTCCTTTTCTTCCGAACAAGTGCTTCGTGAAAATATCTCCTTATTTTCCGATGTTCACGGTACCGCATTCAGCATAGGACTCCCTTCCTATTCTGTTTCCTTTTAGATCATGCAGGTCCAGCAGGGCAGCGTCGACCGACCTAGTTGACACGTAACAATATCGTACGAGAAAGCAGTTATACGAACACTTTTCACATTGCTTAGAAAAGAGTCTGGTATGAGTCAACACAATAAACTACTAATTTATAATTTATTTATTTAACCAATGCTGCTATATAAATTGCAGGGGATTTTGCCAGTAAAACAAATCTTATTAAATTATAGGCAATTCAAATAAATTTGTGCGGCGAGCACTTTTCTCTCCCAGATATTACAGATCGTCAGAGCTACACGATCGAACTAACATTAAATAATTAGAGGTAATGTGCGGGGAGGTCAGCCAATTCTTTAGGCGTGTCTCCTTAAATCCCATTTGGAGATAAAATGGTGAATATCCAGCAAATGCAAATTGGAAACATAAGAGGATCAAACACAATGTACCTGGTTTATAAACTTGTCATAGTTATAAAATTGATAATTATAAAAATATTTATATATTTATTTATGAGTCACACTTTTTGTATGCATTTATTTAATTCTACATATTGACTTCATGCCTCTGGATGTGGTTTTCTGAGCATAAATGTTTTCCCACAAATCATTATGTAATTTCTCGTATCTCTTTGCGTGTACAAATTATTGGTTGTAAACAGTAGGAAGCTATAATAAAACTTCAGTTTCCCTACATTCTAAAATTATTGTATGTATTGTACTTCACAGGTGCAAATAAAAATTTATTCCATTCTGTTCAAACTACTTAAATAAATTATCAATTTAAGAAACAACCATTTCCGAACCCATCCGGGAAACTTGTGATTTGAGTTTGTATCAAAATTCAAACTAAAATGCTGCAGAGAATAGTTTTATTCATTAATTAAGTAGAATGCCGGCCATCCTAAATCAATACGTTAAAACTCCGGATTGTACCCAATACGGCGCTTAGCTATGTTTAACCTTCACGACCGATCTGCTATGTTGGGTTTTAATTTATTCAGCGCCTTGTTAATAGCTGATATATTTACTTGGAAAATTTATTCTTTCGAGGAACTCCATGTCAAGCTCGCACTTCTGACCCGCATATTTTCTCCCCTTCACGGAAAAACGTTGAATTAGGATATGGTTATGTTAAATGGGCAGCCTATCAGTCAACTAGACGTGTGAAACAGTGAATAAAAGTAAATGAAAAAACTTTCTGGTATGATAGTTATAACTTCTAATTGCAAACTCTTATAATAAGCGGCAAACAGTTTTAGCACTTATAAATAATAATTATAAATCAGTTATAACATGTAGTTAGGTTCAAATTATCAAAAGCAGTTTTTCCGGTAGAACGAATTTTTTTTAACTAGAACAATAAATTTCACTTGCTGAAAATAAACTAGTTTGAGATAGGAAAGCTCCGGTTAAATAAATCCGATGACACGCTTATGAAAGTATATCAAACAATTCTAATGATTGATGATGATAAATCATTGGCATTGTCTAGATGCGGAAACAGACGAAGTGAAGAGAAAAATTGGCCAACGTGAAATATTTCATGAAGGGGCCCGGTCGGTTAAGCAAACGGAAACGGAGACAAAAAGGGACATTGATACGGTTTTAAGAGAAAAAAGAGATAAAAGGGATTTGAAAGCGTGCATCAAGGGCTGCCGTGGATGAGAAAGACACTGGGAATTAATGCTAAGATTGTCCTTCCAAGAAAACTTGCAACACCACTTGCACACGGATTAGCCGAGGGGCGAAAAAAGCAATGACATTTACCGGCCCTCAACGACTGAATATAATAGACAAATTTTAAGTTTGTAATTAAGAAATAGTTCCTTGCATAAAAATAATTTGTAATTCTTTGTTATCAAATTTCAACGGGCATTACTTCTGGAAATGAGAGCGATTCGTTTAAATAAATATTTCAAAATGTTTTGAAGAAATATAAATAACAGGAAATTGCTTAAATTCCTAGGCTGTGAAGCACACACCTGGGTGGAGGAAGGCGGGTTAGCAACGTAAATAAGGTCTTGCATATATCATAGAGCTATGAGGTAGGGAAGCATAAATATTCTTCGATAAAGCGTGCCGTTACACCGAATGCATAGCTCACCCCCACGTATCCATCGCGTGCTACAGTTATTCTTCCATCCCTTGTGAAAACATTATTTTCAACCTGAACGGCGGTATTTGTATTTCGTAATCGCCCTCGGTTATCTTCACTAAAAATTTACCAACAATTGTCGAAACAATTTTGATACACACTTGGATTTGATTGTATTAATAAAACACACAAACACACACAATAATTGCATAAGGTATTTTTGTATCGTGCAAAACTCTAGATTGTTACTTCTATTATTTGATTATTAATAATTAAGGCAACAATATTGTGAATTTATTTTAATTCTTATATATTACTATGATATCTTTTCTCTTCTGGTCTTCTCCGGGAAAAAATCCATATTTCTGACCTTTTTATGTACAATTAAAACACCCAACTTCCGGAAATATCTTTCAGGAAAAAGCTTGATAAATTTTGAATAAAATGAAAAATGGTATTTTGTCACGCAATAATGACTCATCTGCACAGAAACAAACACTTAGAGCGCTGAAGATGATCTCAATGAAGATCGAAACATTCACCCGATAAAGAAAATGTTTTTCTAAAACCGACGTGACACCAGATCACATCTCACGGTATGTAAATAAAATTATTTAAATTTTTATTTAATTGTTAATAATAAAAATCGCCAAATATTTTTTTTCCTGTTTTGTACAAATAGTTTTTGGCATTTTCATAAGTTTAGTTTGTTAATTTTGTCGTATCTTTATAAATTGACTTCCTGCCAGTTTATATCAATAAACAAAAATTAAAAAAAAAGAATTGCCGCAATCTAGGAATTTTTGTATCGTAATATTTTGTAAGAAGTTGAATGTATCTCTAGTTTTCCATTCTTGTAAATAACAGTCAATTACCTTTCTTCAGTCGACAATAAGGTTTGTTTTCTTGAAAATTTTGCTTAGTTGTGATCAAACCCACAGTACGACCGAGGAAATGGACTCATTTTGCAGATAAGTCGGAATAATGGATGACAACATAGAGGACGAGATTTGTCGCCATTAGGCCCCTATGCCTTCCACGTGTCTCGGTTCGAACTGAACATTTCCCCTCGAGGTAATGCTCCATACCAAACTAGTTCATCTACCAAAGCTGGCGTAATACGTAATGGCGCTTTTTGGTGTGGAGAAACGACAATAAAATACCGTACAAAAACAGTCAAACAAGTTTTTTTATATACCAAATAGTCGTTTCCGATCGTTCAAACGTTCGTCTATCTAGCTTTAGCCCGTTTTTAGACTCATTTCAGCACTTCACTATGTACAAAGACTATTTAGAATTATATGATGGTGAGACAATAAAATTTCTTACAGACGTTTTTTTACTTTTATGAAACCTTTAAGAAAGCATGGCAAAGACACACACATCGGGATTTAATATATATTTTCTAAACTTTTCTTCACTACTTGTTTTGTTCATTAGGGTTAAAGTTTTATTTAAAAATGGTTGAAAATAATTACTTATATGTTTATTTATTATAAAGGAGTTTTCGAGACGAAACAATTGAATAAAGTTCGCTACATTATATGTACAGAAAGCATTTAAGCTAGTTTAAGCAAATATGACAGAGTTTGAAAATAAAATAAAATAAAAAGCAATCGATCATTTCCGTAAAGACTGAAAAATTTTTCTTTTCTCCAACCCGTATTTAACCGTCAGTTCTTTCGTATATATTCTTAGGTTGAGACCACTTTTTTTCTCTTCTCCTGGGAAAAGATATTTTTTTCTTTTGCTTATACAAATATCTGAAAAAATTTACTCTTTACCTTGCAAACCAGTTAAAATCTCGTGCTAAAAAGAATATTTTTTATAGTTAATTTCGTCTTTTTAAACAGTGTAGCATAGCAAGTTCATTCGATTAAAATATAAATTATAAATACATTTTCAGACCGTAACAATATTTTATCTTGCTTCATTAATCTTGTGAGTTGGATATTTTGCCTGTTAAGTTATGTAATTATTGTAGTAATTCAAAATGTATAAAGATTACCAAAAGCCAACAAATTATGTATGCCGCTGAATCAGATTTAACAAATTTTCAATCATCAATATGACCAATTTAAGTTTTTCATTGACTTGTTGGGTAGTTAAAAACTACTAGGTTGTTAATGTGCTATCATAAATTCCGTCCATTTTTAATACAACGGGACACAAGATAAATTCAACTTGATATTTTGTGTGTGGATTTTCACAGGAATCCTTGACCCACTTTATGAGTCTGAATCACTGAATCACTTTATCTTTGTTTCCCACATTAGATCAAATCACCCACGATTCTCTAATTGAAGTACTATGTATTTTTTGACGAGTATTTACAAATTTCGCCATCAGTTTTTCGGTTTATGTGTCGTGTATGGCAAAGATTGTTTATTTTATTTTGCCTATCGAGAATTTTTGTAAAGTCACGTAAGTAATATTATTTTTCAATTCAATAAACAATATATATATATATATATATATATATAT
>CM077108.1:3911408-4019238 GCA_039619505.1 Cimex hemipterus
TATATATATATATATATATATACATTACAGGTATTACATTTAATTAAGGTTTTTAGTTGAGATAAAAAAGGGAATGGCACGAGCAGGATTTGAACCCACGATCTTCGATTAGATACGCAGCTGCTCTACCACTTGAGCCATCGTGACCTCGATCCATTCGGACACTAACTTCCCATCTCAACCCCACCTTTTGAATTTTCCCTCATTCAGTAAGAAAAAATCGACGTACCTGGCCAAAGATCTTGGGTTCGAATCCTGCTCGTGCCCTTGTCCATTTTATCGCAAACAAAAAACCTTAACCAATTGTAATAATAATTGGTCAAGCAGACAACGAAATTCGTGAATTACAGCTATTGATTAATTGTGGGATTGATTACACGAAATAAAAGCATGTAATTATTTGCTCTGGTGGTTAACAGGATTAAATGTGGTTATCAGCAATCCCAGAATCTGCAAATATATTAACTCATTGACCATTTTATGAAGCAAATTGACTCATTTTACTCTACAGTAAACTGAATTAATAATAATTCTTCTATATTCTTCTAAAGAAATAAACACGTTAAATATACGTAAATCATAGAAAAACTAGATAATCTTTATATGATAAAACAAGAATGATTGAGTGGAAAGCCGTGTATTTATCAAGAGCATGTATTAGTAAGTTTCCAGCGAGATTCGTGTTAGAAATGGAATTATTATGCCGTTGTAGAAAAGTATTTTACTCCATCAGAGTAGCAAAACGTCGACCTGAAAACTAGGATTTTTTATTTAAACACTGACTCCCAAAAAATAACACGAAAATGAGTTAAGTGAAAAGTTTGTATTCCAGACTTTATGGTGCGATTGTGATTTAAATTCTGTTACTGTTTCTAGAACAAGCAAATGGACTTTGCTTTCCATAACATAGGCTTAAATAAAAGTTTGGATGAACTTGATAGTGGAGGGAAAATTAGATAATCTAATCAAGAGTAAGAATAGCCCAACTTTTCATTCAGGAAAGCTAAGGATATTTTTTAAGGCTCATTAACACTGGAATTATACAATTTCGATTTAAACTGAAGGTTTTTTTAATGTGTATTTTACTATGAATGTGTTTTTAAATCATTGCATGGTAATATTGTACAGCGTTCAATACATTTACTTAACTTCTACAAAATAAAATTATCGTTATGAGAAGACAAAGCAGAGATATTTGATTAATAAAGATTGTTTTCGACGATTCTTGTAATGTCAACATGAAAAACATAATTTCAAAATTTGAAATATTGAACATCCTGATTTTTAGTTTTGTTTTATTTAAAAACTGCAACACTGTGAAAAATTTAGCCGATTAATCTTCGATATTCCGTGCAAATATCTCTAATAAATCAATTGGTTGGCATGTCTCGCTGAATGTTTTCATTTATGGCCTAAGAAACGGTTTAAAATGTAAATTTCTAGATTTTATTGTGCGATCCGTTTTCCGACAGGCAGTTAGTCTTTGTAGGGCTGTGTAAAGATTTTATCAGAATATCATATTACAGCAATGAAGGGAATCCTTCATGATTATATTACAGCAAAGAGTATGCAGGTTATGTTTACTTATGTCAAAAGGGAATATTAAAAATCACAAAAAGGTAAAATTCACGAGAAGAGCCATCAAAACAATATAACATTTTGTATTAAATACATTGAATTTTATAAAATATAATGTATTGTGTTCTGCCACTATTTCCAGCTTTGACAAATTCAAAGTTTTCACTAAAAAAATGGAAAAAGTAAAGATTAAAGGAAATAATAAATTTTGCATTTGAAGAAAGTAAATTGAGAGTGAAGTGCCATTTCTTTAGTTCATTTACATTCTAACCAGTATAAAATAATACATTTTACTTTTTTCTTATATTTTTTGTCAATAACGATGTCTGTCATTTTGATGATCTGTGTGCTATTTTAAGATCGGTTGTTCAATAATATGCTTAAGTAGTGAGGAGCAATCATGAATAAGTATTTTCGATGGATTAGTCAACCAAGCACTGAAGATGTCCGAATAAAGGTCGAAGCGCAAGGAAAAAAAATGAAAAAGGAGTTTACCTCAAATTCTTCATTCCTGACCGCTTCTCAATTCTTCAACGCATTTCGAAGAACATAGTACTATAGTTATTTTCGTACAATTAAGCCCTTTTTAGTTCAGGAAAGGTACGGGGAGATTTTTTTTCTAGTTTGTCCTTATGATAATTAATTTTTTATGGTGTTTATTTGCTTTTCATTTTATTGTCTCTTTTCATCAAATTTGTAATTTGGGTATTTATCTACGCATTTGCATACACGCCATTTGGTTCTAGTCTTGTAGTCTAGTCGATGTATTATTTTACGGTGCATTTTGTGTCACATTTTTTAATATCTTACGTTTCGTAGTGATGAAGTATTTATTTTGGAATATGTTTTATTTATTTCTTGAATATATTTTAATTCCTAATTATTTTTTAAAAAATGTACGATGCACAAAAATACGTGAAATGAAAAAAAGGTACATTGAATTGAGTCAAGATTTAATTGTTAATTAAGAGTATATAAACAATTAAATAATTGATCTTTTATTTTATTTTATTCCACATTGCATTATATCATAATATATGGCAAAGAGATTTGTTTGATTATACATAAGTTACAGTTATAAATTCGAGACGACTAGAGAAAAAATAACTTAAGAAAAAAATGAAGAACGATGGCTAGTCCTTCGATAAGGAAATGAGAGGTGCTGGAAGGAAGAGGGGATCGAAACTACGGTTGTATGATCCTATTAGGCGACATGGCAGCTTATTGGTAGGGAGTCCTCATCCTCTGGGATTCTGCGATACCTGATATATATGGCCTCACTAATCCAAGAGGTCATCTCTCTTAATAACTGCCGAGTCCTAAAGGAGACGGCCCTTAGCTCCATTCACCCAAGAGCGGCCGCCCTTCCAAAGCCGCCTTGAATTTTAACTAAGGTAAATTTTAACCCCTGTTCTAATCTTTCTTTAACCTTCCCAGTTTTTTAAGCGACGCTCGTAGTTGCTCCAAACGACTTCGAGAAAGTCTCAATTAAAAGAATAAAATACTTTCATTTTATTAATGTAATTGTGTTCCAAATGGTTTAAGACGGATTAACCCTTCTTTAGAAATTAACGGGCCGTGGAATGGTTGGGAATTAGAATTAAGCTTGAAAAAAGGAAAAAACACCTATTTTTAAATGAAAAAAAGAACGAAAAGAGTAATAAACTTAGAAACACAGCGAAATAAATCAAAACTGGTAGTCGTTCATATAAACAAAATAGTGCGAATTTTGAACTTATCTTCTTATCGTATGAAGCGATAAATATATATTTTTTTCATTATTATTTTCTTTTCGATTATTTTTGGGGTCTGCTTTTACCATATAAGTAGAAACAAATATAATTATAACGTTATTAAAATTAAATTATCTATAAATTACAATAGCAGGTAATCACAGTTTTATACTTTCCAAAAGAATAGTTCCTACTCACAGTAAGTTGTTCTGCACCGATCCGGATTTCGAGCCTCTTAGCTCATCATCAGGTTGAAGGACTTCTACAACCACGTCCCTCGACGTGCATTGCCAAAGTGAAACCGCTGATACCTCCGCCACCGCGACGCTCCAATTAACAGCTGACTTTTAATGACTGTCAATTTGAACGTGAAACGCGGAAATTATAACACAAAAAATATTAGAATAAAAATAATAACAATTAAAATAATTAGTTTAATTATTTGGATGTTTGATATTATTTATATACATATTTAAAATGGGAGGTAGATCAAAATCTGTTGTGCAATTAATGCATTTTTCACCATTTTACATTTTTTAATTTCAAATTTCTCAAACCAATCTAGTTCCCTCCCTTTGTTGAAACTATGTAACACTCTCGCATTTAGATTTGGGCTGAATTTATGTTTTGTTTCTTTTAGATGGTACTTAAATTCCGAAAATTTGCTTGATTTAGGCAAGTGTACTTTTACTCTCGTTTTTATTTCTCTACCGCGGAGGCATCAACGGTTTCACGTTGGCATTGCACGTCGAGGGACCTGGTTGGAGAAGTCCTTCAACCTGATGATGAGCTAAGAGGCTCGAAATCCGGATCATGCAGAACAACTATGAGTAGGAACTATCCTTTTGGAAAGTATTGAACACCACACTTACCCCATCATTTATCATTCTATCATTCTATCATAGTTTTTGCATAAAAGACCATAATACAAGCGAAAAAATACTTAATTGCTGAAACGTAACGTAGTAATTCCGTACGAATCTTCAATTTTGTAAGAAGATGCCTAAAAATAAGGACTTTCATATTCAACAGAATTCGGGAAATATGAAATAAACATTCCACAAATATAATTGTTCTGCAAAATTAATTAATATATTCATAAACACAGAAAAAGGCAGGTTTTATAATACAGTACGCAATGAAGTATGAGTAGTACAAAGACCGTAGAACAGAATGAAAATCCAAAATTAATGTACGGAAAAAATATTTGGACAGTAAAAAAAGAAAAATGGAACAAACTATATTTTAAAACAATATAGAGAATCTACGTAATTCGATATCACTGCACCTTAAAGAAATTTAAAAAAAAGGAAGTGTTTATAAAGCAGTTTATATGATAAAGTTTTCAGGCAACAAAATTTATTGGGAAAAAACACAATTGCTCAAAAATAGATTAAGATTTATAAACCTAGTGTGTTAAAGAACAAAATGTCACAGGACTATCTGAACATGTTTTAGAAACCAATGATACCATCAACTGTGATATTGTTAAAAATTTACAGATCAGAGGAATGAGGTGTAAATGAATGTATTAATGAAATAGCATCAACTTGTGGAAGAACAACCAAAACATAAACAGTAATGGAACCCGATAAGTTTTTATAAAGATTGAGTGTGATTAGTGACCGTTAATCGATGATTGTTCATAAAGCGTGAGATACGGTTTGGTGTGGTTAGGTTTCAGAAGAACATCTTTATCGTGCCAACGTTTCGATCTTTATTGAGATCATCTTCAGATCCTGGGATTTACAAACAATGTTTGAATTTAACAAATACATGTAGGATGTGGAAAAAAGGTAATGTGTACAATGCAAAAAGAATATATTTTCTATTTTCAATCAAATTATTTCTACTCACTCAAAGTGTTGGTTTTCTGCGAAAGTTTGCCATTCTTCTGTGCCCATATTTAGAGGGTCAGTGAGATATGTTGTTTTATGTTTATATACGTTGGATTTGGAAGGGGGAAGAAGTCGGCGTAGAAAGGCATAAACATATTTTTTAATACAAAATTTTCGTACACTAAGTACATTGTAAAAGATTACAAATTTCAAACGTTATTATTTACACACGTATTGGTGCAAATATTGTTATTTTGATAAATTTCCAATTCATTTTTGTAGTTGCCAACAGGTTTAACCTGCTGTTCTGTAACTTTCATTTACAATACCATATATTTATCTTGAAGTTTTCTTCTTTACTTTTTATTAAGTTGATTTTATTTTTTATTTTCTGGAAGTGGTGACGTAACGAATTTCAACAACCATTCTTTCCTTTTCCTTTTGTTTTATTTTTTGGCTGTTTTTCGGGTCCATTGTTCCTGCACCCCAGTTCTTGGCCTCATTACAGATAAAATTCCGTTTATATGACTCGAAAAATATTTAAAATACACAGGCAGAAATGTGATTCTGGCTTATTGTAAGATTATGTAGTTTTATCATTTTCATATTGAAACAGGCCTCGATGTTTATTGCCTTTTCGTACACGGTGACGTATTACATTATTCACGTTAAATACCAAATTTAACCATGTTTTTTCTTCAATTGAAATTAAAAATTAAAAATTAAACACACTATACAAACTTAAAACCAAAAAATACATAGTGTAATATACGCAAAGAAATAACATTATTTTTTACCGTATGTAACATCGGTGCTATCCTTACTCAGAATCTAGATTTGTATCTAAAGAATAACTTAGTTACTAATGTATGGACTAAACTATCTTTGGTAAGGTGGTATTGTAGGATAAAGAATTACTATAACATAACATCTAAATAAATATATATTATAACATAATCAATAAAATTGCATGCTTTATAATTAGCTACCACATCGCAAAAAACCAAAAAAATATATTTATTGGAAATATTCATTTTTATGATTATTCGGAAATAGTGAGATGCTGTCTGGTGTGACTTAGTTCCAGAAAACCATTTTCTTTGTCGTGTGATGTGAAAAAAATAAAAATACACAATCCAAATATTTTTTTATTTATTTATTATTATTATTTATTATAAATTAAATATTTGTGTGTTCAATCAAAGTGTTGTGATTATTAGTGACACCAGACCGCAACTCACGATTTCGGAATAATTATCGATTAACGTTCACTAATAATCACAACACTTTGATTGAACACACAAATATTTATTTTCTACTCACTCAAAGTGTTTGTTTTTTGCGTATATTGAGTGAAAATAAAAAAAAATTTATTTGCATTGCATAAAGTCATTTTTTTTCCACATCATATCTTCCATCAAAGAAACTCATGTTTGAAATAAATTAATATCAAATTCAGGGTCGCTGAGTTCTGATCTCACTCCTTCCATTGATGAGTGAGGCGTTAATTTCTTTCAATTCCGGCCACCGGTCCCCTTAGGCGTCCGAAAAATTCGAGAAGGGACGGTGGGGATCGAAACCTCGATCGTGGGATCGACTTGCACACAGACTGATGCCTTTACCAGTCCGCAATCGCCGGGGGTCTAGTTAGAATAGACTGAAGAAAACAAAAATTAAAACCAGGTACAGTAAGAATACAAAAATATTCAATCTAAGGTGTGTCGGTTCCGTGTCGAACAATTCCTTATGGTAACAATATGATGAAAAAAAGGTAGGTCGAATAAACATAATTTGTTTATTCATGCAATACATTCTGAATACAAGATATGATTACTTTTTTCAATTTTTGAAATCTTATGTTATCTTAAGTTAATATATTATAACACTGGTAATTACATATTGCTGCAATTAGATTTAGCATATTAAAGCAAATAATAAATAGGCCTCCCAGTCATACTGCTGATATGTTGTTCCAAGAAGGGAATATATGAAATTAAGCAATCATTTGTACCATGAGTGATTCAATCCTTTAAAGTTGATTAATCTGAAAATTACTTTTATCATGATTAATGTTTAAACATTTCTATTCTAAAAAAAAAAAAATGGCATGAGCGGGATTCGAACCCACGACCTTTGGCTAAATGGGTTGCTACTTTTCCACTTGAGTTATCGTGAACTCGATCCACTCGGGCACTAAGTTCCTACCTCATCACTTGAATTTTCCTCCTTTTTGCCTTTTTTTCAAATTTCGTGTATTCTTCTTCATGCTCGCCGACAAATGAAATGGGCACGGAGAGCAATTTAAATGTTATTTCATTAATTACCTTTATTAATTTGGGTGTTGATACATCAAGTTTAATTTATAGTAAAAGCCTCCCGGTGGAATGCCGTGATTAGCGAGAGGTGGTAGGCTCAATATTGATTTGAGCTCATATAAATCAGTATCAATTTGTTGTAATAACTGTAGGTTTAAACGTGAAAACCTTCGGGGGAAATTTCTTGCTAAGATATTTTTAATATCGGCATTTATTTTAATTAATTATATTTTTTAGCTAAGTGTGTGGTGATTAGTGGCCGTTAGGAGATAATTATTCAGAAATCGTGAGATAGGGTCTGGTGTGATTTCAGAAAAATATTTCCTTTATCCTGCCAACGTTTTGACCTTTATTGAGATCATCTTCAGGGCCTGGGATTTACAGACATTATTTAAATGTAACAAATACTCAGAGGATGTGGAGAAAAGTGAATTGATACAACGAAAAAAAAAATTATATTCAATGATTATTTCTTCTCACTCAAAGTGTTTGTTTTCTAGATGCGTTACGCAAAAACAAACACTTTGATTGAATACAAAATATATATTTTCCACATCCTACATGTTGTTAAATTTATACAACGTTTGTAAATCCCAGGCTCTGAAGATAATCTCAATATAGATCGAAACGTTCGCACGACAAAGGAAATATTTTTCTGAAACTTATATCACACCAAACCGTACCTCACGATTTCTGAATAATTAGTTTTAACTACAGATGTTGTACATAAGTGGAATAAATATTTGTACAAAGTAAAGTAAATTCTGGGATCATTTCCAATTAAAAGGGCATTGCCTATGCCGAGATTGGAACCCAAACTTTGGTAAATACGAACCGGACGCCTAATAACCTGGCCTCCGCAAAACCTAACTATGAATTGATAATTTTGTTCTAAATCTTTTAAGTTAGCTGTTTTTATACTTAAAATAATTGAGAGAACATATATGTAAAATGTAGTTTAATATTAATTTAGTGATATTAGTGAAGCAAATAACAAGGGTCCCTCGTTTTCAGAATTAGATTACCATTTTATTACCCCTCCCTGCACTCAATAAAATGTTAAAACTGGCCGGTAGGCCCCATTTGCGATATCTTAAAGTTATTATGTACAATTAACGGAAATAAATGACGAGATTATAATTTCGTGGAAGTAATGAGCTGATCAGATAACCGGAGCTATCTCGGCGGAACGTGTTAGCTCGTGCTTGGTTTCGTAACATTCCCTCGGATCTGAACATATTTATTACCTATATAAATAGTTAGCGGAGAGAAAAGGGCTATTAACCGGGTCTCACGCAGTTCGCCATCACGCTACGAGATGGTATGATTTAAAAATTCATAACAGCCAATTGTGATTACAACCCGGGGTTCGGACAAACTGTTTTTGGCACGGAATGTTTACAAATCACAAATCCACGGTTGGCGGAATGCGGGAACATGCTTTCCTCTTGTTCGAAAACTGGGAGAACACTCTGTCAAAGCTGGCCATAGTTTGTACACATTGATCAAATTTTTCATTTTCCCTTTAATTACAAAGGTTCGAATTTTTAAAATTTTACTTCTGTTAATGATTAAAAAATAAATTATATAATGAGAAAGGCCAATAGACATTTTTCAGAATTCCTATCTTGTAAATACTGAAATATATTTTTATGGCAATCGCGAAGATATCGTAAAAATGTTTTAGTTTATATTACCAACTCTAAAGATAAAGGCATATAAAGCGGCAGATAGGACTACCCAATGAGGTTGGGCAGCAAAACGAAATTACCGCTAATGACGAAATCATTTTTCCTAAATATTTTATTTGTACCTTTACATATTAGTACAAATTATTAGTACAAAATGATCACAAACCTTTTTTTCACATAGTCATAGTACTAATACTGAAGATATTCTGCACCAGGATGACTCATGGCATGAGAACCAGCCAATGAGTTCAGTGTGAACGATTTAGAGGCAAGGAGTTCGCGAGGCCATTATCGATTAGTGCGAAGAGGCGGGTTCTCGGGATGGAAATGTGTAGAGAGGGCTCGAATAGTAGAGTAGGTATGGGTCTAGAGATTGTTTGGACACTTTTGAGAATGTGGATATATTTGTTGACAGTGAGGTTAGCAACGTAGCAAGGAGATTTTACAATTTGTTTGAATAGTCCGTTTGGAAGGATTGGATGAGCTGAATATTGGATAGCTTGACAGAACACCTCAGTTTTATGCCGTATGTCCAAAACGATCGGAATTAAGTCTTGTGTAAGGTTAATTTAGCGTAGAAGGTCACGACGGAAACTGAAAATACCCATAGATGCCCAAGTATTGAGTTGTCACTTTTGTGATGCCACGTCAATTTTACGTCAGGCTATCATAGAAAGTACTTGGCTTTCAAGGAAATCGAAAATGAAAATTAGTCATTGATGTTTATTTGAAAGCAAGACTGTTTTCTACATTGTGCACGTACACTAAACACATTTTTCATCCGTCTTGTTCTCCAGTTTTGGCAATAGTATTCCACAAGCTCAAAGTCTTCTTGGACGTTGGACATTGCAGGGATAGGATTAGAATTGGAGAAGAAAGGTATAATAAGGTACGTATTAGGGTATGTAGGTAGGCCAACATGAATAAACCAACTCGACAACAGGGACGCTCCATACCATCACTGAGTTACGTTGAAAAATGCTGCTCTGGAAAAAAATAAGCTTCTTACCATTTATTTCGCTTTCCCCACGTACTGTTAAGCCCATCCGGAGATCACAGAGCAAATTTACAACCATCTAAAAAGCGCAGCATCGTCCAATGACCAATGGCTGTGTTCTCAGCAATTGCGAGCCGTGTAACTCTGTATTCTCTAGGAAATTTTGATCCCCTTACTGGGCAAAAAGCCATCTGTTCATGATGATTTAATCTTTTCTAAGCAGTACGTTCAGAAATAAAAACAACTCGACGTCCTCATTAGAATCGCTTGAACAACACTAATGTGCCAGTTTACCGAATTCTCAAAGTCAAAAAACGGTCATCCCGTGGTTTTGCTACCCCAGGGCGTCCAGAACCGGTCATCCTATAGTAGGACCCAGTTTGTTTAATACATTTAATTGCGTCTCACAGTGTTTCGTAGGGAAATACCAGTAAAGACCGTCCATCAGTACCACTCCACGCGCAACATCCTTTGCACTAAGTGGGATTTTAAGGTTAAAAATAGAAATTAAGAAAACAAAGATGAAAACTAAACAGTTTGTTGCTTCATAATTCAAATGAGACTGAATAAACAGTTAAAATTAAAAACTAATTAAATTAAAAAATAAACATTGTAAAATTGTTTTACCTTGATTTGGATTGATTCCTCTAATTGATGTACCGATTTAATACATAACACAAATAAATATTTATTGGTAAAAACTATAAGCTAATTTCAGGGCAGAATTTTTTTAATCGCCAAAATGAAAAAACGTATTAGGATAGAATTTGTGCCTATCTTCGTGGATGAAAACCGGATGAGCATAGAATATCTACACTTCTAAGAACGGATACAAACAATAATCAATATTATTTAGAGTCGAGGATATAGAAATTACACTTAAAAACAAATTATTATCGTAATCTATAAAGCGCGGATTAGCGTGCAATAAAAGTCTTCAAAAGCCCCTTGATATTTTCACAAAATATAGCAAAATACGCAGCATAAATGTTAGAAATACCACGGGCCAAAATAACTTTTTTAACCTAGACATATTTCTTCTTTCGATTTAGTAAACATTCATTTTGAAATAAAATAAGATAGCAGAACTTCAGTCACACTAAAAATGATATAATTGAAAATATTATGCAAACTAAATAATTAAGCTGGATTAAAGAAATGATCTGATTTAATATTTTCGATAAGATACATTTCAAAGTCAACCAAAACTACAGCGTTTTTATCTTAACAAATATTTTTATCTAGAAACAGACAATTTACCGCTCAAATAATACTTGAAGCAACTCAAAATAACTAGATCGTCGATTCCTTATATCTCCAAAAATGGTTAACATTTAAGATGTAATTAATTCCCTCCTTTTCAGTCAACCTCGTACTTTTGTGAAGGATGTTTTAATTTCTTTTCCTACCTCACTCATTTCTGTGGAAGGAAAAATTTGACTTTTTTTTTAAAGAAGTTGAAGTTCTCCCTTTTTGCGTTTTTTAGGTTGTCTACATTAAAATATGAAATACAAAAGTTGATAACGACTATATTTTTGTTACACAATTTCTTTCTGATGAATTGGATAGTTAAGAAAAAGCAATATTTCAAAAAAGGCCAATGCTGCATTAAAATTTTCGGAAATAAAGGTATGTTTATTATTTCAAAGGAATTTTGCTGTGCAAGTTTGTTTACGACTTTCTTTCATTAAATGTAATTGAAGCCTAATCAAATTTCCAGCTCTTGTTTTGTACATTTATGTTCTTAGTTGTATAGTTTAGTTTTAATTTTTAAAGTAATAAAAATGATTCAAATTTCCAATTTTCTTCAACTATGCACATATATGCAAAATGAAAATTTAACCATTGAACCAGGGAGATTAAAATAGGCAAAATCTCTCATCTTCATGGTCGTAAGAGGTAGATAAAAGAATATGCAATTCCATGTAAATCGGGCTCTCGTAATACCAACTTTCATCCTGTACTGTGATACCATCGGAGCCTATCTGTAAATTAATTTTGTTCCAGGAGAAGAAAACTTGCTCACTGTTGAAACAATTTGAGTAACTAAGGTATTTAGTTGAGATAAAAAAGTGTCACGAGTGGTATTCGATCCCACGACCTTCGGGAGATACGTTGCTACTCTACCACTCATCGGCGTATCGATCCGAAGGTCGTGGGTTCGAATCCATTCGTGAACTTACTTTTTATCTCTACTGAAAACTTTAATTAATTTATAGATACTAATTGGTCAAGCGGAACCCGAAAACTAGTAAAATTCTTTAACGTTCAACCTGGCAGTATTTATCTCATTAAATTAAAGTCACAATAGACAACACTATTGATCAATCCTTACTGACAGTTCGTTTCTTTTTGCGAACTGAATTAGGGAAAGTGCTTTAAGCTCTCGTCAGTATTAATGTAGTGGAAGACTTTCTCGTCCAACTAGTGAAACCAAACGAATCGTTATTGAGAAGTTGTACAGTCCATTTTTAACCTCATCAAGAATTTATTTAAGAATAATATAAAGCTCTTTCCTTTGAAGACCTTATTTGGATAATTGATCGAGATGAACATGAAATCGATTGGATAAGTTTGGGGTTGTAGGCAGCAAGTACCACAGTAGGCGAGGCATTAAACAACCGGCGACCGCATTTCCACCTCCAAGAGCGCCCTCAAGCCGCAGCGCGCTATTAAAGCTAATATTAATTACAAACTCGACATTGTGATAACAGTTATCAATTTGATCGTAAGACCTTTGTGGGCGATACCATTTCTTCAAAGGTGTGAAATGGCAAAATTATGCCACAAGAAACCTTCATCTGGTTCAACATATGCTATTTTATTTATATTCTGGCTGATAAATACATAATTTTAGAAAATCTATTTAAGATCAAATTATTACTGCACTTATCAAAACCTAGCGTCCGCCGAAGGTTTCGGAATGTAAATTTAGAAATATTTATCATCTAAATCAAAATAAGTTGATTCTTCTCTAAAGTAAACGAAATTGGAATATTTACAGTTATGCGTATAACAATATTTTCAAAAAAACGGAAGCTTATCTCGAAGGATAAGCTAATCCACTACGGCAGGAGCCGGTGTGAGTTGAGCTATCAAAGGACGAGGAAGGACTGTCTCTCATTTTTTCAATCGAACAACCTGCTGTACTTTCAATTTTAAGGGCAAGGAGTTGATATCGTATGTTTTTACTTGTCACATATTTTTATTTATCCACACAGTATCTGAATATATTATTTTTCAAGACCTTAGGTTTTGTTGTGGCACAAAAATTCCTTTTCATTTTTTTTTGTTTTTTCGTGTTACGTATATTTTTTCTTTTTTTTTCATTTTTACACAATTCAGGAGATTTATATCCATCGAGTGAAAGGTATTCACCAAAGATCGTTATATGCGTTATTCCTGACATACCTATTCCATGGACATAAAAATTTTATTCCACAATTGGCTCTTATATTTGAACAAATTATCCGAAAATTATGCACTAAGTATGCATTAAGTGAGGCGGCAGAAAAATTCAATTAATTTTCTTTCCTAATTCGTATTGACGTGTCTATATTTGTAAAGTTTCATTTTTATAATAACTAATAATAAATGGTTTGTTTACAATGTGTTCTCACTTCAAATCGTTACTATAACTTAATTAAATCAGCTTTGGTTACAACAGAACATGTTATCAGGTGGGTTTCCAGGATTCAATGCCGGCATTACTTTCGTAAGTAGTAGAAGTAATAATAAACCATCTAAAAGCCATAACACATTAAAGCAATGAACCGGATGGTATATAAAAACCAAGAAAGAAAATAGGCAATGTAATTGTATTTACCATTATTCTACCTTAACTTTTAATCACTATATAAAATAATAATATATTTAACTCTAATGGTACATAATAAATAACTGGCCTCAATTATTTTAGAGAGGAAAAGTACTTATTGGTTTAAGGGTTCCTAGCTATAAATTGTGTAGAAATTCTGGACTTTTAGACTTCTGGGAAATCTTAAATCTTTTATTCACTCACCCAACGATTCAAGAAACCCAGAACCGAGAATATTTCTAACTCAATAAAAAATATTGGATATAATTTAGGGTCGATTTAGTTAAGTGGGTTTAGAATTATATGATTTAACAAAACCACAAACAATTTGACAAGAATTACTTTTTGACGCTTCATCGACAACCTCTCATTGTAATTAACTGGTTCCTACATGTTCTTTTTACAAGAATCATATTACGTGAACTAGCAATTTACGTATAGTTTATACAATTAGTAAAGGTAACAATGTTGTATAGTCTCAATTATAATCAGTAGTTGTTCAAAAATCGATCTTTCAAATTTAGAATTCTTAATAAAATCAAATTTTATACATGGCACAAACCTGATCGTATCATTTACACGATGATTTAGTTTACGATATTTAGTGTTCAGTGAGCTTAGAGATTCATTATCGATCATTCGGTCTTCATTGGCCTTCCTAAGATGGATTGCGTTGTAATCAAAAGTAGACCAAATATTCCGGATCCGTGATAAGACAACCAATGATAGTCTCACAACACTTTTTAGCACCGAAGAATGCCTTATCAGGGCTTGGCGAAGGAAAAATGTTTCCCAGCAGGCAGATCAAAACCCACAAAAACACACAAACAATACACTCCCCATTCAAAATAGAATAAATGGCTTGTCTATAACAATATCTATCGGGTTTTTGGGTCGCTACTATTTGTTATATTCAAGCAGATAAAATTTTAGGATCGCGATATTAGTTGCGCTCATGGACAAATATTAATAATGTAAATGATAATTTGGCAGGACAATTCAGTTAGAAGTGCACTTTATCATTAAATATGTATAAACGACCGTGATGTAATAATCAGGTTTGATTTAGCCCAGGTGGAGAGAGACTGGTCCATAATTTATTTCATTCGTATGATTGGAGAATGTCTGGAATTCGAAGGGCCTCAACACATATTGAATTCGACGAGGGCCGTGGGGCTGCGTGCAAAGAATTCCTTCTTCAAAATTTGTCTGTTTGTCCGTGGGCCTAATTGAATTTCCAGAATTTATATATATATATATATATATATATATATATATATATATATATATATAACGATATATAACGACACATTTGTTTTTTATTCAAATAAGAGTGATTTGATTGTGCTCAAAGGTTAATACTTCCTAAATTGTACGACCATCTTTAGGTTCCTTTATTAAATTAATTATTCCTTACATTTTGGGTTCTTTCAATCGTAACATTAATTTTTGTCGGCATTTTATGTTGACACGGGAAGATCTATTATAGAAATGATGTCGTCGATGAATCATCTCACTTCACATTAGACCAGGGAGGATTTTTCTATTTATTAGCTATGAATGATAATTTTTAATCTATATTAAAAGGCTTACTTTTCAATGCATCGCTTTTATTATCGTTATAAAAACGCTAAACAATAAAATATATATAACTTATTATAGACTTATTATAATGTCAGTCATAGTAGACAGAAGTATAGAATTTGGCAAAGGAATGGAAAATGGAAATGCAACTAGGGAAGTCAATAGACTAATAATTCTTGGAATACCGATCACGTCGTTTGTACTGAACTATTAGTGATATAGAAACTAGGAAAGTACATTAAGCTAGGAGGCGGCAGTTCTTGGAGGGCAGAAATGCCTACTTTCAACATTAGTTATCGTCATAATCCTAGTATGTATTTCGTATTTTTCTATTATTGGATTGGGGGGGATATTATTGTATCCGTCCGATTTTCTAGAATAAAATTAATATTTCACACACATATTAATGTTACCCTACCTGCTGGTGCGTATATGTTGAGATAGAGGCAGTCTTCGCTCTGATTCTTGAGGTAGGGCAGGAGTCGTTTGAGGTACTCGAGTCGGCCGCGAGGCATCCTCCGAAGGGCTGCCGTCTCGTTGCCGATATCTGGCAGAAGCTGGGGGCAGACAGGCCCGAATTTGTCGGCCACTTTCACCCCGGTCCAGATGGCACCGGTCACTGGGGGCATGAACCTGAGAGACCCGGTCGGCGGTGATGCGTACGGTACCCCTTTAAACACCTCGACCGCACCTAGATGACGGGAATCCGGCGTCACCATCACCCCGCTTATTTCCCCGTACTTGGTTCGGATCGTCCTTGTGGCCGAGACCGCCAAAAGCAGGGCTACTACGCACCACAAACCTCCCCAGAACATGCTTGTCATCCGCCCATCTGTAACAAATAAAATCAATTTTCAATACAAAAAAAGAAAAATTTGTAATAAAAACACTGGTTTTTACAACCCATCGTACATTTAATATTTCAAGTTTATAAAACTTTTTTGCGTAATTTTATGTTACTTTGTACCCATAAATAATTTAACACGTGTCAATAAGCAATTTGTAATTCAATTCAATTTCATATCCCTATTATTCCTACTCTCATTAACGTTATGGCATTCAGGGTAAGACATATTGTTTTTCATTTCAACCATACAATAATCAACTTAATGAGCCTAACGGACTACTAATCCTGCTTTTGCGAAGAGCCTCAATTTATTGTTGCCTTGAAATGTTTTCTACTTTCTACATAAACCACAGACCTTCAATGGAGAATTAAGAAGTTGTGGATGAAAATCCTCTCAAACGTTCATAGAACTTGCAGTTCTTTTGGACGTTGCTAGATCGACGGTTTCCATACTCTACAATTTAAGCTTATCTCCAATGCTTTTATTATTACCTTTCATGTTTTATAATAACAAATATTAAGGAAAATGCCAATTAGCATGATGACAATCATTTCTTCTGCCAGCTTTCAAGATATTTGGTCGGCGCAGAGGTGAACCTGTAATTAGGTGGTCGTCAATAATTTTGGGTTGCCTATCTCGCTCTGATGTCCCACCATACGCGTTTCGGCAATAACTCTTCAATGCAAGGGAGTAAAGGTTGTGACGGCCTCCGTGTACTATATACTGTCTGCATAGGCCGGGGAGGGTCCCAACCATATGAACTACGTGGTAGTAGAAAATGTTCCACATCCATACCTGGTCCATGGGAATGGACTCTTAGCAGCTTAGTGGTGAGGCTCCTGGCAAGAACTTAATATGATGTAGCATTTTGCTCGCGAGTACGATTATCGGTTCCAAACCGGGCGCAGTGTTCCTCTATGGGGTGGTTAGACATTCCACTATTCACAACACCGCTGCCGGAGGGAATCCGGTACGGTAGTTTTTACGCTAGAATACTCTGGGAGATAGAGTTGCTTTTTTTGGGACGAGCCAGAATGATGCATTAACCCTTTCCCGGCGGCCACACGGCACGGTGCTTAATGCAGATCCATCCACTCGGAATGAACAAGCGGAGAGTGAGGTCTGTCCCCGGGGCCCCGGGTAGGGTGGCTTCTACACCGAAACTTACGGCTCTAACACAAATACACGTGAGCTGAGATGCGTAATCTCTCATCTTGACAATTAAAACATCCGGTAAGGCCGAAAGGTACTCCTCATGGTCCTTTAAGGGCTGAAGAGTACATAATTATGGGCACATAATTTCGCGATCTTCACGTGCTACTACTCCCTCGCAGTAATAGTAGACATCGGCCGAGGGTTCGGAACAGGGAAGTGAAATGACACGGGCCACTTCCATATCTTTCCGTTCTTAGGCGATCTTCCGCCTTAGAATTTTTAGAGTGCTTGATATTCCTCGATCGACACGGTTGTTCTGCACACATTCACGGATATAAATACATTCACAGGAAACAATCAAAATATCGAATAAACGAAATTTAGTAGGTATACAGTAATTGGATTTCTTTCAATACAAAAGATCTATATGTGTACACCTTATTCCTCCTGTATTATTAAGAAAACCATGGTACATAATAAACTCAATCACAGGCAACAATATAATAAAGAAAAGTTGGGGGCGTCGGTGGCCGCAAGGTCCGTTTTTGACACGGCGCTCATCAACGTAAGGTTAAGGTCCCGAGTTCGAATCCAGCGGCCCTGCATTCGTACCCGACATACAATGTTTTTTTTTTGTTTTTTTTTTTTCAAAAACACCGGCACCCCGAGGGTTTATATGACCTCTGCTGTTGCGAACCCTCGCAAAAAAATAATAAAAAATAAAGAAAAGTTCATAAAATCAAAACAAACCATAAAAACCTACCTTAAAAAGACTACATTCACATACTTGTTAAAGAAAGTTAATGTAACTAACTTATTCAACAAATTCGACATAAAAACAGCACTGAAACCCACAATATAATATGCGGCACATGGTGATGCGGAGGAAATACCGAACATGATAAAACAGACGGTTAAAAAATAAAACACAAATACAAGGAACTAATCGTTTAACGACACCGACGGGGATTCCAATTACTCGACTCTCCTAAACCAGAAACACCATGACTCATCGACAATACAAACAAGTAGAAAACTACTAAACAACATTCAGAAAGGACGAAAAATCAACTTATGTTATATCACACACATAAATTTAGAAATATATACGTAAAATCAGATAAAAACTCAAATTCACAATAGCACACAACACCATTTAAAACATTGCTAGCTAAAAGACTGTCTTTCACAACGATCCACTGAAACAGAAAAAACCGAAATATTACAATAATAAAATTCCCTCCCCTGAAACGATTTCATTACTAAAACTCAATCTACAAAAACCGCACAACCTCAACACTGAAGATGCGAAATGCCGCAACGAGTATGGCTGATAAAAATAAGCCAAGATCGCCTAAGCTATCACCCGCAGATCACAGGAGGAAATCCAACAATCTAATATTTAATAATTTAATTCCGATAGCCAAAGTCTATTGTATCTAACCAATTATATATTAGTTATATAAGTAGTGAAATAAAGTAGATTTGGATCATAGAAAAGAGCGGAAAAAAAGCGGCTGAATAAAGTAAAAGAGAGAGAAAAAATAAAAGATATAGAGAGAGAATGTGTGAGAGGGAGTATGCGACAGTTGGTTTTCTTTTAAATTGTGCTGACGTGCTGAATTCTGTACTCCAGGGAACAGACAATTCTCAAAGGAGGATTTTCCTTAACTGGATTTTCAAGTTGTAGTGTACGTAGAAGAACAGTGTGTTTACCGATTCAAAACGTTTGCCTCAACGAAATGTTACCAATTGTTTGGGTGAATCTAGTTGATAGATTGGTAGATTTCAAAGTTTCCTTAAAATTAGGTATATCTATTTATATCGAACAGATAAAAAAAAAATTGTACCTAATTAATCACACGGCTAAATTTATGTTGCTCAACATATTGAATCCAATAACATTCTGAAGGGCAATTTATCTTGATTCTATTAAAAAAATTTCAATAGCGTTTGTTTTAAACTTTTTTAGTTATTCGCTGGGAAATATACAAGGCGTGTCACAAAAAATCATATATATTGTTTTTACAAAATGATGAAACCAATTTACTAACAAATAAAACTTACAATACGCAATTTGTATACCCCATTGATATTTGTGCAAATGATTTTTTTTAAATCAGATTTACGAATATGTTTTAATCAACAAGTATAACAAAATATTTTTTTTTTACTTCATTTATTTGTATCTACAACTGTATATGCATGATATGCAACCAGCAGATTGGATTTCGGACTGTGTGTTTGGCATTATGGGGGTTATAGAGAAAGCTACCCACTGGCAGCCGCTCTGGATTAATGAAATGCTATTAATCATTTAAGAGGTCTCTTATCCATATTCTTTTCCGACGTTTACGTGGTAATTGTGGGGAATGGAGCGATCGTACTTGTGTGCTGGTGTGATTTTGTAATTTACTATGAAAACGTCTGCAATATGTTTTGATGGATGAAAAACCTGTTGGGATTTGAAGATCTCTGTAAAGACCTAACCATCTCTAACAAAATATGAAGATGTTTTCTAATCTTTCATTAATTTAAAAAAATCAAGAGTAAGTTGACAGAACTATTAAATATTAATCAAGTAAATATTACCAACCGGTAGGGAACATGTCAAGGGTGTGCTGGAATTTCACAGCCAACATTTCTTATTTTATACGAATTCTGTATTGGCACCCAGGGTTGAAAGTTGTCAAGGAAAAGTAGACGACTTTTGCCGTTTTGTCCGGGTTATTAATTAAATTTGGAAACCTTTGTTAAACTTTTGTCCAATTTTTAAGAAGAATTGAAAAATATCCGAATCCAAACGTGCACGCTATTTTTGCGATTAGAAATTTCTATCTTTTTGTACGTCCAATCATCAACTTATCTGAAAGGAATTTGCTAGAACCAATTTTCACCATATTGAAATGTCGGTCAGTTAAACTATGAGTATATCTCAGTAATATAATATGTTCCCGTACATATGCTGTCGTAATTAGCCAGTAGCAAATCCTAGAAAAGGAGTTATAAAGATACTGGGATATCCGTCATACTTTGCATTTCACAATGGATTTTGTTGTTTGCATTAATATAAAAATAGGCCATGAATATATATTTTTTTTATTTCACTATCTAACTTTTTTACAAAATTGTAAAGTAAGTAAAATGTGTAATTTAATTCCTGTCATACCCGTTGGGGTCGCAGACAAAGGGTCGAACAACACTTTCTCACTAGCTCCCATAGCTCTAGCGATGATACCATATTTGTTACATATGTTTAATAAATCATTCCTACAAACACATAAAGTGTAAAGATTACAGGATTAATCAATTAAATGACAAGAAAGGCGATGACATAATAACAAACCGTAAAATAATCTAGATACCAACATCAAGATGTTGGAATAGGCGCATATTCAATTCAACGGTTGTTATGCCCAAAGTTCCCGATCTTTATCATAAACCGTGGGAAATACTTGACTAAGAAATGTCCTCATCTTGCCGCATTATGAAAGGTGATAATATGCTAGGTCACGACTTACGCAATCGTTATTTTCTCAGAGAGCACTTGTTGCGCCCCCTTTGCCAGGATAGGATTTTGTCATACTGACCAATATCAAAGGAGCATGGGAACCACTTAGGACCTAAATTGAGCAAACTTTTTTAAGATTGCTTAAAGTCGCTTACATTTTTGTGTTGAGAATGAAATTGATAAAATCATACATTGAAACCAAACACCGATAGTATTGTTGTTACATGTAAAAACTACAAAACATGTCAACGAAGTGGATATGACTCCTTGAATTAGGTTACAAATTGTATTGAACTTGCACTAAATATATCAACTATCAACACAAAAACAAATAAATGGTATTTAGTTAATTCCGACATAGGTAAATAATTTTCTGAGAACCTTACAACAATGTTCATTCCTCATCATGATATCCTTGACCATGTCGCCGGCATAACATTGAACACGACTTGAATATGGCCTTGCAACTCCTTCCTCTTCTTAAACCATTTATTCAATCAGACATACGGCACACTATTAAACAACTTCCAAAAAATCCAGGCAATGATATAATTATACTACAAATATTTTAAAATTTGCCTCCACATAAGCTTACTTTATTTAGCTTAGAAGTAACATACCGGCACAACCCTATTTAGAACAGCTAAAAACAAATAATCGATAACTTTGTTATAATTTGATATGGTTGAGTCTAATGATAATCAGTTACCTTTTTAAATACATTTATTTCATATTTGCAACTACCAATGTTATATTAAGTAAATATGATTGATTCATGTATTTAGAATTTACGACCTTCCCTGGATACATCGATGTTATCGGTTTTGCTTGCGGTACAACTGTGGTACAGCCGAAGGCGAAAAACTATTTTCGAATTTCTAAGAAATAGCGATGAGTGAAGTGTCTAGCCGCGTTTACAACGTAGACGAAGATTTCGTCCCTGTTTCGGGTAAACGTGCAGCAAAACGCAGACGTATGGAACGTGTTGAAGGTGCATCAGTGGAACCCTCCAATAAATACTACCCACTGCTCATCCCAGCGATGATGCTGACAACGGGGATTTCAAACAGGGAAAAAATTCAGCATGCCTCCATTTGTAATGCGAAACCAAATTTCAAATCATACCTCAATAATCTTGAAAATGAAATACATAATCAAAGGACATATAGAGATTGAAATGAAAGGAAGGTTGGAGTGTTCATTAAGGTGTCCGAATTATGTATAAGAATCTCGGTGTGTCCAGTGAATATAGGTGTTCAAATGTGTCTCTACAGTGTATATTGAAAATAGAAATAGGCCACGTACACATCCCTGGGGAACACTCGCTCTAATACGTCTATGAGGTGGGATTTCAGTTCCTTAACGGATTCGGCAAAAATCTATCCATCAGATAATATCACAGTTAGAGATAGTATGCATAATAACGGATGCTATTCAGTTTCAAAATCCACCTTCAGTGCCAAACTCGATCGAAAGCCTATTCGAAATCCAGTAAGACATCAAAGCAATGCTGTTTTCCTTCGAGGAAAGAAGCACACGATGCAGTTTGTTGAACTGTTGAGTGAAATGAGCGAAATACATAGTGATGATCTGAAATAATATTAAAATTTTCCGTTATAGGAATAGGAGAAGTAGTTTTTCTAGTATTTTGGCACGGATCAAAAGGATATGATGGGTCGATAGGAATGTGGAATCGCGGAAGGTTTATTTCGCTTATAAGCCATTTTAGTTATTGAGAAGTTCCATTGGTATGGAAAATATATAGTCATAGGGTTGTGCCGGTATGTTACTTCTAAGCTAAATAAAGTAAGCTTATGTGGAGGCAAATTTTAAAATATTTGTAGTATAATTATATCATTGCCTGGATTTTTTGGAAGTTGTTTAATAGTGTGCCGTATGTCTGATTGAATAAATGGTTTAAGAAGAGGAAGGAGTTGCAAGGCCATATTCAAGTCGTGTTCAATGTTATGCCGGCGACATGGTCAAGGATATCATGATGAGGAATGAACATTGTTGTAAGGTTCTCAGAAAATTATTTACCTATGTCGGAATTAACTAAATACCATTTATTTGTTTTTGTGTTGATAGTTGATATATTTAGTGCAAGTTCAATACAATTTGTAACCTAATTCAAGGAGTCATATCCACTTCGTTGACATGTTTTGTAGTTTTTACATGTAACAACAATACTATCGGTGTTTGGTTACAACTTAGAATTTCACTCAAAAATTTGATGATACATTAGTTTTGGATGATTAGGAAGGAAATTATGCGATAATTATTTTAATATACTTAAATGATACAAATGAATAAAATTCTTTAGAAAATATCAATAATTTTTGTTTTGTAAGACAAAATTATATTTCTTGTAATTTTAAGTTCTACCTCATATACCAATAACTGAACTTTTTAATTAAGTTACAAGCAAAAAACATTGTACCTACCCGCACACAAAACGATAAAAATGTGACAAAAAACCTACGGGTTTTAATTAACTTTATCTAATTTTAAAAGAATATTTATTAAAGCGAAGGAAAGAGTAATTTGAGCTTCTGGCCTCTTTTTTATTTCACGAATTTGCATTTTACCTTCTGTTTGTAATCAGTCTGCTACGAATTAACACTTTACCATCTAATTCCAGACGACGGCACGCTGACGTCTGACAGAATAAAAATTAAATAAAAAGAATTCATTTTATGTATTGCATGACACGTAATCACGATTTTTTAGCTTTATTATTTATTAGTTTTTTCAATTATTTACGACTTTATTATACAATAATAAATTTTTTTTCATTTATTACATTTACAGAATACTAAAATACGAAATTCGTTAAATACAATATAACGTACTATATTTTCAATTTTTATGACAGCCATTATTCAGTTAGAAAATTTTATTGTTCATGAAGCTCAATTGTATTTTTTATTGATGGTAAGTACTAACAAATAATGAAAACATTCAAATTGACTTTTATCTAGTAAAGTAAGCATATTTGGAATAATTAACTTATGAAATATTTTGCCCTTCTAAATAGCTAAATCGCATTAACTCCAGGGTTTTCAATTCGTCCTATGTTTAGATGGGCTGTGATACGTTATATATATTATTGTTTAATTACGACGTGAATTCCAATGTTCAGAAAAGCTCGTTTATCATTTACATGTGCGGTGAAAACACAACACCTCAGCCTTAATCTCGGAATCCTAGTAGCCACAATAACTAATCATATTCTCTCATGATAATCAGTCAGTGGTAATGTTTAATTCCCTTATGAGATGAATGCCTAATTTTCTGTTTTGCAATTTGTGAAATCTTTCTTTTAAGAAGGACCAATTTTTTTCTTGTTTGCTAAATAATGTTTCTGACTAATTTATAAGTCTTTAGACATAATTAGAGTTGTTAGTGATAATCAATTGTTGGATTTTGGCGCTACCCTGAAATTTTCATTACGAGCTGATTACTACTGGTTACTACTCCATGTTCCCATATTTATAAGTTATTTACTAACATATTTATATATATATATATATAATTCACTGTTTTCGTGGTCCGTTCGACCAATTAATATAACACAATTAATTAAGCTTTTTAGTTGACATGAAAAAAAGCTAATGGCACGAGAGGAATTCGAACCCACGACCGTCGGCTAGATACGCCGCTGCTCTACCACCTGAGCTATCGTGACCTCGATCCTCTCGGACATCAACTCCCCCAAATATGGCAAAAGGAGGTAAAACTCGTAAGGTGAGGTTGAGATGGGGAGTTGATGTCCGAGAGGATTGATAGCTCAGGTGGTCGAGCAGCGGCGTATCTAGCCGAAAGTCGTGGGTTCGAATCCCTCTCGTGCCATTAGCTTTTTTCATGTCAACTAAAAACCGTAATTAATTGTGTTATATATATAGTTAATATAGTTTTATTGGGTAATGTATCCAAATGGATTAACCAGTAATCGGAGACCTATTAGTTTAAATAAATAATGATAAAAAAAAATATTTCTCTACCTGAGTTATTTAAGGGAAAGGCCGAAGGAAGACGTTAAGTACGGTACGATCCCCCCTGCTAAAATTTGCATACCCTAAGAACTAATTTAATGGCTGTGCTTCGCCGGGGTGGGGTCTCACTTAGATATGGCATGGACGTGGATGGGTAACAAAAACATTGTGAAATTACTTAAACGGTTTGAACGTTGGAAAGCAGTAAACGGTTGAGCGATGGAGAATGCCCATTTTATATCCAATTTTGATAGATTTATTCTTCGATTTGACTAGAAATTATAATTTTAAAATACTTAAAAACTTACAAAAATTGTTTAGTGTTAGGAGGTCCTATGATTTCTTTCATAGACTCCCGTTACAATGGCACTCTGGAGCTTGTGAGGAAAGATTAAAGCAGGGCATAAATCATTACTGGAACAATGATCCTCGCTGGGGCTGCGTGTATTCCCGTCGAGCCGAGGGTTCGGGAAAAGAAAAATTGACACGGCTTTTTTCCCTTGGAGATAGCCCGGGAAAAAGGATCTCTCCCTTTACGGCTCGCACGTTTCTCACGGTTCACGGCGGTTTGTTCACCCGGCTCATATTTTCGTCCCACTGTTGCAAAAAAGATATGCAAAGTGGTGTTCTCGAATTTCGACACTTTTTGTATAATTTATGGGATATCATTGAAAGTCGGATGAGTTGAACAATAACGTATTTTATTAATTTCTTAATACCTATTAAATGGTATTTGCGGTTTATGGTCGCGAGTAAACGACAAACAATGAATATAGTGAAATGCTAAAATACATTGGGCGGGGAAAAACACTGAGGAATATCAAAACGTAATATAATTTTAATAATCAAGTCATACATAATACTCATTTTTGGGACTAGCTATGTTCAAATAAACATTTCATGAACTTTCGTTCGCTTTATGCGTGATTGCTATCGAGGATTATTACCCAGAATCCACATTACTGTGATGACGATAAACAATAATTACACAATTAGTAATAATATATCCTGGCTAATAATACCAACCATCCCAACAATACCAGCTACGTGGAGTATATCTGATTGTTACTGTCCGTAATTTTCCTACTCGTCCGCTTTTTCTCGCTGTTCAACTTACTTGCTAAAGTCCATAAAAATGATATATCGTTAATTTCATATTAATATTTTACGTATTACCGGCTGCAAGTGCAATGTACCGTAAATTAATATATAAAACCAAATCAGACACTGGAATCTGTGGATCACATGGAGCATAGACGTAAATTAGGGAATATAAGAATTGAGCCGATGATACGGACAACTTCGCCAAATTCGCAATGAGTCTACATAATAAACAAGCAATACATAGACAATAATTAGACCAATTTGAATGTACGGAGTCGAGCTGGGGCTCAGCCAATACATCCAACATACATATATTCAAACAAAAGACCGTCGCATCGTCAATGCTACTTTTATGCCCATCCCCAAACTATGGACAAAACCTAGACATCCCTATCATGTTGGACACGATCCAAACCGATTCCGCAACTTCCCTTCAAGCTCTTTACACACAACAATCTACTAGCTTTAGCGTTTAGCCATCTCTTGAACGTCCTACCTTAACAATACCTCTACCGCCGCCTAAAAAGGAACTGACGCCCTGACTTTCTAACACAACTCTAACCATCCTAAACATTGAGATTCCTGCAATGGCCGGCTCATTTTCCTTACCCTCATCTCCATCCCAGTAGTCTGACAGGTTCCAGTCAGATGTTTTATTGGATATTTTATTATTATTGATCGTTACTATAAAAAATTAAAAAGCACAATTTTTTACAGATAACAATATGAAATACGTTGATAATAGCATAGAAAATTATTCCATCAACGTGGGTCTATCGTTGATTTCGTATGTTGATTACGTGGCAAAATGAAATCATAAATGATATTTTTTTTGGAAACTGAGTTCAAAACACTGGAAGGAATAAAAGACTGGAAAAATGTGGAGGACATGAAGGTAAAGTCTGTGCGCCGTAGTCTTTAGGAAAGTGACATTGTGGTTGCGATTGGGTTAAATAAAAAATATATAATATACAGTGGTTTTCACCCTGAAGTTTATTACGCTGTCCGTGCACGTTTATCTCCAGGGAAAATGAAACGAACTAGCAAAATTTATTTAATCTGCTAACTTATTCATCCACGGAATTCCAAAAATTTTTCTGGTGAGTAAGCTGAACCATCGTATCATGAACAGGTGATATTGGAATTACTCCGGAAAGTATTGATTTTAATAAAGCGAAAAAAATATTGGTGCTATTTAATAAATTAACACCAATAGCAATAAATTAATCATAAATTAACCCTAAAAATAATTTCGCCCTCCAAAAACTCAAAAATTCATTAGCGTCCATTTTAGTCAGTCATACTGTAGAGCAAAATCTTGGTGTAAATCTCAGGTTATGGTCACAAATTAAACATTGCAAACAATATTACCCTTGCTATCTCGGAGAGCAGCACCGGTTAATGTCAGGATTTTCTGCAGGTATTCGAATTTACGCTTCTACTATCATGAAAAGCACAGAATGTATTTGCAGTTTAAATCACTCGTATGTTGATTTTCACTAGGGAAACTGGTTTACCCACTTCGTGTAATCTGGTTATCATAATTACATATTAATTAAATATTTATTTTAATCGTAGTACTATTAAGCGAACTGCATTTTAACTACTTATACTGTTTACTTCCTTAATATCTGTCAATCTTGAAATTATATAATATACGATAATTTATTTTTCTCCTCTCGTATATAATAGTTTATGATAAACATACTTTTTTTATTATGACAGAATTGATAAAATTTTCAAAAAATGTCAAAATTTCAGGGTGTTCTTTGTAATGGTCTATTAAAGCAATGACGCTATAAAAAATTTGTGTTTAATATTTTTAGTCTAGTTTCAAAGTTTTTCTTTTTTCGGTGAAAAATTATGCAGGTATCAGGTCCAGGCCAATTTCAAAAACGACTCTACACATCCTGACACATCATTTTTATAATCCTTTACGCAGAAACAGTGACGCAATCGTATTTTAAATTGATCAAAAAGTGACATAGCTATGGGGAAAGTTAAAAAAAATAATTATATCGTTTGCTATTTATCAATCATATCTCTCTGATTATGTCAGGCGTCTAATGTTACTTGCACAAATGTCGATTTGAGAGGTTGACAAAAACGTTTTTCCATACATCCTATGACCGATGAATTCAAATTCTTCTCTAATCGTATAAAAAAACCGTTGGAATTTTGGAACATGGGCAAAGAAAAATCCGATTATTTTTTACTCTTGTCATTATCAGGTGGTTCCCAGTATTTCCTTCTAACAAAATAATTTAAATGGTGCTCAGTTCTTCAACTTTTTCCAGGGAGGTTTTACCATTATCACGATTTTTACAATGATTTTTACAACTACTATGCAACGACGACAAAGAACGCTTACTTAGCTTAATGCGGGGAACACTCCGGTGATACAACTCTATGCGACGCTACCTGATGCTACCCGACAAAAATCCCAATTTTCCATAAGACTGTATAACCTCCGTGTACATCTCCCCGGTGCTACCCAACGCTACGCGATCCACATTGACGAGATTTTCGTCGGGTAGTTTCGAGTACGGTCAAAGACAAGCAAACCGGACGCTCATATTTTTATTCAAACTACATGTATTATTGCCGTTATATTAATTGCAACAAACTTTATTTTTAATACCACTCTAATTAACCCAGATCAAAACTTCATTAGTTTTCATTTAAAAATATTAACTTTAATGGTTTGTTAGAATATTAATCAAAACACCTGAATACCATTTTTTGATATAATGAATTCAACTACCAATTTAGTACACTGTTTTGCTCATAAAATTTAACTAACAATTCATTTCATAAATTACATTTTCGTCGGGTATGGTGAGAATTGGACACTTATATTTTTTTAGTTTATTTCACACTATGTATAAGTAATTTTGTATATTAATTACAACATTCTTATTTTTATATAAACCAAATTAAACGAAATGAAAGATTCATGAGTTTTAATAAAGATTATGTAAGAGCGATGGTTTACAATCGATGGCACACAATCTATCAAAACACCGGAATAACTTTATTTAAAACAATTAAATTTAACTAACAATTTCCCATATAGGGAGCGAAATGGAATACCTCCGGATTATAGGAGAATGGTCGAGCAAGGCAGCGAGTTTAATGAAAAACCTTTTAGGTTTTTAAGAGATATTGGGATAATGGGTTGTACATGGTGGGGTATTTTTTTCATCGGTTAAAGTTTAAATTTATTTTATGTTAGAATAGAAGTATGCTGGGCGGCGGTGCGGCATATTATTTCAAGGCTCCACCACTGCTCCGCTAAGCCGGATCGGGGCGGAATATCGAGTACCCTCCGACCCGGATTCTAGACAGAGGATATGCATCTGCGATTGGGTTTGTGTATAGGAGTATATATGTATTTATTGTATGAAAATGACTAGTTTGAGGGAATGTAAGAGCGCCGAAATGACTACCGAAGTCGATGGCGCCTGACTAGAGCACAACTTCGGAGTCTCTCGGGCACTAAGGTGAGTGTCTCCCCCTCATCTATCAGGTAGCGGCCAGAGGCCTACTACGACATCTTGTAATTCTATTTCTATTGCTAACAATTTGTGCTAGTAAAATTTAGATAACAACTTATTACATGGGTTTACTCGAAATAATGCCAAAAGAGGCGTTGCAATTGTGATACTGATTTCTGACACACACTGTGTGACTGTACGTGGCCTTGACGACTTATGGACGTGCAAATCCTACCAAAACGTGGTAAGGCGTCGGGTAGCGTCGCATGGCTCATCGGGAAAGAGGGTTCCCGGCTTAATGGACTACCTACACACTATTTTTTATAGGTGGGACGTTATTTGAATCTACAATTCCGGGATAGGTGGAAATGAATTCATGGCCTGATCTTTTGGTCCCCTCGGTCACCCGATATAACTTCACTTGACCATTTTCTGTGGGGACATTTAAAAACGAGTGCTTATGGCAATTATAATCCAGCAACATCAGTTGAAAAATTGGGGCACAGATTAGAAAGCTTGTCAGAGCATCTTCCCCGACTCTATCGCTCTGGAGACCGGTAAAAAGTAGGTTAAAATACAAATCGTTGCATTTTTACGGCAAACTAGGCAGTTCGAACATAAAATGTGATTAACAAATGGCCAACCAAATCACTGTTTCTGTTTTAATTTTTAACCAAACTGTCATTTTTGATCATCTTAAAATCAGATTGCACTATTATTTTTAACGTATATAACGATCTTTGGTGAATCCCTTTCACTCGATGCATATAAATTTCCTGAATTGTGTAAAAATGAAAAATAAGAAACAAATATACGTAATACCAAAAAAAAAAAAAAATGAAAAGGAATTGTTGTGCCACAAAAAAACTAAGGTCTTGAAAAATAATATTTTTAGATACTTTGGTGATAAATAAAAATATGTGACAAGTAAAAAACATACGCTATCAACTCCTTGCCCTTAAAATTGAAAAATACCGCAGGTTGTTCGATTAAAAAAAAAGATGAGAGACAGTCCTTCCTCGTCCTCTCATATCTCAACTCACACTGCCCGACCCTGCTGTAGGGGATTAGCTTATCCTTTGAGATAAGCTTCTTTTTTTGAAAATATTGTTATACGTAAAAATTTCTTTAAAATAAGATTTCACGATGCGTAGGGTCGTAATTGATATTTTGCAGTTAATCTACACTTAAGGTATGTTTACATTTTCGGCATCAAAAGTTAAAATTGTGAAATTAGACTAAATTCTATTAAACATTTCTTTATAACAATTTCGTTAGTGCGGTTTTACTAACTGTTAATACAATGCGCTTAGTTACATTGATATTTAATTTCAACAAAGCACTTTCTCCCTTTGTCCAGGTACCATTGTAATTTTTCAATATGGAGCTTGTATTTAACACGAAAATAGAAAACGAGATGAGTTTTGAAAAAAAGATTTTATTTTTAAATTGGCTTTTTTCCGAAAGGTTCCGGAAGCTATTAAGTGTCATTATCTCTGTTGACTGCTGGATACTTGAAAGTGAACGAGGAACAAGCTTAGAAGCAACAACACGAACTAAAGTTAATTTCGTACTTCATTTCCCCTCAGCAAAATTGTTTTAAAAGTCGGAGACTGTGGTAAAAACCCTATACCGAAGGTGCAAAAGTCGGCAATGAACGGTTATAAATGAACACAATAGCAAACAGACATCTTTGATGAGATTAATTCTACACAATTAATTATGTTTCAGTACTGAGATATTTTCTATTTGATATTCTCATGGTTTAAATTGAAAGTAACAAAAAGAACGAATGAAAGAAGAATATATATCGTAATAAAAATACAGTAAAAGCTATAGACGTTTACCAATAACCAAACATTTTTTTCAAAAGAAAATATTTTTTAAATAAAGTACGTTGTAAATTTGTTTTCTTGAAAGTAATAGAAAATTTTATTGTAGCAGCTCTAAAGACCCCTAAAGTTAATTTTCTATTTCAATTTAAATTTAGCGTTTTTTGACCCCTAACATTTTTACAATTTTTAAGAAGTTTTTGTTGGAATATAAGATTAAAACGACAATAATTCAAAAGGGCAAAACGAGTTTAACGTCAAACTTACCATTTGTAAGAAGTGAGGCGTACTTTTTAACGACTTATGTATCATAAAAGTACATAAAAGATTTCTCTAAAGAAATATTTATGTCAGAAATTAATCTCGTTTTTTTAAATATAAATAACGACCCCATTTTAATCATTTTAATATTTTATGTTATAAAATGCACTTGACAATTTTTTTAAAATTTATAAAATAAAATCAACCATGAAAATCTATCTTCTTTCTAGTGAATAAAATTATGTTAGATTTTGCATTAGAAATGTTAGATAAGTCGTCGAAATTATCAGTCAAAAAATAAATTTACACCCACTTCCGCGAAATTCGGTATCTAAGGGCTTTATTATGCTACAATCTTGATTACACCAACGGTTGACCATTTTTTGATATACTTTGCTTACAGAATGTTTATTAAAATATGGAACAAGCAATTTCGTTGATTGATCTTTTTAAATCATACCACATTAGAATATTTGGCGTCATGAATTTTTTCCTCTATATTAACCATCACTGAACGAAATTAATACCCCAATTAATTAGATATCGAGAGATGCGGTCTGGTGAGAGGTAGATATCAGAAAAACATTTTCTTTATCTTGCCAACGCTTCAATCTTTTATTGAGATCATCTTCAGGGCTCAAAGTGCTTGTCTTCTGTGTAATTGTGCCATGTCGTGTTGAGAGTGCCAGTGACAACAACACGACATGGCACAATTACACAGAAAACAAACACTTTGAGCCCTGAAGATGACCTCAATCAAAGATTTTAACGTTGGTACGATAAATAAAATATTTTTCTGATATCTATATCACACCAGACCGCATCTCACGATATCTGATTCATTATCTATTAACGGTCACTAATCTCTACACATTAATACCCAAAAATATTTTTTAAGCCAGAAGTAACGATTTACGGTCATTTAATTGCGATAAAAATTGGAATTAGAAAAAGTTTCATTAACCGGAGTTTTAGTTTGACAAGAAAATCAGTATCTGACTGTTTCATAATGCTACAATTCGGATAACGAAATCAAATCAAAATTTTGACAATTTTCTGTTCGTTTTAAAAATGGTTAAAAAAATGTTCAATAAAGCGGTATATGAGGATAATAAATGAAATAACATGGATCAAATTCAAAATAAATAAAATATTAGTAAGTTATCCTCTAAAATGAAAAAACTAAAATTCCCAAAATAATCGATACCTTTAAACAATGTACTACAAACTTTTGACAAAAATTACTATGAGAGGAAAAAAGTAAAGGGAAGATGAAAGAAAGGATCAACATACAGACCTTTAAACGTCCTATACAAACTCTGCAAACCCAACTGCCTTGTTCTTATCTTATCACACCTTGGTGAGATGCCTCCCATGTTACTATTTGATCCTTACAAGTATTTTGTTGATTTTTATTTGAAATCGTCCTTCTGTGATCCTTCCAGGTTGAATTTGTTTTGTTCCTTGGTGATAGCTCAAGAGTTCGTTCTTAGCTCGCGGCCCACCTAAGATGACAACTAAGAGAAATGATAAAAAGGCTTATCTCTGTGCAGGCGTTTATGTATGTTCATGCACGCCCAGATTTGAGCTGATATAAATCAGTCATCACTAAGTAGCATTCGTTCGTTAGATTCATGAACTGAAAATTACACTTGGTGCGGTGTCGAAACATGCAAAAACATTATTTATTATTATTTAAAATTTATTTTTTATTTTTTCATCTGCGTAAAAATAAATATAATCTCGTACCATGTATGTTGTGAAACTTCAGGTAATTAATATAAATGCATGTTCATTTTAATTGGGGTTTTAATGATAATGTTTTAAATGATGAGGAAATATAAAATTAAGTAACATAAAATAAAAAGAAGTGTTCATTCGATAGTTATTAGGTATTTATTAATTTTGTATAAAGATTTAATACAGGCTAAACCCGTACAACGTTGTTGTCATGCAAGACTGTTGGTCCGTTTTATTTATTTTTTAATATTCAATATGTTTCTGCAATTATTTCATTTGTACGCCTACTTACTAGTACATTTGCAAATGTGGTTACAAGCCCATTTTTAAACGAAAACAGCACTAACGCCAATGTTAGCGCTGTGCGCGTAAGAAACTTGCCAAGTGAAACCAGCCTATGATGGGGCTAAATGAGGGTTGAAGGGCAAGTAGGTTTGAGGCCGTTGTCCATTAAAGCGACGTGGGTGGGGAATGTGTAGACAGCTTCGAGCTTTAGGGTAAAGATGAATCGCGAGGTTAGGGTGAAATGTTTCGAATCGTTATCAGTTCGTTTACAAAACAAAATCGTGGTGGATAGTGACGTTAGTGTCAGAGGGATGAGGTTTCACGATTTATCTGATCGATATAAACTATTAAACCGCATTTGTACATTTACCTTTCCTTCATTATCGTCTTTAATAATTAACTTCGCGTTCAATGCTGAATGCCATAACAAACTCAACCCACAAACTCCCCATTCTCGAATTTCTTTGAATTAAATTAAACCGGCTATGATCAAAGAAAATTTCCCAGATTTTCACTGCCCCAACACTGTCACAATCATATCAAACAGAAGAATACAAATTCACGTTTCATTACACTTCCACACAAAACCAATGTGACACCACACTTTAGGTGAGTATGAAATACTTAATTAAAAATTTATACTTACAAGTATATACTTACGAGTATACCTAGAATGCAGACTGACGTAGAGTTTCCACATAAAACATAAGAGGCAACAACTTAACAAAAGATACGACCAACTTCTTAATCTTCTGGGATCGAAATCCGTCTTGACCGTCAAAACTGAACTAACATTATTCAAGACTTCACTGCGGCTACTGTAGACAGAAAGTTGTGAAACTGTTGATGTTCAGCCAAGCCATCCACCATCCGGCGCATCTAATCCGTCCAATCAAAAGTCCTCAGACAAATCGTCGAACTTCGTTACTATATTCATCTTTAGTATTCAAAACGATTTTTTTTTCGTAAACGAACTGATTCCCGTTCGAAATGTTTCACCGAAACCTCCCCCATAATCCTTACCCTACTGCTCGAACCTGTCTACACATTCTCACCCAAGTCGCCTTACTCGACAACGGCTTTAAACTTACTTCCTGGTTTTCTTGGGAAGTTTCTTCCGGGTGGAGTTCTGGCATTAGCGTTAGTGCTGTGATCGTATGAAAAAACGGTGTGTGATCTATTTGTAAAATTGGTACGGTGTCTTTAGTAAGTGATAGTACAAATGAAATAATTACAAAAACATGTATAAAACAAAAGGACCAACAGTTCGGCATGACAGCAATGTTGTACGGATTAAGACTATACTAAGCGGGTTTAGAGGTGTTACTTTCACGAAAAGAAATTTATGGCGTGGTTTACGTGAAAAATATTTTCGTTTTAAAATTTTTGGTTATTGATGCACGTCAATATTTTCTACTGTATTTTATTGCAATATACATATAAATGCTGTAAAATAATATATTTCCATAGTTGAATTGAGAAAGTAGAATGGCGAAATAACAAATATTAAAACACGAAAATTTTCAGCTTTCAAAATTTACTGCAAAACCAGGGCTTTAACAATTAAAAAGACCTGGCGAAATACTTCTCCTATATTTGGAGTGTGGAATCACCCAATACATTTTGGTCCAAATCCGTGAGCCACGAACCTTGTTAGTCAATAACCGACCCCAAAAACTATTTTTTGTCGCTTACCCTTGGACCCGTTTTATAAAAGGAAAATTGTCACAAAAAAGTTCTTTTGAAATTACCACGGCATCCTACTAATAAATCCAAGGTTATGGAGGCCCTTACCTCAAATATATTGTATGTGAATGGTGAAATCACAATTATTTAATATAATTCCAACAAATGATGATTAAATGATATTGACGCCTAATCCTTGGCCATCATCATTAGAACTATTAATCGGTATGGTAGCTATTAATAACATTATACTTGTCATAGTTCAATACAAGCCGCACCATTTTTGGACCAAATTTTATTTATGCTACAAGTAATAACAATATTGAATGAATTTGAATAGACAATTTTCAAATCATAACCCAACCTCTAATATTTGGTAACTTTAATATTTCAAAGACAGAATTGAAATAAACAAGGATCAAAAAAGATCAAGAATGAAAACCTTATAGAATTCCAGACAAAATTACATTTTACAGAGAAAGACCTATCAGGTAAAAATAAAATATGAAGGATTACAAAGGATCACCAAGGACGAAGAGTGTTGCAAACAAGAACAGTAATGTCGACTTGCTCAAAGCGTTAGAAAGTTCGTTGTAAAAGGAGTGCACATTTTACTCTTCTCCAGACAGTTAACAATGTTGTTATACTAATGGAACAGGTTAATCGTGGTAACGTGGTTATCTCATTTTTAAAAGCTTATAAGCACAATGTCTGAAAAACACTAGTTAAAGTAAATTAGAACAACGTCTGTTTTTAAAGTCTTCTTGCGGTAAAATGAAAATTACCGTAATTCAGACATGGCTACAGATAAAAGTCAAATGAAATTTAACGAAAAAATTGGGTGAAACGTAGAAAAGGAAAGGAGAAGGACGATCCGTTAAAATAGTACTGGAAACAACCAATGCCGTCACATAATTTGTAAATTAAAAAAAAGGACGGTCTCTCTAAATTTTTGACTGTCTAATGCAAATTATTTATCATTGTTATAGGGCCAATAATATTACTTTCGATTAAGTTATTGAAGTTTGCATTTACATGATACTATATGACTCGTCATTTTTGACATTTCTCAATAAATATTTATTCCAATACGAGGTATATTTTTTTATATTTTAAACAATTTAACCAGGTAACAGTTAAGTTACACTTAACTTTTTATTTAAACCTTCAGCCTAATATCCCGTAATTGTTACTAGATATATTAATGATATATCATTGTCGAAGAATGACATTATTCGTTAAAAAACATTTTTTTTTTATTGTAATGTTTTGGTGAACCGCTAAAACATTTTTAGTGGTGTACTAGAAACAAATTATTTGACTCTTTTAATAGCTTAGATATCTTGTAGTTATCATAATTACTCTACATAGTTATATAAGTGGATCAGATGAAAAAAACTAGTGAGAATTTAATTATAAAGCTTATGTTTTCTGAGATTTAGGTGACGTCTATTACTAGTTTTCTGATTTTGCAAATATCGTGAGATGCGGTCTTGTCTTTATAGTGCCAACGTTTCGATCTTTCATTGAGCTCATCTTCAGGGATCAAAAGTGTTTGTCTTCTGTGTAATTGTGCCATTCTTGCGTGTCGTCTTAAGAGTGCCCACTAGTTTTATGCCAAAATTTGCTTGATATATTACTACATCATCCGAAACTGATTGAAAACAAATTAAATTTTTTATATTAAAATTTCTGTATGATACACTCAAAGATAAAAATCAATTTTTTTTTTCATTTCAAACTATATGTATTTTTATCTTTATATTCAACACAACATACTTCAATGCAAACTAAATCACGAGTTTTTTAAATTTAAATTACATTTTTTTAACACAGAGTTAATTATTAGTCAATTAATTACGGTTTTTAGTTGAGATGAAAAAAAGCTAATGGCACAAGAGGGATTCGAACCCACGACCTTCGGCTAGATACGCGGCTGCTCTACCACGTGAGCTATCGTGACCTCGGACCACTCGGACATCAACTCCCCATCTCAACAACTACAAAAACCGTAATTAATTGTCATATATTAATTGGTCGTGCGGACCATGAAAATAGTGAATTAATTATTAGTGCTGGTTTAAAATTTAACTACCGAATTTAATTTATGAATACATCATTTTCCTGTGTTTTGATGAATTTTTCTTAACCGATCTACATTCTAAAAGGCCGATATTTATTAAATCAGTTCATTAGATCACTTTGGACAATAATGTGAGCAATTGTACTCTAATGTTTGGAATATACAGTCATGCCTGTAAATTATAAAGCTTGCATAAAGATTACCCGAGGAAAATTTGAGCGGATGTATTGAATTTCGGGCTACCTTTTTATATAACCATACTTTGGGGAATTGACCTAAACGTAATTCATAAATAAAATGAATCAAGGAATCGATGATTTGGCTTGTTATGTTCGTTTTGAAACCAAATGCATCCAAAATTTCACTTACTAAATTGAACACCATCCTTGTGCAGTTAAGCCATAGTGTTAGGCGTAAACTGACCAACCATTTGTATTTATATATCGTTAATTATGAAATCCTAATAAAATAGTTTTTCATCCAATCTATTATGCTCTTTACCAAATTTCTCCGAATTTTTCTCTCCCTCCGCTCTGAAAAGCACTAACTCCCGGCGGATCTCTCAGAACAGTTTTTATTAACATATTTAAAACTGCATTTTTTTTTTTTTTGAGAATGTTAAAGCATTATATTCAATATCATAAGAAGAAAATATTTTATGCTTTGGTTTATAATTTTTTCTACAATAAAACCAATACCATTTATAATGTCCGATAAATCGAAGTTGAATAAAACTTCGGTTGAATTAGGATTTAGAAGGAGCCGGTGGCTGCAACGGTTTGAGCGTCGGTCATGACTGTAATGGTCCCCCCGGGTTCAAATCTAGCGGTCCAGCATTCGAACCAGACATGCGATTTTTTTTTTCGTCACACCGACACCCCGAAACCTGCTGACCTCAAGTTGTTGTTATGACCTCATCTGTTTCGAAATCTTGAAATAATTATGATATAACCCACAGATATTTATCTGTACTTAAATTCGAGCAGATAGAAATTTGTTCCAAAAGGAATTTATTAATCAATTTCTGATTAACTTTTTTGTTTCGTTAACAATCTCATCCTGTTGTTCGAAAAATAATCAATAACAAAGGGTCAAGACAAAACTATAAGGCTGAATGTTAAATTGAATCCATTTTATCAATCGATCTGTGAATATGCAATGTCATGTATCCATCCGAATGTTTTATTTGTAACTTCAATGAACCCAATTTGAAAATATCCATTAATTTCTTGGTACGATTATTAAATAGATCACTTATTTTAACAAAATTTATTGAACATTAATAATAATAATACTTTACTACTTTAAAAATTATAAATTTCGCAAAACTATCGTTAAGCCTACGTTTAAAAATAATTACCTCCTGGTTTCAAGTAAACAGGTTTACATTTGAATAAAATTTAATTTATGTCTAACCTGGCCCTGATTATGATGAAATATATAAACGAAAGTTTGGTATAAACCTAATGGGTTATTCTTGATTATGACCTCTCTGTGGCTGAAAATCATCATTTGTAATCTAGGTTTATGAGATTTTAATTAATCTTGATATGCCTGTTGAAAGACCATTACAATTATCGTAAATTTAAACTGATGCAAGGAATTAGATGTTTCATTTCTAATTGATATCATTCCTGAATGTTTTTTATATATAATGATACCTAAAAGCTAATGAATAATTGTGTAATTACATCACTATTTGAAGTAAAAAATAGATAATTGATTTTCCTTTTTTGTATCCACTAATAAAGTAGTATAGTTTAGCCTACCACCTAAGAGGTTAAGTTACGTTACAAATTTTGAAGCTGTTAATGGTTTAATCTAGTATTAATAAATAATTATTACAAAGATTGTTCAAAACTTTTTCCCGGAATAAAGAATGGGGGTTGACGCAAGTTAGTAATAAGCGATAATTTTTAACAAGAACAAGTCAAATTATATGGATTTTAGTTGTTCTCGACCGTAATCAAAGAAAATTGTTATGAATATATCCGCGTACTAAAGGAACAGCTTGAACTTTGTTTTTAACGTTGAAGCCAGAACATATACGCGATAGAGCCGAACAAAAAAATGGAAAATGTGAAATTCGAATAAGAATAGGTTGAAACCAGATTTGTAGCCATATTTATTACAGATACAAAAATTAATGGTTTTGCGAGTTTCATTGTTAGCTTTTTCTAATTAGTCAATGCGTCCAGATGTGATAAGGAGAACAATGTGTTTCTCGCCCCGGACGGCCAAGATAAGTCGAAAGGGAAAGTTAAAAGTGTGTAGGGTGTAATTGCCACCGGGTCTAACTCCATCAATTTCCCTGTTAAACGAATGGAGAACATCGATTTTTTATTTTTTTGTCCTTTTTCCGACTGTGTAGGGCTCTTCCCCTTTGACATCCTTAGTTATTTGCATAGTAAATCCGACGTTCAACCGCAGGGCGCATCTACAAATTAAAGTCCTTTGTCATATTGATAATAAAAATGTGTAATAACAAAAGAAAAAAGTCTCTCTAGCTCAGACACCCAAATAAATTTTAACCTGGGTACATGAAGCATTATCCAATGATTCGGCCAACACTATACCGCCTCTCTAAACAGAAATGTATACGGTCTTTTCAAATAACCTTAAAACGATGCACAATTTTAATTAATCTCTCCAGTTCGTTTTAGAACAGATGAACATGTGAAAACGGGAAAACTCACGCATATCACATTAGAGATTATTCAAATCAAGTACAAAATGAATAATCCTGTAAAAAAATTTAAGCTAAATCCATTAATTTTGTGGTCAACTTAACCTTCAAGTTTTTACCTCAAATTTAACCGTCAACTTTATCAGCTCAAATATATTCTCACTCTCAGAATAAATTCCAATGGAGGTATCTACTTGTAAATGTGGTTTTAATCCACTTCTTCAAGAAAAGGAACTGCTAAAATCCCTATTAGGAGAAAAAAAAGTAAGAAGCTTTTCTCCTAGCCCATCCGTTTCTGGCTCATGTGCTATCGCCCCTGGCGCCGATTACTTCAGTGAATAGGGTTTAAACCCAACAGCAAATGAGAGAAAAACTGTTAAATTACAATAATTACGTTGACATTTTATACGTCACCGAATACCAGGAAAAAGTAAATTGTTGAGCCATGTTTATTAAAGAAAACGCACGAAAGAAGGTAAAATATTTTGTGTGTAATTTATGTAACTAATTTATGGGCCAAATTGTTAGTTAAATCTAACTTTTTATTCAGATAAAATTACGAAATAGCAATGGTGTTGTTATCATCTAGTTTATAAAACAATTGATTTTGAATTTTACCTTTATGATCTTTTTTACGCCAAAATTCACTGGGTGATAAATCAAATGTTCAAACAACCTTTGACATCATACGGGGTACCATCTCGCTTACGATTACTCCTGGTAGAAAAACGAATGGTTACTTCTAGGCAGCAATCAATCAAGTACTCTTCAGACCACTAACGCTTCAATAGAATTCCGAAACGACAGAAAAAGCTGTAATCGGCAGACTACTCACAATATTTTGGTACTGCATTAGAAATATACTATCGTACATGAACATGCTCCACTTCGTGCCAATTATTGATCCAGTAATAGTACGGATCTCGAAAATCGAACCTAAAAATTGTTTTTTACATTTGCTGAACACACCGATATCTATAACTAGACTCATAAGTGACTGATAAACAAGACGTGATTGTACAATTTCAACTATCATTGCCACCAAAAGCCGTTACTCCTTCCGACATTTTCTATGCCGTAAAACATCTACCCAACAGAGTTCTACAACACAACTTAATTACCTCTAAAGTGTTGCAAAGCGTAGCTCGAAAAGAACTACTTTAATTGACAGACATATAAGACTCAATTCTTCGGAAAAACTCTCCTATTCAGTGGAGATATGCTGTGATAAGAATTAACCCAAAACCTAACAAAAACTGTCCAACTTTCTAGTGCAAGTCCAGGTTTCTTTCCTTTCTAGCGAAAATCCTTTAAAATTTCTCCATAAAAAATTAAACCATGCATAAACCACCAGGATGTATAAACATTACTGTCTTATCAGTTTGTTTTCCGCTCATTTCACTCCACTATGAGGCAGGTGCAACGTTTAACAGAAGGGATTGCCGTTTCTCTTGAGCGAAAACAGTATTGTTCGTGTGCCTTCCTTGGGGTCACCCCAGGCTTTCGACCGGGTATGGCACCAGGATTTACTGTCGAACTTCAACAAGTTTCTTCCTTTTACCTTATCCTCCGACTCTACCTAACAGACCGATACTGCCGAATCGACCGGGCATATTACTTCTCTTTTATATTCGGTTAATATGTGTAGAACTTCAAGTCTATAATTTTCAAAATGTACACTTCTGACATTCCTACTTCCTCAAAAAGTCTATCCTCACTTGTTATACCAACCCATCCGTGTTAAGTTTCTATCTGGAAGATATCCTTACCCTATTAGAAGGCTGGTACCGCAAATAGAGAATCAAAGTTAATGAAAACAAAAGTGCTCAAGAAATTTGTATCACGAAAATAACTTTGTACACCATATAACATGGGCGAATGACGTACTGATACTGACTGCTGATTTGCTACGATATGCGCATTGATAAATCTGACGTGGAACCCACAGAATCACCTGAAACCACAAGACATGACACGTTATAAACACTTTCTGAGATTACCCGACCAACGATTTTACTTTACCCTTAACAAAAAAACTGAATGTTTATACAACTACCATTTCCCCCGATAAGGTGCTCAACCAAACGTTCCAATTTATCCCGTATCCTCTCTAACCTAAAATCATAAGAAAAATCCTTAATGTTCCCTTTTACGCCTCCAATAAAACCATTTACCCTGGGCCGAATATTCCGTTCGTCCACGAAGTTGTAAGGAGACGTAATCAGAAACTCTACAATACCCTTTCTGTACAACCCCCTCCATCAAACAACTTTCTACACTAACCCTATCTGGAAGTTCTCTACATACGCTGAAGAAGCAATGGTCTAGGTATTTTCTTACGTCGTGTGTAAGGGGGGTTTAAAATGAACAATCATTGCTAACCAATGTTTACGGCAATAATTAATTTTTTAAGTAAATAAAATTTTGAATATGTTAAAATAGAAGTTTTTACATTTATTACACAATGTTGCACGATTTTGAGGGATTTTTACGTGTTTTCACATCATACGGCATGAAAATCCAATCTTAAGTTATGATCCCAATACACAAGATGTTTACATGTTGCAAACTAAACTTTCCTTAGAACTAGTATCCGTCTATGGTTCTGATTCGTCGGCTTTGAAAGTCCTAGCTTTCAGGAAGTTTTGGAGGTTCTTCTTCAAATTTGGGCCAGCCCACTTCCACTCCCACCGATGAAGGAAATGATTATTCTTTAAACTTGCGGCCAAGCCATAACGTTATCCATATCGACGCGCACCATCACACTTTTGTTTTTTAATACTAACCCGCTAGGAGGTTAATACATACCGCCAATTTTATTTCAGGGAGCATTATAATTTAGGATGCTTATGTAAGCCGGCCCCGTCTTAGTTAAACTGTAAATTAAGAACCAACTAAGTAAACAAGAAAAACCGACAAAGGGGTCCTTTGAAGAGGCAGACGACGTGACACATCTGGCAAATCTAGCTAGGAAATGGTTACGCACGTAGCCAGCTAGGTAGGAACGTCCAAATGCGAAGCAGACCCGGTCGGGAAGAACAGGACACATCTGGCACATCTGGCTGGGAAATGGCCACCCAGGAGCCATTTAAGGAAGAAAAGAGGGTTATCGTAAATTGGGAGTACGTCAAATTTGTACGATACCGCCGTCTTTGTCGGCCCACCCGCGTCGGGAGAACTCCCCCTGACTTTTGGAGTTTCCTTTTCACCCCTACTCCGGGAGAGACCCGGTATAAAAAGGGATGACTGGAAAACCATAAGGCAGTCAAGAATAAGAGGCTCACCCCCAGTCAGTCGGCATCAGATCCCAGGATCGGGACAGAAGCAGCTACACTCCGTCTGGGATACACCAAGGAGACGCAGCCTCCCAGAGCCAGCGAGGACCACTCGTGCCTACCCATCGTGCCAAGCCAGAGGTCGAGACAAGAGATGCTGTGGACCTGGATCGTGGCAAGTATCGTGTGGGGTAAGTCCCGTTGTCAATAGACTCATCCCAGATGTAGAGTTGTGGCTGACTAATAGATAAATTAATATTAGCAATTAGAGTACCATTAAGAGAAGGAGTTTTGTTCAATAAATGTCTCTGAATACTGTCTCTGATTTATTGTATTCTGGAACCTTACCTTCCCCTACACAAAAATAAGAAGTGACGCGCTTACCCCGACTTATCTCTCGTCGCTTATAAAAGAGAAGGCGAATATTGGGAGATAATTCAGTCTCCGCGACGTCGTCCGCTTGCACTTACTCGTGTTATATAACATGATACATTTTTTCTTATTGTTTTTAAATGTAGTGTATGTGTTGGTATAAATATAAATTATTAACGTGACCGGAACGTTAAACCAGCTCCGCGGAGTGGTAACGAGACCAGACATGTCGTTATGAGAAGAAAATCGGCATCTTCCAAATATCCAGTATCATGTCGTCGAACGCTTCCGGTTTCCGGCTCTGCGGCCGCGGCATGCTTTTGGCAGTTTCAGACGGCTGGGAAGGTTCTTGTCTCCAGCAGTATTCGGGACAGTTCATGTTATGTGTTTGTCTATTTTTGTTCTTTAAATAGTAACTTGTCAGTCTGAGGTACCATTACTACGGCTTTAACTTCATTACAAGAAAAAACACAATACCTCAAGAGACAAGCAAAAAATGAAAGAGGTCAATAAAAATCATCTATAACTAAAATTTGATCACAATGCAATAATGTAACATTGCCAAGTCAATTTTATCGAATTCTAAATACATCACTCAAATAGAATATTAGTAGGTGACAAATTAAGGTCACACTTGATGTCGGTTCAAAACACTGATTATTGCGTTAGATTCTAGCTCGGAGGTGTTATAACACGCAAGTACGGACCCCACTTTTTTATAATAAAACGTGTGGTCCGTATTTAAATTTTAACGACCTGGAAATCATTATTCACTTGTTTCTTTTGGCAGGGAAAAGTTACAAACAAGTATTGGCAATTACAATTAAACGTTCAAATGAAAATTGTGTTTGTTCAAAGTTAATAAAAGATGAAAGCTAAAATGTTTATTGCATCGAAATTCAAATAAGACTGAATAAATCTTTTAAATTCCGTAAAAAGTAAATATCTAAATATCATTTATCCTTGTTTTGATTGACGATTAAGTGTGTTTACGTTGAAATGATATGCACCATTTAAGACATAGAATAAACAGATATATATTAGTAATAGCAGTGGGACAGATTAAGAGAAGAATTTTCCTTTATCGAGAAAAAATTTTATCTGTCAGTGTATTTATGAACTATATGACTGATTGGACATTCTAACTTTTTTTTTATAATGTTCAGGGAGAGAAAAAAATTGCCGCCTCTTAATTTCCCTAGGTGGCTGTTCTTCGGATTTCCATAGAAGTGAAGACAGTTTTCTTCTCCAGGCGAGCCTTTTCGAAATAAAGTTAGGAATATAGGAATACGTCCTAGCAGCAATTGCACAATGTAATATCAACACGTTTTTTATGCTTTGTATTGTAAAGAAACATTTTCCGTCTTTATTTTCTTCATCCTACATATAGCAATGTTTTATTCCACTTTACTGAAAGAAATATCGACGGAAATCCTTTACCGTCTACAACAAATTACCACCAAGGTGTAAACGTTCCAAAATTCAAGTTAGCAAAGAAAAACTACTGATATTTAAATTCAGAAACAACAAATTCTTTGGTGAAGTACTTCGGAGATTGCGTGGAGATGGGGATATATTGTAGCTGTCTGTTTGCGTATCGCACACTATTGACAGACAGGGAGAACATGCGGACTATGATGATCTAACTACTGACGAAGGATTTTGTTTCGACAATACAATGAATCTTTGTAACACATTGTAAGATGTCAGAAGGTAAAGAAAAGTCAATCAACTCTTTCATTCCCAATGCTATCTATGCACTCGAAAAGTATAAACGCCTAAGAACCTACGCCTTTATAAGAAAGGGATGTATCTTTTACGAGTGAAAGTATAAGGACAGGTTATAAATTAACAAATAAATGTATTGTTTTGGTTTAATCAATTTATTTTTAAGAATACAAATTTGTGTAAACTAAAAACAGCTGTTAATTTCAAGGCTGACATGTTTGTTACCTACGCCCTAGCGGATAGCAATGTGACTACATTTTCGACCTAACATAGAACTTTGTCCCTGGCCTGTTAGATCGAGCAATGTTAAATAGCTGATTCTTACAAATCTATGTCATGTTTTTTGTCGATCTAACGAGAGCTAACAGACTACTCAGGGTTAACACCTAGATCGTGATTCACCTAGCATTTTGAATGAACAAGTTTATTAATTTTCCCTTGTTATTAACTTCTGGCATCTTACAATATGACAAAAGAGAACCAAAATAATTAACAACAAGCCTTCAAGGACTGTTATAGTCTTATTTTCGGTTCAACGAATCGCCACGCGCAGCATTGCGGGAACATTAACCTTTAACATGCTGAGAAAAGAAGGAGGCGTTCACGATCCTACTGAATATTTACCTATTCGAATTAACACCAGTTAACATATTACAAACTTCTTGAATAATATTAAATTTAATAAATTAACTTTTTTAACACTGGGGGTCGACATTTGCTAAACCGGCATTGAGTTACTTATTTATTGCGTCTGTTTTCTTTCTCTGGTTTGTTAAACGACTCAAACCGAGTTCTTCACCGAAGATGACGCAATTCTGAAATGCGTTTGGGTAGTTCTGCAAACCCGGGAGGCATGACAGACACTTTCAGTGGCCCAATGCCGGTTCATGATCGATTGTTTTTATTATGACAATACCGATATTTATTAATATAATTCTTGTTATAACCAATTTAAACAACTTGATTTTAATTCCTAGTATCCTTAAATTTTAGTATTCTAAATACAACACGGTAACAAGCAGAGTGAAAGATAATAGCTATAAATAGTATTTTGCAGTAAACAGTAAGGCATTTGCAAATAATTAACGAAAATAAAGCCAGGCTTGGATATTGCCACCTGGACTTTTTTAAGATGCTTAAGGAGACTTGGCCGCACAATGTACACGGCACTCATGGAAGGTCTGTGGTCTCCCGAACGCCTTCATTAATGGACGGACATCGGCACACCGCGGACCCAATTCAAACACGTGTTGCTATGTGCATAGGTAGTGTATTGGTCAGATGTAATTAATGCGTATTTAAGAATAAAAATGCGTGTAAATAAAACACTGCTGTTAAATTCAAGTCTGACATGTTGGTTACCTACACTATAACGGATAGTAAAGTGACTACATTTTCACCTTACATCTTATTATTGGGCCTGGCTTTTCAGATCGTGTAATATCTCTTACAAGTCTACGTCATCATTTTCTTTATCAAACAGGAGCTAACAGACTTGACAGGGTTAGCACAAAGATCGTAAATACCCCTATTCTCTTTTAATATTTTCAATATATAATTAAAATTACGATAGCACATGACAATTTAATCCAAGATATAATTTGTTAAGAAATAATGTATATGCTACTGAGCGGAAGGAAGTGATAAAATACATTTCTGACAATTTTGCGCTATTATGAATATTCAATTTACAAGTTTTGGGAATGTAAATAAAGTATATCTTACTTAATTGATTTTTAGTAAAATGTATGTATATAATTATTTATTTTATTGTATTTATATGCTTTTTTTTATTAATAATTTGCTTGTATTGTAATTTATGCTATTAAAAAAACTAGTAGGTTGAAAATTGTGTTGTACCTAACAATTTATCACAACCTATGAATGTAGGGAAAGGGAAAATTTGTTAGAAGCTCCTTCCCTGTACTCAGACAAATCTGAATGCATACTGAATTCGCCGAATAACGAGCAAAGATACGCCGAATCCCGATGGATGGTCGGTTCGTCATGAATGGGGATGGTGTCAATAAATGGTTCAGTAATACCACCGTCTCCTGTTCTTAAGTTTTTTTTTTCAATTAGTTTGTATCCGTTGCACAATTTTCCCATTACTAACTGCAGCTACTGCAATAACAGTTTCTCTATTATCCATCACGAGTGGTAGTAAGTTGAGGGCTACCGCGGCACTTGGCATATACATATTCGCTGTTTCCTACATCAACTAGGAGCTATACAACTCCCGCATGTTTGTAACGTAATCACACTATTTGGTAAATGCCAAGAAGAAGAAGGACATCTTTACACTTGGCAACACTTCGACGGTAATCAGCATTTGGCGAATACCGCATGACTAAAACGCGCTAGCCATTGCTATACACTCTTATTATTGTGACATTTGTATAAATCAGTTTAGTCATTTCATATTTGGAAAGGTGAACAAGAAAGTGGACACCTGTTCAGTGTTAACACGATATTAAAAAAATTAAGATAATATACTTTCGAGAAAAATCAGTAAGTACAAAAATGTGGGTCTTGTTCTTAAACTAAATATGTATAATGTATATTGTTGTAGAGCCCTCAAAAAGATACAATAAAGTGCCAAAAGCTAGATGAAGATTTAAAATAACAAATATCTTTCTTAGTCCATATCTCTGATAAAACTCAGCGAACTGCATAAGTTGGTTGTTAAATCTTCAAAACAAAGACTATTTTATTCAGTTGCGTTGTATCATTAATATAACACTATATACGATCATTTTATTTTATTAAATAACTGTACTTTTTGGTTATAGATCGCTATGTTTAATATGATCTGACATGAGGAGATACAACCATAATATATTATATATAATATATTTAATAGCGGTACATAAATATCACTCTCCCCCTGTTAATTACAGCATAAATTTATTTTAATCATTATTATAGTTTACATCAATTTTACAAACAACTATTTGACATAACCATAGGGTAAGCCCAATATTTGCAGACATAATTATGACACATCTATTAAACAGTCATACCACTACTTCCTTTCACATTACCCTTCCTCGCTAAATACGTAAATGATACATTGGCAGCAGTTCCCACCCGTTTAAAAGCTTTCACCGACACCTACAATTTACGGATGAAATCGAAAGAAAAAACAATACCAGTTTTAGATACACTCATTATAAAAACAACTAGATGACACAGATTGGTATCAAAAACGAAGAAACACAGATCGCCACCTCGACTTTAAATCGCGCCATCCTCTTCAAACAATAATAAACACGGCCAAAGGGGTACTTCAGAGAATTATTTCCCTAAGCCATGAATAATTTCACCGCAGGAACATAAAGATGTACAAACATATTCTCCGTACCAACCACCTAGACGGAACACATAATCAGCAAAATAATCAACAACTACAAATCGAAACTAACACTATTCACCATTTCTAATAATATCTAATGAAATATATCAATGCAGACAAACCAACGTACATTTACATGCCATTAATTCACGACATATTACGTAAATTAAACGGATTTTTTTCTTCATGATAACATTAAAATAGCGTTTAAAAACTATAAGACAATTGACACATTTCTTTCTAAAATTAAAGATCCCACACCAATAACAAATAATTCTGACGTAATGTGCCAAACCAGTTGTTTAAATTAACCAACATACATCGGCATTACATCCAAATATCTGCATAAGGGAGTAATGCAATATCAATGGTTCCAAAAATGACCGACTGCCTAACCACCATTTTGAACGCCAACAAAATTTCGACTTCAACAATCCAAACAAAATATTACATACAGAATGAAACAAACATAAAAGTAACTTTTTAAACATTTTTTACATCAACAGATCATCAATTACCGAAGAGATACTTATAAACACAGTCGCAGCTACGCCAATCTCATTAATCAAATTCAATATAGATAACATGCATATATCATCATCATCACATCCCTCCAAACATATTATATAACATATACAATAATCCTTACATTTCACACATCAAAAATTTCACCAAATTCAGAATTTGTTTTTTCTCTAATTACCTTGATCAATATAATCCTGAAAGGATAATCGGGCCAAACCTTTACCCATTTATTCCCATTTTTCACCTCAAAGAAGACGATTTTTAATGTAAAAATGTCATACTTTCCCTACATCCTTCTCCACCCCTTCAAAATTTCACATATATACTCGTAAAACATCTCACTGGAACTCTCAAAACCACACACATGAATAACATATCTACACAGAAAGCAACCACTTTGAGTGAGTACAAATACTTTGATTGAATTTATAATTCTAGCATTGTATAAATTCGCTTTGTTTACATACTACATGTATTTGTTAAAGTTAAACAATATTCATAAATCCCGGGCCTTGAAGCTGATCTCAATAAAGATCGAAACATGGTTCGATAAAGAAGATATTGTTCTAAAACCTACGTCACACCAGACCGCATTTCCAAATAATGTCCAAATATTTATTAATTAACTGTTACTGTATTCCACACATGAAAAAAATTATATGATTTAGAAACAGAAAATTAATTAACATTATATGGAAATAAGTTTTTACACAATAATTATTACAATAAGGCACAACAAATTTGTCATGCCGAACTGTTGGCCCGTTTATTTATTTTTTTAATATTTCTGTCATCTGATTAATGAAGCTTTTTTCAAAACATAATTTCATCGCAATCAATAACAAAAGTTATTTAGAAACCCAAAAATACAGTTTTTGATATACTGATTTCATGGTTAAAGTATATGTGAAATATAAACAATATTTACAAATCCTAGGCACAGGAGATGATTTCAATAAAGATCGAAACTTAATTCACTACTTTCGTGTTCCGCTTGAGAATTAATCAAGGTATTTCGTCGAGATGAAAAAACTTAATAACGAGAGGGATTCGAACCCACGACCTTCGGCTAGATACGCAGCTGCTGTACAACCTGAGCTATCGTGACCTCGATCCAGTCGGATATCAATTACCGATTTTTTTTTTTTTTAATCTCGACTGAAAATCTTAATTAATTGTCTAAGATCAAAACGTTGGCACGATAAAGAAAATGTTTTTCTAAAACCTACACCTCACTAGACCGCATCTCACGATCTCCAAATAATCATTAATCCTTACTGTTTATTTATATATTATTTTAGTAATTTTTTAACTCATTTGCTAAATGGCCAGTTTGATGTTAATATCTACTTCGATATGCCTTGTAATCTAGGTCCCTTTTCGATTTTTACAGATTTTGTATATAAAATCAAACAATTGACAAACCATCCATGAAACCGTGAACGTTAAAAATCAAGGGGCGATCGTGAATATACTCTCAAAAAAATTAATGTTGTTTTGATTAAACGTCCGTTAAAAAAATAGTGATCCTAATTATTTTAATTAAATGTAATTTTTATCTAAAGGTCTTCCTTGAAAAGCTTGTGTGAACGGGATTCGAACACGGCCTTCAGCTCAATACATCTCGTCTCAAACCACTTTTCTTATCGTGACATACTGTTAGGCGATATTTATACTGAAATTTCTCGGTAAGCAATTTATATGATGTAATAAAATTATCGTATTACAAATTTAATGAAAATATTGACTTACGTCTTGTTGTAGCATCTATATCATATAACTTGCCATACCTTTATATAATACTGTAAATGCCAGTCAAATCAAACTAACAAAATAGTTTTATAAGATAACGTTATTTTTAAAAAGAATTTAAATATAGCTGAAGACCTGTGTAATAGCGAATACGTATACAATTACATTCTATGTAGGGTTACGCTGTAGATTGATTTATTAATAAATTACATTTTCCACGATTATATATATTTATATATATATTTTTTGATAAGGGTTCTCAACAGCAGAGGTCATATAAACCCTCAGGGTGCCGGTGTTTTTGAAAAAAAGCCTATTTGTAAGTATGTCGGGTTCAAATGCAGGGCCGTTTTACCTTACAATGATGAGCGCACAATGTCAAAGACTAAACCTTGCCACCGACGCTTTCCACAAATTATAATTGTTGACATAACTGATGAAGTAATAATATTGAATATCCTCCTGATCACAATCACAGTATATCTTCATCCAGAGGACGGTAGAGCTTCTATTCGCAGGATTATGGGCAGGACATGGCACAAAATGCTGCATTAAAAAGATCAACTAAACCTTCGCCATTTAGAATGGAGAAGCAATTACAACAACAAAACCGTTTAAAGCAGACTGCGAAAAAGAGTTCACCGTATATTTATGAAATATACCAAAGTCTAAAATTCGTATAAATCTTGGGAAATATGTCGATGTCTTTCAAACGGCGACAGAGGCTATTACATTGACTGAGATAAATCGATGGTTAGAAAATCTGGGAGATACCGAAAAAACCTAGCCAACTCGGACTGCCAGGCAGCACTAAAATAACTTACTACAGCGTAAACACATTTAGCTGTAAAAATTAAGTAGGCACTAAAATTACACTTGCGGAGAGAGAGACAACAAGAAGAACTATAAATTGAACAAAGAAAGTTCAACCAGGACAGGTATCAGCCCTGGACCATTTAACAGAATAACAAATTGCTAAAAACATGGATACAACTAGACACTAGTTTCATAATAAGTCATTTGTTCAATTAATATGTCAAACAAGCAAAGAAACGATCTGGCAAACCACTTTGTAATATATTTCTTGTACCATCCTCCATTAAAAAACCATGGGCTCTGTATTCTAGGAGAAAACCATGCAAAAAAATTCATTGAAAGATCTTCTCGGAAACTAACGGCACGATCAATAAACTAGCATTAGGACTGATTTTTCTGATTAGAATATCCGTAGGACTGCTGAATGTGTAAGGCAGGTGTCGTACAAATACTTCATTATTTTGTAGATTTTTTTAAATAACAATCAATAAAATACATACGTTTATAATTTAAACGAAAAATAAAATACCAGCTTCACTATACGGTACAGTAATAAACCGTCTAGCATATTTCAAGACTTGGACCAGCAGACACAAGCATGCGCAGATTTGCCAGGAAGAAGATGTAGACTTTATTGTTACAAATTACTTTATTGTAGCAGGCTGAGATTCCTCCTCCTGTGAGAGAGAAATCAAGCTCTGAACCACTCACATCTGAGCTCATAATATACCTTTTGGATCAACTAGAAAATTTAATGACAGGCATATAGTAGGTCCGCAAGCATGAAAAACGGCTTCCTCTTTTAACCTTAAAAAGTTTCACCTCAAAAAAAAGTGTAAATGGTAACATAAATTAAACACTAAAAACACCTAATCTGATTTGATTCATTTTACGTTTTTCATCGTTACCTCTCCACTGGTGTTGTGATGGAACTTCACCACTAAAAGGATACGCATAGAATTGGAACAAACTAGAAATACTTTATCTGTGGTCGGACACCATCTGGGGTAGAATTCAATACATGTTTATAAATACTAGTAACATAGTATTTTACTCTTATTTAACAACGCTGTTAATTTGAAAGGCTAATGACTTAAATTAAAAAATTTCGGCTCGGACAGAACAAATTCCTCAATGAAAACTTTTGTAATTTGGTTAATCGACGAAGGACCTTTTGTGTTTTCGACAAATCTTTGTCCCATGTTACCCACTTGAGAATGAAGGAAAGAGACTCAGGACCGGCTGTCTAAGCGAATGTTTTGACTACATCTAATTGGCATCACTTCAGTAAATATATTAGCAAAAATATCAGAATTTGAGAACTAGGAAGATGAGGTTGAGATGGGAAGGTCGTGGTTTGGCATCCCGCACGTGACACTGACTATTTTATCTCAACCAATACCTTTCATAAATGTTAATTAATTAAAATATGTTAACGGGTCAATCTGACCATGAACTGTAATCGAATTACTAGTAAGGCTTTCGATACTTTCCTTAGAGATGTCTTTAAAAAAGATTGTTTTAAATTTGGCGAATGGCAAATAAATGTTCGTCTCTCTAGCGTATATAACAAGAACCACCTGCCATCTAGAAATAATTATCATAACAATAGATATCATAAATTCTCACTCATAGTTTTGTATGATTTTGGTATGTTTAACGTTTTTTATCATTTGAAAGAGTTCTTTTTTTTATTTTCTATACTATAGGCGAATGGTATAACAATTTATATATACAATAATTAATTCTAGTAATTACTTAGTTTATATTAAATTGTTATGTATTTAATAAATAAATCCAAAAATGTATTTGATAGCGACGAACAATGGAAAGATGCGTTGTAATGAGAAATATGGGCTAAACTTTAATGGATTCTGGCAAAGTGCTGCGGGTCAATCTAACCAAATATTTTGTTGTATTAAAAAACCGTAACCTTCCCTGCATATTACGATAATTTGTACCAAGAATTTTACCAAGAAATTTGAAAAATAGAAGTTGGTTAAAAATTACTGAATTTAAAAATTCTATTTCAGGAGCGAGCGCCTTTTAACAACTTAGTATTCGCCTGTAAACTATTTCATACCTCTTTTACATGATTTTAACATAAAGATATACTAAATATATCTTAATTTGAATAATGATAATATTAAGTTGAACTTGAAGATAAACTTCTAAGAAGAAGGATATATATTTAAAACTTGCTTATATATAATTTGAGAAGTTTTAATTTTTATTTAGACATTTCCCTCCTTTGTCAAAGTCTTTATTCTATTTTGTAAGATTAATAAAGGAAAATTATACCATTACCGTATGCCCACAATTCACTTCTGCTGAAATTTTATATAGCGATGTTAGTGACTTTCAATCCATGACGCAGAGTCTTTCTTCCACCAGTCCTAAAACTATTTTTCCACGCCTCACAAGGTTAATATTATTGGCTTTAATATATAATTTTTTATCCGAGTCGGAATTTGTAATATATACATTTGTCATCGACCTGTACATTTATTGAAAAACATATTTTTCATAAGAATGTTCAATACACTATTTTCATTCAGTGACTTGATAGATTTTTAACATCCCATCAGCACAAATCTGACGGTTCAAATGCTATTAAACAAAAGGCTAATTTCTGTGAAAAAATGGTTTATTTGGAAGAAAATTGTATAAATTTGGTATCAAAAAGTGTTAATTTTCTTATCGAAAAAATCACTTTGACTGAAAAATTGTAAATATATTGCTTTAGATGTAAACATATTTTAATAAAATATTTGTTTCATATTAAGTTCCATTAAATTATATACTGCGAATTGCAGTATTTTTATATATATTCGTTAACTTTATTAAATATAGCCATAAGTCATTAAGCCATTTTTTCAGTAAAACTGAAACAACTATTTATTACCAAATGGAAAAAATTATGCTAGAACAAATAAGTGATCAAATTATAGAAGAGACTGGAATGCAGCCGACAAGATTAAATTATAGCCGTCATCAAATGTTGAGGAATTCCTTCCCCACTGCCAAGGGCCAATCATAGTTGTCTAAAGGTATAATATTTACATTCGATAATGACAGCACAAAAGGAAAAATAAGACCAAATAAGATTACAGCCTTTCAAAGGAAATATATATAAAAAAATATTTTTTATAGATTTGACAGTTGTTTTAATTTTGTCATGCATTCTCAGTCTGGCAGATTAGTTCCATTTTGTTTCATACAGAAAGCTCAATTAAAATTAAAAATTGGCAAAAACTGAAAAAAATTACATATCAGAACTAGTTTCATACAAATTTTCCACACGATGGTTTTTCTTCAATTTTTCAACAATATTCATTCCACATTATGTTATACTTGACAAGAATCGCAGGCATTGTGCAAGAGTTGAATATCATCTCAACTACTTTCTCTAAAAACTCCACGACATGATTTAATTACATCACGAGCATTACAAAAATTTTTGACCGAAATTTATATTACTTTACATACATATGGAAAGTTGTACTCTATGCCTCATATTTTACGTTGCAATGGAAGTTCTCAACAATTAAAATGATTTATTAATCAAATAAACTGTGTGATGCTTCCTATTGGCTTATTAGCCTCTTTTACATTCTTGCCAAAATACTAGAAAAACTTCTTCGACGATTATGCCTATAACTGATAATTTCAATATTATTACTCATCGTCAGTTCGGATTCCACTCATTTCACTCAACAATTCAACGAATTGCTTCGTGTGACAGACAATATCGCTTCTTTCCTCGAAGAAAAACAGCATTGATTCGGTATCTTTCTGGATTTAGAATAGACTTTCGATCGAGACTGGCACTGGGGCGAGTTTGGGAATCTGAACTTCCTCCCTCATGCATACTATCTCTAACTGAGATCTTATCTGTTGGACCGATTTTGCCGAGTCCATCAAGGACTTGCCAAAATACCAGAAAAACTACTACTCCGACGATTATTGACTAAACCTGAAAATTCCAATATTATCCCAAGCTAAACATTTGCATAGTTTTGCTAAGGAAATCGCTTCAGTCCCTGAACAAAAACAGGATTGCGCTTTCGTCCTTCCCGATTTAAAATGGGCCTTTGATCGAGTCTGGACTTTCTCACTCTCTCTCTCTCTCTCTCTCTCTCTCTCTCTCTCCGAGTCCGACAGGGAACCTAATTCTCACTTCATATTCACTGGGGAGGGTATTCCGGCTATCCCTCAGAGATGCATACTTGGCCTATTTCTATTTTCGATATATATTGCAGATATTCCTACACACTTCAACACCAAAATCGCTGGTCATATAGACATTCTCATACGTAATTCGGACCCCTCAAATAATTCGCAACACATACATCAACCTATAAATGAATTAACAGTAGGATTCACAAAATGGAGAATGGAGATAAATCTACGAAAAAACGTCCAGATAATTTTTACCCTCCTCTAAAGTCACCGGTTTACAATGAGTACATATAGAACCTCATTTCTTACCACTGACTTTGCATTTTATCTTAGACTTTTCATAGTTAAACGACAGACTTTGAATCCCCACATATGACTGAAAAGACCATAAACATCCTATGTTATACATTATTAAAAAGTCTACATGATTCACAATAAAAATTAGACACTGAAAACAAACTTTTAAATTTACAAGGCAAACATTAGACCTCTCTTAGCATACAAATCATCAACCAAGGATTCGAATCCCCAACGTAGCCAATCAATTCTGTCTAACATTGTACTTAATTTTTTATAGTTGTTCCCTTTCAGGTTTCAAAATACACTATCCATACACATCCAGTTGCACATAACTTGGTGAAAACCCTCTATAAAAAAGTCAACATTCATTAAGCATCCACAAAAATTTTGCACAAAAATGATCCTTTCCAACCCTATCGTAAAGTCCTTCAAGATGATGGAGCCCAAGTGGTTCCGAGACAGTTCTCAGTGGTTCTCGGTGAGTGACCAATGGCTAGGTTTCAGTTTGAAGGAAGTCATTGGGCCACTGCTCCACGAACTACACTAATACCAAAACTCGAAAATATTTACTTAATACAACATTTTTATTTGTTAACAATAAAAAATTTAATAAAAAAATGTTAGTTTCTACACACGCGAATAAAAATCATGTAATTCTTACTTTTATTCTAAATAATAACTAAAGATAAATACGATAAAACAATGAGAATTGATCGAACTTAAGAAATGATAATTGAATACAGGAAGGGTGGAAGGTTTCACATTGGAAAATGGAACTTTTCTGTTAGAACACGAGTGGAAAATTTTTAAAACTCGTTATGCCCACATCAAGTACTTCATTACGCTTTTAACCAAAGGTAAAAGTTTTGAACTAGCACTCCTTCAGCACGCCGCCCTTTGAACGGTTCTTTATTCCATTTGATCCCATGACAGTTTTTTATTCCAATTGCCATAATGATAAATGATCGTATAACAATGAAATCGGTCTGTACATTTGTGTGCTACCCAAAAGGGCAAAAACCACAGTTAATGACGTCAATAGGACTTACAATCGGAAGGCAGGTACTGCAAGCTTTCTCTGCATAGGGTGAAATATTAATAATGTCAAGGAAGAATATAATATTTTTTAAAGTAGTGAAACCGAAATGAAATTTAAATCAAGTAAATATATAACCTGAATTGAAAACCTGAATGACCAGGAAGTTCGTTAAACTATGACACAAATATTTACTTAATTTAAAAATAATTTAAACGTTTAATTTATTCTATATCCCTGCTTATTATTTATTTTTTCAATTAGTCTCCTTCTTAAATATCTAATATCTAATATTTTTCGACTAAATTAAATAATAATTATTTTAAATAAACGTAATAAACCGGTCTTAAGAGTATTTTCTCAACGTTTCTGAGTAATTGTATCTCTAAAAATTTTCATTTATTAACCATTTTATGCACCTGTCGGTCCGATGTCTTGGTGACTAGAAGAAGCAGGCGTCCACAGATCACACAGTTCACTCACTCGCGTTTTCACAGGATTTCAATATCGTGGGAAACAATACGATTTTACTGAAATGATCACAGGGATCGCGGAGCGGCTCGGACGGGTGAGATCCACCTTCGGCCAAGTTGGCTTCACTTCTGCGGGCGCGGGGGTGGTCGATTGTTGCGCGCGCAACCCCTCCCGCCCCCGCCCGCCACCAGGACCTTAATTTTAATATGAATGTACCTTGCAATAAGCTTGATGTACTCGTTTTAACCTGGGCCGGGTTCCCGGATCGGTCCTACGGTCGAGCAATCGTCTACTGCGTTGATCCGGTTTTCAGTGGAATAAAACTTCCGTATAAATACAACTCTTTCCGCAAAACAATGTCACACGCCTCTTTACATATCTTTCTTGGATTACAAATGCGTCCAAACATAGAAATCTTGGATTACGTAATACTTATTACATAGAATGTACCTCGCTGTGTAAGAGCTATTGTATCTCCTGCATTGTAACCTACAGTACACTGGTAAGTTCAAATTCAACAGAACATTTTATGGCTAGATGCATTTCACCCCTTCGTTGTAGGTCATAAACAGATTATCCTGAGAAGCGGTAGAATCTCAACGATTCTTTTGATGAGGCTAGAAACCATTACGCGCTACGTCTACTAAATATGACTATTTGTTCTATATAGGTTCGTTTGTGTACTATATGCACATTTATACTCATGCAGCATCGCCTCCATGATTTCATCGGCAAATAGAGAGAATCACCCACTTCAATGACTTGGTGGCTTGAGACAAACTACAGTCTTGTACGAACCGCCTGTGAATTTTGGGTAGTTTGGTAGCAAAACCAGTAGAAAAACATACTTTTTCAAAGCGTTTTTAAACTTTTAATATTTAGTTAGTTTCAGAAACTATTTCTACATATTGCGACCAATTTTTAAAATGATTGATACACGAGATCAAGTTGAAGTTGTCGAAAGGCTTCATTCGGTAACACTTAACTTGAGCCTCAACCGGTGATTTAAACTCGAAAAACCGGTACAAACATACCTTTTCGATGTGTTTTTAGACTTTTGATATTTTCTTACTTTTAGAAAGTATTTTTACGTATTGCGATTTATTGTTAACAAGAGTGCTACACGGGATCAAGTTGAGCTAGCTTGAGAACTATAACTTAGCTCAAGTGGTAGAACAGCAGCGTGTCTAGCCAAAGGTCGTGGGTTCGGATCCCGCTAGTGACACTGACTTTTTTATCTCAACTAACAACCTATATTAATTGGTCAAGCGGACCACAAAAACTAGTAAATTATATACAATTATATTACAATGCAATTATATATTTGCATTTACATTCATCCCTTATTTAACATTACTTAACAAAAAAGTTACGAAGTTAAAAATAAATTTACTAAAATCTACTGTTCTAATTAAAAAAAAATATTGGCAGATTTGTCATGCCTTACCTAAATGAAATATTATTACTTACTTTGTTTTATTAATTTTCATTCCAAATTTCAAAGATAATTTCAAGAGCGATTTTGTTATTGATCTGAAAATCGTTAGGTCTTACTTTCTTCAACAATACTTGGTTCATCATATTGACCCTCGAGATATCCACTATATTCTATAAAATATATTAAAAAGTGACAACAAAACAGTAAAATTGATCACAATCTGTTGGCTACTTGGTTTAATAACCAAAGAGATATCTTAATATCATTTCGTCTTTCAAATTTTGTTGCGCCTCCTGCATTAAATGTGTTCTAGTGGTTCTAGTGTGCGTGGTGGCCGCAACAGTTTTTTCCCTCATAAACACCGTCACGTCAACCAATTATTCTGGAGTCAAAGCATTTCGCAGGTAAGATCTGTAGAAACTAACGGGTTGCAATACGAGCGAAGACTAGTTGGAGGGGCAAAGGTGTGAAATCACTTTCCAAGGACTGAGTGGTGGTATGTATAAAATTCAAAATTGAGCGGCAATCGCTGAAGGGTTGGTATCAGATTGGTGATATGTAGTAACTCTCTTTTTTCAGAGTGGTTCGTTGCACGCTCAGTAAAGTGAGTTAACTCTTTTGATCAACTCGCGAGCGGAGCCCCATCTCTAGTTTGAAACTAATAATATGATTTCATACACTTTGTCATTGTGTAACAGTGTATCTTGGAAAATTAAATCAGTATAACTTCTTCTATTTGAGAAAGTTACAAAAGAGATTAATATTTGATGGGACGAGTCCTCTTTTAACGGCAATAACACGTAAAAAAATATTTTTTGCGGTTTGTACGATATGCGAATGATTTAGAAAGGAAAGATACTAAATTTTAAAGCATATTCAAAGTGCGGTCTGAGAAGGTGACAAAACCACTATTTTGGAGAAAAAAATAGTTTTTCCAGTTTCAGAATACCTGGTTGAACGCTTAAAATGTTAATGATTTATTATTGATACAAATGGGAATTAGTTAAGGTTTTTACTTGAAATGAAAAAAGGTTAATTCGGAGCGGGATTCGAACCCACGACTTTCGGCTTGATCAATCTGCTCTACCACTTGAGCTATCATGACCTCGAACCATTCGGACATCCTATGAGTTTACCCTCCTTTTGCCATTTTTCAACTCTTTGCCATTTTTTATAACTAAAAACCTTAATTAATTGTCATATATTAATTGGTCAAGCGGGAAACGAAAGTAGTGAATTGATACAAATTATGAAATTATCATATCGCGAAGAGACAAAGAGATCATTACAAGTATTACAAGGATAACTGATTGTATGTATTGTGTAATTTTGAGTTGAAAGTTTTACTAATAATGCATTACATTCGAGTCGCATTGATTTATGTTTCGTCTGTTCTGTTTCAAATAACTATGCTCATGTATTCGTATGCGTAATCGTAATCTTTATTTTAAACACCAAAAGTCTATTGAATTACCACAAATGACGCATAATTAATACCGGGAAAGACACAAAAGTGTTCTTTTGGTTTACGAATCCTGTCGTTCACTCACTTGCTTAATCAAAAAACTAACCAATTTTATATTTCAACCGATACATTTCAGTGTGAACAGTGATCAAAACGTTTCAAATTACAAATCAAAATCACCTCAAACGTTGCTCTGACAGTTTTGCAATTTGGAACAATCAGATGAATAACGTTTTAACTACGGTCGTTGGAATTTTGTTGGATAGAATTTTCTCGTTCAATATCTATAACAAAATATGAGATAAGGGTACACATAACACATTAATCAAATTTGATTTTTATTACTTTCCGCAAATACTAGAAGGAATGTTCCTATGTTCACCCCAATCCCAAGTAAACTTCATTACAAAATCTATCTATTCAGTTACCTAATTAGATATGCTTATTGAAAAGCGATGTTTTTTCATAGAGGGTGCTATTCTTTAGGAAAATATTAGTATTGAGCGTTGCTTTTATAACTGAGCCAGATTTATCTGATAATTAAATTTAATTGTAAAAAATATCAATAATTTTTAATTTTATTACAATGCTAATTATGTGGCTTTACATTATTTTTTATCAAGAACAACAGAATTAATTAACAATTGTCTTTAGCACAAGAAAATTCCATTGACTTGATTGGTGGACCATTTATTGGTATTGATTTTTTAATTAATTAATTTTTGAAGTAAAAATTAGGAGCTAATGCTAATTAAAAAGTGTTTGATGTAAGAAAACCGTTTATAATACCTGATATAATTAACTAATAATACTTATTGCCATAAAGTTTACTTTAATTCTAATATCTATAATAATTGTATAAAACTTATAGAAGATATCTTGTGTAATAAAGCTTTATAAAAATCATTTACTTCCCCGGAAGTTAATAAAAAATGTATAAATCAAAGTTTCTATAATTAAACTAATTACGCCTCGATTGTGGAGACAATAGAAAGGTACAAAACACTTTTATTTTCGAATATAATTTAAATGACACCACGTGCTGTAAAAGCAGTAAAATGAACCCGAATTAATATTTATTCATATTATTCACCGGACAACAGCCCTCGTTTTATATTTATACACGGCTTGACCTCTAGAAACTTAAATGAAACAGAACAATGAAATTTGAAATTTTAACACGGACGAACACAAAATAGAAAACAGCGACAACGATTAACAAACAAAAATGAGTTATTAATTTTAATTAGCCTGTAGATTCCTGGGTTAACCGTTAGAATAAAATTCCAGAAAGCACAGTTACAAATGAAATCTGTGAGAATTAGTATATTACACATATTTACTGCCAATTGTTTACATAATTTTGAGTTAAAATATAATAGGAAATATTTTCTTCATGGTAAAATGTTTGTTGATGCATTGTCACGTGTCATGCAAGCTGAAAAGCCTGCATAATGCCTGAATCATGAAATGGACAGGAACAAACCTCTGTCGCTCGTATCATCTAACGATCTAACCCAACCTTGACCCACCTAAATTATTCGTCGATCACATTTCCGCCGAGCCGGTGGAAAATTAACATTTCCAATTTGTAAAATGCATTTATTTTCTTGACACGTATGTTCGTCAAACAACCAATTCAAACTTTTCTTTTTTATTCTAAGTATAATTCACTGATCTGCTTGACCAATTAATATTATTCAATTAATTAATGTTTTTATTTAAGATAAAAAAAGTCAGTGACAAGAGCGGGATTCGAACCCATGATCTTCGACTAGATACGCCGCTGCTCCACCATTTGAGCTATCCACGATCCACTCGGTCACTAACTTCCCATCTCAATCGCACATAGCTGAAATATTTATACACCACCTGATCGCATAATTGGTAATGCTAATTAAATGTTTAAACGATTTATATTTTTAATAACATTTTGAACCCAATCAGCTCTGCCACTTATACATAGATGAACTATACAAGGTAGGCCCAAATATATATAAGGTTAAAAATAGGTTTATACAGAAATTTAATTTAATTTTTAAGTAAAGCTGTTACGTCTGTTACTGAGTTCAATATGTCGATTTTGGGGCCCCCTTCAAAAAAAAAAAATTGTATATGGTGTACCTCTACCGAGTCAGTGACCATTATTAGCATGGGAGATAGTGATTAAGGTTGGACGCCTGAATCGAGAACTGGAGCAGAGAAAACCGCGCGAAACGTCGGTGGACTGGTGGGGGCAGTAAGGCGAGCGAGACATGAGCGATGACAGAGAATTGCAAAAAAAAAAAAGGAAAACCGGGGAGACAAGAAAGGCCCTGTTAATTTTTCAGAGTCGGAAACTGTCGTTCTTTATCCTGGACAAACGATAGAAACAGAGAACACTCGGGCAGAAGCTAGGAGGCCTGACGACAGAACGATGGTCACCCTCGATGTCCAACAACTGGGAACAGTTAATTTTCATTTGAACATTTTATCAGTGTTTTTAAGATTTTGGAAAGCAGTAGGAAGCGTTCATTTTCTTTTTTGAGAGAGTATACTTCAGGCATTTATAATTTTATTAAATTTAGTTTAATTTCGACTTCTCACAAACGCATGGTGATTTTGATGATTGACTAAGGTGAATAGTAGATCTTAACAAGGAGGTACATTGAGCATGGAAACAGGGGTCGATCTTGTGCTAGGAGATTCGTGGTACGTGTGTGATCGCAATTCATATGTTACTATTTTTAAATTGCGTCCGATTATTATACCCGTTTCCATGGAACGTCTGTGTGAAGGTTCCACAGAAGGACTCAAAGAACAATGTAGAAAAATGTTACTCCATTGTCGGATATATCGATTTGCGGATGAAATTTCGTGGACGTTTACTAAAGAACTGTTATTAACTTGTGACTTCAATAACGTTTGGTGATCGAGGGATGTATTTCTCGAAAGCAGTACAATCATTTACCGTTCCTTTTCTTTTTCATTCTGGCTCCTTGTAATTTTAATGTATATTTCGGCTTTTAATAACACATCAGCAACTAGAAAGTTATATCGCAATGTTGGATAATATTTGGATGGAACTTTACTGCAGTTTTAGGAAGGCAAACTAATTGAATTTTATAAAATAAAGAAAATTTATTCGAAGTATTTTACATCACAGTCTATATATCTTTGCCAACGAGTAATAAACACTTTAAGTCGAAATAAAAATCTTGTAAAAAATAAAAAGTCGAAATAAAGATTTTTACTTCGACTCACAATAAAATCGTGCAAGGCGTTTTCGACTTCACCGCGTTTTTTAACAATTTTGCCCTTCAAAAGGTGATCAAAATGCTTAAAAAATTGGAAGTCTGTAAGCGACAGGTCGGATGAATATGAAGGGTTGGGTAAGGTTTCATATCGTAAGTCCTTAAGTTTCCACAGGGTATTACAACATCTAGGTTAGCATTATCGTAAAAAGAATCAAACTCAGATGCAGGCTTAACAAAGAAGTTGCAATTTCTCGTGCATTTTATTAATTTCTTGGGAATATATCTCTGCAGTGTGTCTCACCACCAATTCAGGAAAGTATAGTAAATACTTCTGCAGTCCAATATCAACAGTCAGCATAACGTTTTTGGTTGCGGGAAGAATGGCACTTCATTTTTATCACTTCCTGTTATCGTAAAGAATCCATTGCTCTTCCGCAAATTCCCGTGTTGTCTTATGTGAATTTTCTTCAACCAACTCTTGAGTTTCTTGACATCCAGAAAAGAAGGCCTACCGCGAACTCCTCTGTCTTCGAGATCTAAATCTCCAACAGGAAATCTCTGAAACATGACTGTGTATTCGCTAACGCTTCGCTCCCTGTATCTATAGTGATGGTACACATAATTTCGATCGCAATTTGACTAACTGTAAATTTATATAAATAAATTTGACAAAAAATCTAGTTTGCACATACGTAATTTCGCAGTTCCTCAATTTTTATAAAATTCAACATAAACTAAATTTAATCAATCATTTTATGTAAGATATGGTTGAAATGGAAAGTTAGAGTCAAACTGTTGCATTAACAAACTAAAAAGTGTTGTATAAAATCTGACAGTTAACATTATTTCTTATAATTCATAAATAAGATTTGAAGATATACCTTTGTATATATAACTACAGTATGCATTAATTTTTCGCCAACTCAGGGATGAAGGGGCACAAATTAAAATTAAGCCCGTACTAACAAGACTGCGACCATATTAAAAGGTATGAATAATAAGATAAACAGAAGTATATATTATCATTGTTCATTAGTATAATTTTGCATTCCGAAGAACCGATTACTGCTTAGAAGTGGAATCAGAAAGAAAATAGTGAATTGTGAATTAAGCTGCATATGCTGAATCTGTTTCCCGCCTTTCTTTAGACGATTAGCCCTGTATTAGCAAATTAGTAAGCGCAGACCGTGATCTCCTAATTGCCTTTCCAATTACCACTGTACATAAGCCGATTTGGCCGCCTACTCAGACGGCAATGAATCGCTTTTCGTTGTTTACCATTTATTTTTAAATTTTTGTGTATTATAAGCACTAATTGATTGCTGAAAAAACAAAACAATTTGCCCTGATTTTGTAAGTATTAATCTGTTTTTATTAATTTAAGGAAAACTTTAATTGGGTACATTTTGTCAGATGTTTACGCTGAAAACAACGCTTCAATCGGATTATAAACAGGTCTTAAAATTACAAATTTATAAGCTTGAAAAAACGCTTTTCGTTGTTACTTCAAATAATTTGTTTCTTTACTAAAGTAAAATTATCTGCCGACTTTGTTTACTTTTTGTCAAACACGCATTATGAAAGCTTTTAACTGGCAGTGTAGTATCTGTTCCATCCACTATTGCATTCAAAATACACCGGAGAGCACACTTTTACGTTCATCAGTACTTCATATGTACAATTGTTTTATTGATAGTGCGCGCCGTGCAGTCGAGTTGTACTCCCAGAGATTTCCTGATCGCCCCAGAGGAAACAACAAAAATTTTATTCGTGATTCTCGCAATATGAGGAGATTTGGATTAGTTGTTGGGAAAATCCTAATTCATCACTCCGAAATTGTGGAAGGATGTACTCTGGAATTAAATTGTCGCTCTCACATGCCCACGGACTTGGGGACTGTGATTTATGACAGGCGTCTAACAACCCTTGCACAAATTTCGATTTGGGAGCCTGAAGAAAACGTTCTTCCATACATCCTAAGGAAGCAGGAAAAAACCAGGGCGTAAACTTACACTAGTATTAATTTTAATTAATACGTGGAGACTAGTGACCGTTTGTCGATGATTATTCCAAAATCGTGAAATGCGGTCTGGTGTGATACAAATGTTTTTTATATTCAATCAAAAACAGAAGACAAATATTTTGAGTGAGTAGAAATAATTTGATTGAATATAAAAAATATTTTTTGCATTGTATAAATTCACTTTTTTCTACATCCTACATGTATTTGTTAAATTTAAACAATGTTTGTAAATATCAGTACAATTACGCAAACAAACACTTTGAGCCCTGAAGATGATCACAATAAAGATCGAAACGTTGGAAAGATAAAGAAAATGTTTTTCTGAAACCTGCATCACACCAGACCGCATCTCATGATTTCAGAATAATCAAATTTTAATTAAGTTATATTATTATATACAAACATATAATATTTTGGTTAGTAGGTTTTCAAAGTCGAATATATTCCTGCAAATAAATATTTTAACTGCAGCTCGAATCAGTTCATTTACTTTTACTTTATTCTCGAATGGACGTGAATTACAATAATTATGGATTGCTGGAATTTTCACAGTGCGGAGCTGTAGGAATTTTATCCTTTGTTGCCTAGACAACAGGATGTATAATTCAAGCAATGTAGCTCAGCATCCAATCATTTAATCTAAATCAGATCAAAAACAAATAAACATTTCATGCAGCGTGGATTACACATATAAAAAGCTTATTCTAATCCGTTATCCTTTTTTTCTCCTTCGTCATAAATTAAATCTCTTTAATAGACACACATAGTAATAAATTAAAACATATATAGCAGTGTATCGTTGCATTTGCTTTTTTACGATCATCCGGCAATACCCAGAAGTCAATATAAGTCCTAAGCCTTAAGGATGCCAGTAGCTATTTGGCGCACTCCTTAAGGAGCACCCGCAAGGTGGTAAATCTAAGGCGGTGGAAGTTTTATCTAATACCAATTTACTACTTTTCTAATCGGGTTGAAGCTATTCCTCATTGTGAATCGTGCTTTATGCAATTCAATTATCCTTTGGAAAATTATTTAAAAAGTATGAAGTTTTTGTAAATTATTTAATAATTAATTTTAGTAGTGCTATCCTGTACTAACAAGAATTACGTAACCTTAAATGTCGCAATTCATTTATTCTTCTCAATTATATACAATACCTGTGAACATCATGTAACGATGAAAATAACGTTTTCCTGAATTTCGTTGTTAAACATTTTTTTATCCGAAAAGAATGAAAAGTGAAAAAATTATCGACTAAAATAATACGACAAATGGAATAAGTGATGACAAGTGAGTATAAACTTTATGTCGTATTTCAAATTTTTACAGTTCGACACAGGACGTATGGTATAATGTTTGTAATTGATCAATATGTTAAGGCGCGTATTTTCTTTTGTTTTGTCTTAAATTGCGAAGTTTAGTTTCCTTCTCCCCTTTTTTCTCTCTATCTTAAAAAATATATTTAGTGTTTGATTATGTTTTTGCATGCATTAAGTTAATTGGTATTCTACACATGTATCGGGGGATAAATCTTTAATAGTTCAAATAATTGTTGATTACGCCGCTCATGACGGATTAAGAGGACAAAACAAGGAAGGATTTAGCCGTTATCGCGGACCCTTGGACGAGAAGGAGACATCGAGGAGTAGTCTTTACTCAAACTTGAAAGACAGAACAGCTATCTCCGGTCCATCGGCCTATCGATTATTATATCGATTTCGCTCCGTCCCATCGTCGATCCCTATACCATCAGGGACCAAAAAAATTTGTATATGGTGTACCTCTACCGAGTCAGTGACCATTATTAGCATGGGAGATAGTGATGGAAGTTATCCAGTAAGGTTGGACGCCTGAATCGAGAGCTGGAGCAGAGAAAACCGCGCGAAACGTCGGCGGACTGGTGGGGGCAGACAAGGCATGAGGGGGCAAGCGTAGCAAGTAAGGCGAGCGAGACATGAGCGATGACAGAGAATTGCAAAAAAAGGAAAACCGGAGAGACAAGAAATGCTCTGTTAATTTTTCAGAGTCGGAAACTGTCGTTCTTTATCCTGGACAGAACGATAGAAACAGAGAACACTCAGGCAGAAGCTAGGAGGCCTGACGACAGAACGATGGTCACCGTCGAGGTGGGGGGACAGTTAATTTTCATTTGAACATTTTATCAGTGTTTTTAAGATTTTGGAAAGCAGTAGGAAACGTTCATTTTCTTTTTTGAGAGAAGATCGGGGAATCTCCGGTTTATACCGTAACGTCACCAGGCTGTATTTCTGTTGATCTTCTTCATCTCATCAATTTTCTTCGTCGTCCTTTTCGTCTGGTTTTCTTCATTACCTCCGCTTCTACGTCATCTGTGGCTTCATCATTTGCGACTTCACATCTTCGATTTTCATACCTGCTTCGCCATTTTTTCTTCATCCTTAAGTTTACTTTATTTTATTATTTTATTGCATGCAAGTTTATTAGTTAAGTTAATTCAATTCGTAGTTAACGTGCACTTCTTTACATGAGTAACATTATTAAGGTCAATATTAATTAATTTCCTTTCATTAAAAATTTAATAATTTTCATTTTGTTTCAATTCGATCAATCAAGTAACACGATCTGGTCAATTGACCGTAATTTAAGAAATTGTTTAATTTATATACCGATCAATTGAAAAGTGTTAGTTTTAATTTTATCTGATCTTGTTTTTGTTGTAATCAAGTAAGAATATTTTTATTTTCTATATTTTTATAACAATATATTCTTATATATGTATAAAACCATATTATTTATCGTTCTTACCAGTATGCATGTGTGCATGCCATAAATTCAAATTGTAGGTATTTTCATTTCATTCAAAGTTAAAAAGGGGGAAAGGAGAGTCAAATCTTCTGGATGACTATCTTCAATTTAATAACCATATATGATTGATATATTCTTCTTCTCTGAAATTAATTGAGATCTGGAAAATTAAAATTAATTCCCGCATTGAACCAGCGGGACGTTGGGTAAGGAAATCGGTATTTCAAATTAACGAAAGCCCTTCCCCCCAACACAATATTTAATATAGTTTTTTGAGAAATATTTATACATTACTATTAATTAAGCTTTTTAGTCGAGATGAAAAAAAGTTAATGACACGAGCGGGATTCGAACCACCCCATGATCTTCGACGAGATTCGCCGCTGCTCTACCACTTGAGCTATCGTGACCCCGATCCACTCGGACATCAACTTCCTATCTCAACCTAACCTTATGAGTTTTCTTTCCTTTTTGCCTCCTTTTACTGTTTGCGTATCTAGCCGAAGATCGTGGGTTCGAATCCCACTCGTCCCATTAACCTTTTTTTCATCTCGACTAAAAACCTTGATTAATTGCAATGTTCCGGTCAGGCGGGCCACTAAATGAGTGAATTTTTTGTACAGTTTTTGCCTACACATATAACAATTATATAAACAAAATATCATTTTGGCAAGTGTGCTACAATTCATGATCAAAACTGTTAATATTTGATACAGTTATTTTTAATTTTACTTGCTAAATACTGTTATTTTTTGTACTAATCTAATCACTTTTTATCTGCACTCAGAACGGTCCATAACGTATCCGCATGAGGGTTTACTTTATTTTTCTCTCGGTGACAAAAGTAAAAATTGACTTAGCAAATTCTTCTACGATAGTATTTAAGCGAAGTTCTACCTCGTTTCTAGAAAATAAAATACTTATAATCAGTGTATTCAGGATGAAAATTTTCTCGGTGTTTTTATCAAATTTTGAAAAGAAGGACAAATATCAGCTTATTATTAGAAAATAAAAAATTCAAAGCTTTGAGGATGTTAAAAATACTTAACTGTAAGTAAACAGTAAAATCATCGATAAATTAACTTTTGCCTCACAAATGGAATGTCACAAACTGTACACGATAAATTTTCTATTAGTACAAAGATAGGCTTCATTGACAAACGGTTTTGTTGAACACATAATCGATAGTTGGATAAATGAAACTAAAATGTTGATCTAGGCTGGAAATCGAGTAAATAATTATGTACAGCACATTAAAGATTCTCTCTATCTAAATATTTCAAGGTCATTTCTTGGTACGTATGGTATCTTGATGGCTTCGTAGACCACCATCACAATAGTAAACTGAGCACCGTGTCTTCGACCGAAAAAAATTGATATTTCTGCAGGTATGATTACAAGTGGCTTATTTTTTGCAATCTTAGCCAGTCCCGTTCACCAACATTTTTACATTTTTATGTATGGATCATTGATTTTTTACCCTAGCAATCAGCCTTCAAACTGAACTCGGTCTTTGTGGTCAAAATCAAAAATTATCAAAAAAGAATATAATTAATAAAAAAACGTTTTTATACATCGTGAAAATCGGGAAATGTCTTCTGACCATTTCACTCACAAATGAATTTATTCATGGGGAATGTTGACATGTTAGAAAAACAGCTTACCCATAGATTAACTAGCCATGATCAACTCGTATTACTTTAAATATTATTCAATTTTTTTGAAATATTATTTAAAAAACTTTCAACTTTACAAGAGCTGAAGGAACGGAGGCTTTAATTGTAATAGGTGTCAATCCGTAGTTTTCTTCTTAAGCTCTCATTTTCTTTCCACAACCTGGACATTTTCGTATACTCTATTCTGTTAGCAAATTCGGTATAAAAAGGCAACGCCAGACAGGAATTATTATCTAAATGTAAACTATATTTGTAAATCCCAGGCCCTGAAGATGATCTCAATAAAAGATCGAAACGTTGGCACGATAAAGAAAAGGTTTTTCTGATACCTATATCACACCAGACCGCATCTCACGATATCTGAATAATTATTTATGCAAATAAAAGATGAACGTGTCACATGATGATTAATTAAATATTAAAAATGCAATCGTTTTCTTAAATTATTTTTTTAATGTTAACCATGATTGTTTAGGCAATGGGGTACAATTTATTTTTGACGATTCAGAAGTCATAGATAGAAGTAATAGTACGGTTCAATAACCTGGAAAATATCATTATTAGAGCAGTAAAGTGTAACCCCTCCCCCCTTTGCGGGGGTGCGAAGAAATGTCCCGAGACTGCAAACACCCCTTTCCCTTTGGGCCGACGCCCTTTTGTCTTTGTGTTTCTCGGATTTATAATACTTTGGAGTTTCTGTTAATCGGACGGTGTGGACGGGCCCGGTGCCCCATTCAACAAAACTTTGTCCGGAATGTAAGGCGGGGCCAAGTTTGGGCAGGTCGAGAAAGCCTTTTGTTTATTTGTGCAAGTCTAGATTGTCGGCCGAGGCCATTATCCGACAACCGGCAAGTATTGTTGTCATTCCGGTCCACTTTTTATTTGTATTTTTATTTTATATCAAGATTAATGCTGTATTTATAGACGTCTTCGGAAAATCCAACCAACAATAAGCCGTGTAATTTTCATTACCCCTAATCTGCCTGCTGGAATGAAATTTTTTGAAACCCTAAAGATATATTTGTTAAGAAATTTTCATTGTAGTTACATTTTTTATGGTAACAATTCACACCGGACACTACTTCTTCCAAAGCAGAGATTCTCAATATTTCAATTCTCTCCTTCCTCCTATCATCTTTCAAAGCAATCCTTCTGAAGTTAAACAGGGTCACCAAATCGCGTGTCCACTAGCTTTGACAGTATCATGTCACGCATCTTCCGAGAATTCCTCATGTACGTATGCAATACAGTTGTGGAAATGCTCTTTCTTAAACCAGGTAAACTTACAATCATTATATTACAATCTACCTTCTAATTAGCTTGCATCTCATTTTCTAAAAACTTATCCTCCTAAAACAATTGATCGCTAACTTCCTTCTTTCAACTTCTCCCAAACCTTCAATTTAGTTTTTGCTCTCAACACTCCACAAAGTAGCAAGTTCTTCGCGTTATAGGCCACTAACCCTCATCCTATGTATGAAGACTTTCATAGATATGTGAGAAGCATTTTCCCGCGAGTCACACAAGGTTACGTGGCCTATACGAAAGCACATCTTCCCTTACATCTCATATCTAATCCTTTGCTCCTGTCTCACATGACTTATCTTCCAAGTTTGCCCAAACTACGACTATTGTCCTCTGGGAGCGGGAATGCCACAGAACAATGTTCTCTGCCCAATCCTGTACCTTCTCTACACCTCAGACTATACATTGCATGTACTCTATTCGACATACCTTACCTCTGATCCCAATTCCCTTGGAGGTTCTCCAGAGACATGCTTAAGTCATGAAGCAAATTTTGGAGTGTGAAAATAAACGAAAATAAATGTACTAGCAAAACTCGTAATACAATTTCTTCAACAATATTCCTATCATTCCTATCCGTAAATCTAGGGTTCTTTCTTAACCAAGGATTCGCCTGGAGTCGACACAATAAAAAAACGAACTGAAAAGACTCTTTGAAAGTCATTTTGAACTACTTGGGCGGAAATTTACCATTTCGGTGCCGACTCTCTACAAATCACTTTCGATTTGGACATGTGAACTGGAACTATCCAACACCATTCTTTCGCGCCGTACTGTCTACAATACCACCGTCCACAACGACCTCTAAAAACCCTTCGTAAATAAATCAATTCTCATCAAATGTTCTATATTCCACGATAAATTCTCCACTCACGCGTACCCCACTAGAGTAATCCTTTAATCCCGTCAGACGACTAAAGCGGAGATAACCTCGGGCCTTCCTCGCCAAGGACTTGCCCTTATGTAAAGTGGGGAGAACAACAAAGGTTGCCAACTCTCCTTTATTGTAAATATGTATGAGAAAATCCATAAAATTACAAAATGTACAAAGTTCGATACAGCAAATAATAAATATTTAGTTAAAAAAAGTGACGGTGGCAGCAATAGTTTAGGCGATCATAATTGCTCATTACGTAAATGTCCTGGGTTTGAATACAGTGGCTCTGCATTCCAACCCGACATACTTAAAAATGGGTTTGTTTTCAAAACCACGGACACCTCGAGGGTTGATATAACCGGGTTCATAAAAAATATCAATGATATTTCCTACTTCTTTGGTCTCCAGTAAAGAAATAACCCTATAGCTATGTAAAAATAATATAATGTAAGGTGTTAAAGTTTGGATGAGTAATTACCATCTTTTTTCTTTTCATGACTCCAATTTTATTTATGTTATTTATTTATGTTTGCACGCAGCGACTTATCCAATACATATGTTATGACCTGTGCTGTTGTGAACCCTCGAAAAAACATTTAACCTCTTGAAGTTTTCTTTAATCACACCTTTGGCCTGGCTTAAAACATGCTTAATACCCGTAATATCAATAGTACAGGAGAACAGAACAACTACAAAGATTGTGTGTCATTTTGACTGTTATTCTTATTAATAATATTTGATGTGATACGTAATTGTCGAGTTATCTTCCTAAACTGGTGGGATTCATTATTGCAAAAGTAAATTGATATGTGAGCAAACTTCTCTCGCCCTTATGGGTTTCAACCTCTGTTGGTTCCAAAACTGTTTCATTCGGTTCGACAGACTGCGCTGTAATTAATGTAGTATCATTTTCCAATTTTTGTTTTACTCTCCTTCGGCTACTTTATCGTTCATATTCTACAAAAAGGGGCAAGATTGTTTTAAAATCCTCACCTACATTAAATCCAGTAAACTTTGAGTAAGGAACTTTCTTTATTTTATTAAAAATGCAACCATTTTAAATCAAGTTTTAACTTTTCAATTGGTTAAAATTACAAATTGAATGCTTAATCGATGTTTAGAATTTATTTACAAACTGTTAAACAAAGTCGGGTTATCGAGAATATTCAAAGTTTTTAGTCGATTGTGTCAAAAATTATGTTTGTAGTTCTGACCAATTGACTGGAATATTGTATAGTGGATCTTCCGTCCAATTTCAGTGACCAGAGATTTTGTCAACACAAATTAAAATTAATAATTAACAAATCCTAAAACTAATTTTTAGCATATAAAGACTGGGCGAATATGAGGTTATTAAATTTATTTCTAGTTAGTATGTTAGTAAACTAACTTGAAAATATTTTGTGTCAAATCTATTATGCAATTTACGTCGGTTTGCGAAGATTAAATAGCAAAAAGTAACCTGACCCTGGGCGATATATCGGCATACAGGGCTATATTCTGAAAGTTAAGGTTTTTGTTGGTTTCTATGTAACTACTTAATCAGAGAACGAAAAACGGCATCCCTTGAAATAGCAGCGTGTTTTTTCCGTTATTATCGTTGTATAAAAGTGAAACATGACAAATTATATTTCAAACATCACTGGGGTGTACAATCATCTAGGAAATAGAACATTCTAAAGGCCGTTTTACCCATGTGAACATAATGCATTTACAAAAATGGAACTATTAATTTTTATTCATTTTGTTTTTTTAGTAGTTCTTATTAATCACAGTAATTACTTTGATTATTAATGAGCGTCCCGAGCAGATAGTGGTTTGTCTCTTTTTTTCCTTCTCAATCGCTACCGACATGAAGCCATTTCAGCTTTCAACGCACTCTGGTGGTCGATGGTAACTCATTCACATTGGCGCAAGCAAACAACTATAAACACAAACAAATATACGTACATACACACTGTAGACCAACATATTTATATTTACAATATTTACAGATGGGGAAACAACCCCCCCCCTTTCCGTTAAACAGAGGACCCAAGAACCCACTTTCCTTCCCAAGGGCCATCTTCACGTCAGGAGATAAACCAGCCATTTATGAGTTATGTCCTCAAGACATCAACCAATTATATCAACCATACGACTTTTTGCTTTTCTCTCATTTTTGCCATTATGAAATATCGTGTAATCGTATTAGATTACCGGCGTTATAGAGGGTGTATCAAGGTCTACGGTCGAATCGTTCAATTCGGAAACGATTAGCTTTGGCAAAAGTAGTTGCCAATTTTTACACAAATTGCAAGTTAATTTTGGTTAACTCGTGGTTACAACAAAATTAACATAACTTAGATCTAGCTTCGAAATGGCACTAACTTTGTTATTTTAAATGAGAATTCAATATTTTTATTGTACAATTCGATTCTAGATCTTATTTTATGAGACTTGTAATGAAAGGAACATTTTGATTGGATGGGCCATTTCTGAGGTGTGTCCGTTTATTTGTTTTGCAAGAAAAAATATGTTCTCATTTGTTTTGACTAAGTATTCTCTTTCATTTTGTTTTAGCTGTCTTCAATATGTAATTGTAAATATGTATCTAAAAATACCAATGTTTCGAGGTTCTGTTATTTTCAGTAAAATTTGGAATGCCAATGACCTCTCTTATTGTTATCTTCGATTTTGCTATTTTCTCGAAGCTGATTCTCTTGAAATCCTTTGAATTCTATCGCGCAATAACGCATAGCTCGGTATTCATATCATGTTCTGATTTACAACAAAAATGTTTGTAAGCGCCGAGAAGAGAGAGAGAGAGAGAGATGCTCGTTGGTTTTGTTGATGATTGAGAGAAAAGTCTGCGTCTAGTCTCTGCAGGTTTTTTACTATTTATTAAAGGTTACAATATCCTTTGAAATTTTTAAATTATAATTTTCTTCACTGACTTTCTGTATAGAAGACACCCTGATCATCGTATTTTCCGGCGTATATCCCAGGCAACAGTCATTTACATGTGCAAACTCTAACGGAACACGTCTCGTAGTAACGCCCGAAAACGAAATAGCGATGTTGCTTTCATTTGAGGAAAATGCGTACCTCTCAATTAAAGAGGGATCGTCAATTCTCGGTATATCATCTCGGTCGGTCTGGCGAAAATTGAAAGTAAATAATTTTGGTCGTGCTCATCTCTATCTCTCAAGGCATTCGCGAGGGACATCCAACGAGGCGTTTGGATTTCATTTCACCTATCCTCGTTGAAATGGACGTGGAACGGAACCGGACCTGCTGAGCCCAATATTGTAGACCACGACTCCAAATTCTCAAACAGATGTTGAACAGGCACAATAGAAAATCCCCGTTGAAATATTCCAAAGCGTTCCCAAACAGTCAATTTGACTAAATTTTGGTGCAGATTGCTCGGTAACCAGCTTATTGAAGCACATTTTTTCAGTGGATCACTCAACGGGGTAGAGTACCATTCTTTTATTGAAAATCACTACCTGTTCTCATGGAGAGAATTCCGCTGTACACTAGGATCTCGTTCTGACAAGACGGTTACTCTGCTCTTACGGTCGCGTTGTTATTAATTATTCTGTACAGATAAATTGGCACTTAAGGTTCTATTCGTAGTTTTCGATGTTGCCAGATTTGACTCCCTTGGATTTTTTGGGGTGAGGGAGGGAGTAACATTGAATGTCTGAAAATTAGAACAACGGATTGTTTTGAAATTCGCCCAGAAATAATAGAAACGTTTCCAAATGAAAAATTCAAGAAACGACAACAGCAAAGCACAGCGTAGGGAGCGCATTCGAGCATTTATTATAAGCAAAAATTTCAATAAATGGTAAAATCAGCAACAATACATATTATCAGCTGAAAGTCATTTGAAAATAAAAAGAACTGGATGTTGATAACAAAAAATAATTTTTTGTAAAGCAGACGGGATCCAAGGGGGTTGTAAACGGGGAATCCCTCCCCCCAAACAAAGTGAAGATGTTATCTGTTATATGTAATATGTCTTAGTTTAGCCTTAATTAAGCGAAGAGGCTTATATTTCAGGATTATAAAAGCTTGATGTGTTACTTCTGATAAACCTTGGCTAAATTAAATCAGTTCTCTCTTAACTGATCACGTTTTGGTTTTGTTGTCCCTCGGTTCGATACATCGATTACTCGATTGTATATAAAAAATCCTGTAAATTGATGTTTAATTTTTAATACTCGGTTTGGTAAGCTCACTCCGCTCTAGCTCATTATTGAGTGTTCACATTTTTGGTACCGTTTATCAGCGGGATTCCTTCCTCCAAATTTTAAGCTCACTTTGGATCAAATACAAGCAGTATTTTAAAAAATAGTAAGTAAAAGTAATAATAATTTGCAAAAAATCTCATTTGTAATCAGGGGTTTTTCTCAAATACAGTACTTTCAAACCTGATTTTTTAAATTTGTTTCAAATATGCGACGATTTCTTTTACATTAACAGAGAAATCCCGGTAAACATCAAAAGTCCTTAAAATTGTATGTAATTAAAAAATATAGGTTGGCCGACCCACATCTTTTTCCGGCCATATCACATTGTCACCACAAATAGTGAAGTAACCCGAGAAAATAATTAATTAAATTGCACAAATAAAAGTTTCAAATAAGGTAGGTAACTAGTAAACCATTATTTTCAGTGATATAGGAAAAAATGGACCTAATTTAATTTAATGGCAGCTGTTATGACAAACGAAACCATTTGATTTCTTTATCCTATTTTAATATGATTTGTATATAACAAATAATAATATACACCCAGGGTTTTCAATTTTTTCTTTATTCTTCAACTAGCAAATCTTCAGTAGCGCTGAATTCATTTAGGAAAAGAATCAAATTTAGCTCTCGTTCCTTACTGAGGTGGGTTATTTTTTGTTCGTTTATGTTTTGTTCTAAAAAATTGCATTACAAGCTATGACGGAAAGATATTTTGAAAATATATGAAAATTATGTTCCTTCTTGAAATTAAAGGATTTGGTGGTGATTAGTGACCGTTAATCTACAATTATCCAGGAATCGTGGCATGCGGTCTAGTGTGACGTAGGTTTCAGAAAAATATTTTCTTTATCGTTTATCGTTTCTATGTCTATTGACATCATCTTCAGGGCCTGGGATTTACAAACATTTTTTATATTTAAAAATTACTTGTAGGATATGGAAAAAACTGAAAATTTATACAATGCAAAATATCTTTTTTTTTATATTTAATCAAGGTACCTTTTATTTTACAACAAAAGTCCAACGTATACAATGTTTGTGAATCCGAGGCCCTGAAGATGATCTCAATAAAGATCGAAACGTTTGCACGATAAAGGAAATGTTTCTCTGAAAACTACATCACACCAGACCGCATCTCACGCCTCTTGAATAAGTATTGAAACATCCCGACATGCCCATTGTTAAATCCCCTGTACCTTAAAAAAATGAAAAATTGAAAAGTCGAAAAAAATTGATACAATCTATATACGAATTAGCTACTATGTTGTTAAAGTAAGGGCAATTTAGTAATTATATTAATATATTTTGTGATATTAGCCTTTTACCAAAATTATTCAGATATCGTGAGATGCGGTCTGGTGTGATATAGGTATCAGAAAAACATTTTCTTTATCGTGCCAACGTTTCGATCTTTTATTGAGCCCTGAAAATGATCTCAATAAAAGATCGAAACGTTGGCACGATAAAGAAAATGTTTTTCTGATACCTATATCACGCCAAGCCGCATCTCACAATATCTGAATAATTATCCATTACGGTCACTAATCTCTACACACTTATTACCAAATTCAATAATTTAATTATTATGCAAAGGACGACCTGACAGAAGTTGCAATAGCTCATATGGTAGAAGTACCGATTCGGAGGTCGTGGGTTCGACTTCTGTTGGTGGTAATAATTTTTCAACTCAATCACACATTACATAATAAATTATATTGGCGTAATTAGTTTTCTAAAAAAAAAATTAAAACAGATTTTGGGATTTAAAAATTTGTGTATAAATGTGAAGTAATAATAAATAGCGAAAACTTGGTCTGAAGGAACCGTGTAATTTTCTAAGATACTGCAATTCAACACCGTATTCCGTCTAGGAGGAATTCCTACGAGGCAGGTCACGTTTTTCCTCTCTCAAACTGATCCAAAGAGGTGATCTCGCCCATTCCTATTGAAAAGAAGTACACTGACCAGACGTTTTCTTTAAACCTACAAAACACTTAGTTCACCAGAGGCGTGCACGCCAGGATGTAGTCTGTTGGGCGGGCTTCCGTTTTCCCGCCGGTATTGATATTATTTTCCGAATTGCAAATCATCACAACGACATAACAGTCTGTGAACATATAATAGTAACTTCTTCCGGCTATACGGGGTAATTCGGTGAGCATCGTCTGCTCGTAATGCGCTACTTCATTTTCACTCGTAGTACGAACCTTATATTGTGGAGAAAAGAATCATTTCCTTTCGTGCAATCGGAAGTCCTCATTCCATCCAATTTTAATAGAAATTCAACCTCTCAATCTTAAGTATTAAAAAATATTGGGAAAAATTGCCTGCAGCAAAACCGTCACCTACTTATCTGAAATGTCCCGATGACTGCGCTGTTCAATCATTCTTGATTATAAAATTACACGTATGTTTAAAATAAAATATATTTGGTATCACCAACTTTTTTTTTCTAACCAAGTTCATAAACGACATGGAAATAGCTGTTGCATGTTTTATGGAGGGAGCTTTTAACAAGATATACAGCTTTCTATACAGAGGAATTTTTGATAGGTGAGTCTCGGAAAAGGTTTACGGAACGGGATGCCCAAAAGGGAGGGTTATATCACTTCTACTTTGGACAACGCTGGTAGACGAATTCGTTTAAATGCTACCACAAGAAGAATTCTACTGTCTAGGTTATATGAAAGAACTTGCCGTGGTACTAAAATGCCGCCATACAGATAAAGAGATGGAACGAATAGAAGTTCCCTCAATCTGGTCGACAGGTGGTGCAGAAGAGAGGAGCTATCTATCAGCCCCGACAAAACCATAATAGTTCCATTCACATGGAAAAGGACAATAGGAAGTTTTAGGCTTCCAAATCAAAACGGGAACCCCGATTCCATTTTCGAAGGAGGCCAAATATCGATGGCACTAGACTGGAATCCACAACTGAGCCAAAATTCCCTGAGAGAGGTGCAGAAGGCTCTGCGCCAAGAACTGGGGTTTAAAAACAAAATGCCCTTACGGCTATCTACCTGCGTCTTAAGACTTATATTGACACATGGTGGTGTGGACGACCAAGACTCTGACGACCAAAACAATCGATCTATTATGTGGCACCCAAAGCAGAAAGGTTGTCTACGTGTCACTGGAAGTGTTGTTAAACTCCCACCAATTCATATTTTTATCAGCGGAGAAGGAAGAGCAGCAGTCTACAGACTCATAAATGGACAATCATCTGCAAGGATAGACCATGTAAATAATCAATAGAAATGAAAGGATGAGATGCACGTTCATAACAAATGAGGCATGCCAATCGATGTCACTACTAAAATGCAATTTTATTAAAAAGTACAAATTACTTATACTAGAACGGGAAGAATGGGCCAAAGGAGCTCCGCTAAAGCCAATCCCCTACTTGTCCACTGATGACTCCAAAGCCGACAGGGCACATGGGCTGGAGTCTTCCAGATGAATCTAGGTAAATATTATTCAGATATCGTGAGATGCGATCTGGTATGATGTAGGTTTCAGAAAACATTTTCTTTATCGTGCCAACGTTTCGATCTTTCATTGAGATTATCTTCAGGGCTCAAAGTGTTTGTCTTCTGTGTAATTGGGCCATATTGCGTGTCGTGTTGAAAGTGCCCATGTCGGGGTAAGAATTTGAGGCTTTATAAAATTGAGGCTTCACCTAATTGTAATGAGAATGGAACTAAAACGGCTTCAACATGCATTTAAATGAAATTATATGCAGAAAACATTAGAACAACCCATACTATATGAAAAACTTAGGGAAAAATTCAAAATTTTTCAAATAATAATACATATGTAGGTTTCATATTTATTGATCAGGAAAACACATTAAATAAAATTTTATTCAATTGTAAAAAAAAGAAATTTAGCATTGTTTACAGTACCGATAGGCTTTCAGGTGGGATGTAAATATATGAATGAAAAATGGTCATCATCCGGACATGATTGAAAAGAAAAATCGTGCTCAGTTGTAGACAAAAACCGTCTGTTTTTACCCATCTATTTAAAGAATGACGGATGAAAGTGAAACTTCAATAAAAGTCAAAGTTGCTTTCGTCTTAATTAGCTGAACAAACGGTGCTAGTCTCCGGCCATCGGTGATCGAATTTTCAATGAACCGAAGCCGTCCTCATCAGCTGTAATTGGACGTGCGGTTTCCTCGGGTTTAATTATCCTGGGGTTTGTTAACAACCGGGTCGGAATGTCTTCTTCTTCTTCTACATAAATTCCGGATAATTCTAAAAGCCGCTGAGCCTTAAACGAGAGAATTCAACTTTTCCAGCAAAGAACAACCAAAGAGGTAATACTGACCCGAAAAAGTTCTTGCGGAAAGTTTACAACACTTTCATAAGCCATATCAAACCTAATTTATATGTATATAGGATTTCTATATGAAAATACGTATACTTACCCAGTTTTCTTTCTTCGTTCAAAAATACCTTTCCTTGGTCTGTTGAACATGGGTCCTAATTAATTTTTTTAATATAATAATTAATAATTGTTGAAGCAATATTTTTTCGTCAGAAGAAGCGAAAAACAAAATTAATTGTATTCATAAACGTGTGTTAATTAACAATTATTGCATAATAGATCAAAAAATATTTTAAAATAAAATAAACTGGTTCGGCATAAAACGGAATTATAACATTAATATTGTAAAAATGATGTCTGATTAAATTAGATATTCCTAACTGAATTTTTTAAACTTGTATAGTTAATGTTTAAAGTGCATATAGGCTATCCACAATAGGCTGAGGTGAATGAGAATTTTGTGGATTGTAAAGAATTCTCCTGATTCACTTTTTCTCAATTTCTCCTAACTTTTTTTTACAAATTCCGGGTCGTAACTTATCGCCGCTTTATTTTACGTAACTTGAAAATTGTTTCCCAAAAAAATACTTGCTGTTGAGAAGAAGAATCATAAAGTCAAATGCCCAACTGGAGCGTTTCACAAGGAGATCCTATTTAGCGTTATTAATCTGTTGTAACGTCATTAGTAGTACAATTTTTCTTTAAATTGCCTCGCTATACATTATTTATGAAAGGGCCAGGGATCCGAGCCGAGAAGTTTGCCTGCCTTTGAACTTGAAATGTAATTACGAGATCGTCGGGATTGCCGTGAGCGTTTGCTTAAACAGCGGCATTTTCAGAACGAAAATTTTCGTTTTAATGTTTTAATGCGCTAATTAGCTTTGGTAATTTTGAATAACATTTAAATTGAAAAAAAAAAGTTATAATCGGCGTAATCTGAAGTTCGGTCATTTCCAATCATATTGGTCTGCCTTTATCCGCAGTTGTATTTGTACTAGACCATTTTGCCATTTTCGTTATTCTCATTATCTGGCATATACGTAGAGTGAAGCATTAATTAATCATTAATCATTAATCAAAACCCAGTACAAAACAAGGCGTTTCCTTTCAGCATAAAATACTCCGTGGATATGATTTAACAAATATGTTTCATGGTACAGGGCACACTTACCTAGTCAGTCTCCAGTCGCGTGTTTTTGATTTATTCAAACGTTATTCGGCATTGCGCTATGTATAGTGAGAAAATACCCTTCACCATTTTTCAGGGCAGTGATTTAAGAAAGGTGTTGCACCTGCACTGCATGCAATACTCTCTCACTGCAGCTTTTACTGATGTCTTTTTGTTTTGGTGGTTTTGTTTGTCGATATGTTACGTTTAATTGGACAAATAAGAAGATTGCTTGTTTAAATAATTCGGACAACTAAACAGGAGAGATGCTGGTAAGAGATTCGGTGGAATGTAGGTAATTTTGCATTTTTTGTAGCTATAAAAACTTCATTTAACGATCTTTGCCAACCGTATCAACGCGGTTTCACATTAACATGCACGACAAGTCGCGGATGCGAAGCGATGCGGATCCGACCAAACTACTGAGCACTTATGTTTACATTTCAGTCAATAACAAGTTTGAACATGACAACGTATGTTGTGACAGTTTTGAGGAATGAGCGGGATAACACTTTTGTTGAACGAAGATTAGGGCTCTGTCATCGTCGATGCATTGGAGTTCATTCTGTGCTGAAACAAAGAAGAAAAAGGGGTAATTTAGAATCATTTTACCCAATTTAATGGAATGAGAATACAAGTTTTTGATCTATTTATAAATTTTACAGACAAGAGAAATCTTCAATGCACTCAATCCAATTATCTAAATTAATTTCCTAACGAAACTTGAACAATTTCCGAAGTTAACCTTACAGAAGTCAAAAATTGCATTGTAAAAGGATTGTAGAAGACTGACTTTATGGCAATCGATTATTCGGACGTCGGGAGATGGGGTCTGATGGGACGAAGGCTTTAGAAAAATATTTTCTTCATCGTGCCAAAGTTTCGGTCTTTATTGAGATCATCTTCAGTGCTCGAAGTGTTTGTTTTCCGTGTAGATATGTTATTCTTGTCTGTCCTATTGAGAGTGCACTCACCAAATAATATTGGCGGTTGGTTATTTTGTAAAGATCAGTATGGAAAACAAAATTAAAGGTGTTGTCTTTACTGGATTTCCCCTAGAAACTCGGCTGGTTTCTCTCCAGTGCAGGGGAGTGTTAATTAAAACGGTCTCGTTTATGTCGGCCGAGGGCTGGTAGATTACTCGTAAACGGGCGGCTCCCACGAGAGCTGCGCCCCTTGAAGGGAACCGACAAACATACTGCCACACATCTCCCATTTAGATTAAATATAGAACAAGAAGAAACAATTATTTATCTTCACACGTTTCTTTTTTGCTGTTACGTCTTTATGGTGATTTTGAATTAGACTTTTCTTGTCTCATTTAAGAGGCCAGACCTCCAGACCTGAGGAATGGACGATGTGGCCCCTTCGCCTGATTGTACACTCTTAGGTCCTGGCTTGAAAATAAGAGGTCCAGCCTGTTTGATTGGTGAAAAATAATAAGTTCACTAGTTTGCGTAGTTCGCTTGACCAATTAATATTTTTCAATTAATTAAGGTTTTTGTTGAGATAAAAAAATCAATACCACGAGCGGCATTCGAATCCACAACTTTCGGCTAGACTACCACATCGTGAAATCAGTCCACTCGGACACTAATTTCCCATCTCAACCCCGCCTTTTCAATTTCCCTCCTTTTGCCTCCTTTTTATCTCAACTAAAACACTTAATTAATTGAGAAATAACACATTTTGGTATCAACTTCACGAATGGTTTTGAAACAAACGTAGAGAAAAACAAGGTGATTTCGAGATACAGCGACATACTAAGAAAGTTTGCTACGAGGGACAATCAATTCGACTCTGACGTTAACACTTTTTTCTTTTTGCCAATCCTATTTTTTTTCAACTAATTTGTGAATATTTTATTCCTTATTACGAAGACAAGTAAATTATCAAATACCAAATTCACAATAACGTTTTTTTTTACTTTTTCCACATTGTTTGTGTTTTTGCTCTAAAATAACGTATATTTTTAATAATTTTGTTACAACAAAATATAAGTTTTTAACTGGTATTGTTTCATCGTTACTCATTCTAATGTTTAAAGTAGAAAATTGTTGCGACCAAAAACGAGCTGTGTTCAGGCGTAAACCAGTTTCCGACTTACCCTTCCTTTAATCATTCATTAATAAGTCACTAATTTCGCTCATGCCAACATACACACTTTCCTTTTTCCCATTATCCGAGTGACACGGCTTTTGGCCTCGTAAAAAATCAAGGGTAACCAAAATCAATGCACGATTAGAAATGTCTTAGTTCTGGATTCAATATGCTTTTGATGGTGTTGTTCATTGACTTATATTCTCTCACTACTTGACCAAAGTTCAAATATTGCAATAGGACTCTAATAAGTGAGCGTAATCCTTCTTAAGAACCAGTGCAGCCATATGAGCCGGAGAAAATTGATTGTACATAATGTTGTTATAAAAAAAAATTATAATTATAGAAGTATGGTAAGGAATACAACAAATAGATTAGCAAGGAGTACGTCGTTACCTTCTGCATCAGTAAATTATGTGTTTGTAATGAAAAATTTAAAAATTGAACAATAGAGTTTTGAGAGTGGCTAGAAACATATCCTAATATTGCCAGAATCAAAATAGTATATCCGTTAAAAAATGTATCCACCACTGATTTAAAAAAAAGAAATTAGATATACATTTAAACACGATTTCCCGACAGATACGTTCGCGGATAACACATGCATTAAAAAGATGTTAGAAGTAAAATATCCCAGAGAAATGGAGTCTGATTACAGGTTTTTTTAATACTAAATTTACTGCAGAGTCTTAACGTTTGTTCATCCGTTCTAGGAGAGCGAAGGCAGGCGAAGGTCAGGGGCTTAGTCCTCTCTGATTTTGCCAAGTACTTAGTTAACATTTGTCGAAACTGAATGGATCGCATCATACAAGGTTCAGTTCGTGCTATTTAAAAAAAAACAAAACAAGGAAAACTGAGAAAATATGAAACCTGCTGAAGCTAAGGGCAAATCATGTACACAAGAAGATATCGCAGATGACCGTCCCAGCAAGAATAACATAATTAATAAGTTACTTTTGAAACGATAATATCATATTTATACAAATGGTATATAATTCATACATTTATAATGTATGGAAATCAGTATTTTCACATTATGAAAATTACCAATCCATAAAGGACCAACAATTTATAAAGTCATGTCGAAACTTTTTTTCAAAATAAATGTCTAACTAGAACACTTCTGGTTAGAAAAATGAATGTTGTAATCAATTTCATGAATTATTAATTGTCGTGTCGTAGACAGCCGTCCGTCTTCATGGGGAAGCACTCTCGCAAAATTATGAACCGGTGTAGAAATCTAATTCTCATTTATGGAGGCTCCGGTATAAAACGAGCGCGGAGGCAATCCCATTACCACATACATAACTAGGAACGCGGAGGAATCCGGAAGAACAAAAGGAACAAAGGGGGTACGGGGTTTAAGTGGTTTCAAGATGAATGTCATAATCCAAGTTGTAAGGTTGAAAAACTTGCGTTGAACAAGTGCTCTGAGGATTGGTATTGTCGTCATCACAGGTAAGTAGAAAGTTTCGTCTTAACAATGTATTCTCTACACAACACCGGTATCATTGCTAACGCGATTGCCACAAGGAGAACTCGTGTTTTGGTGTGTTTTTTAAAAACAAATATTTGCCCATCGATTTTGATATTTAGCACAAAAAGGAAAATCTTACAAAATGAAAAGAATAAATTAAACATACAGAATACCGGCTTGAAGAGACTCACACCACGTGGCTTTGTATTTAAATGTTTATTGGCTGTGGTAGTACTTCCACTTGCGCTTAGTTCAAATTCACAATAAACTTCGTTTAAAGAGCGAATAATTAAGTTAGAAGACAAAAATTGGAACGCTGTAAAAGAAATATTCTATTCATGAGATCACCCAAAGTTTCTAGACTGAAACAGCCTGATACAAAGTTTTGTCCCAGCTCGTATCCCTCTCATGAACTGCGGCATTGAAAAACAAAAAATTATTCCCGAAAATGTTTACATTTATTTGCATTTTCCCTTGTACCAGAGTAAAATTTGCTTATGTGAAGGTATGAACTGTCGGCGGCTTAACTTGGGGAGAGTGTAATGGAACAAGTTCGAGAGGGCGGATGAGAAATTCCCGACAAACGCAATTCACCTCTATACTAATTGTCAAAATACTACCGTCATCTCGACGATTATTGGTAAAAACAATATCCTCGATGAATAATTTCAAACTCGAAACCGATTTGTTGTCAGCATTTTCCATGTGATTTCTATTCATCGACCACCAAACTCCAAAATTGATTGTTCCCAGACCGAAAACGGGGAGGCAGCACATAAATTGCTGATAACGGTTCGATATAAATAATTTAGAAGGTGGGATGGTGGCCAGTCAGGTCACGTAGTCTTATGGCCGGGTAGACACTTAGATTTGTCTCCAGGCTCCTCAACATCGCGCGTCTTCGTAACATTTTTCACACCATAAATTATTTTCCCCAATTACGTTTTAGGTTTAGCCAAAATGAATTTTAAGTATTATAAAATGAATGTTATATTATTTAGCAAACAACAGACATCAGTGGTCTAAAAGCGAAATCAAAAATGAATGTTTCTTCAAATGAAATTTTACTCCTTAAACATTCTTTCAATAGAAAAACTTGTTTTCTAGTCACAAATAAGTTTGGCTTTAATGGTGGGAATACTGTCGTTTGAGAAATTTACATCCCTAGTTCCATCTAACGATGAAGAGTTATGTTTTCAAAGTCAGAGTCGGATCTACTTAATTACACGCAGAAACTCATCAAACTGAAAAAGCTCTATTAAGACGTCGTCGTCTCCAAATATTTACGGAGGCTTGCCGGATCCGGGTCGTCGGTGTAATGTAAATTAGCTCGGGGATGGACAAGGTATGTTCAGTGCTATTCCTTTGATGCTTTCGGATTAGCATAATCGATATCTTGAGCTTCTGACCTCAAACAGTCCGAGACAAAGTTCACAGAATAGTATTAAGTGGGGTTTGGTACAGTAAATATCTCCGTGCCCGGAATATTGAATTTGTCGCATAAATGACCTTAGATCGCCTACCCATTATGATTACGGCCAATGTCAATATTTATGTTCAAATCAGTTATTTATTAACATCTGAACCAAATAATGAATAAACGACCCCAATTCAGGTCGCTGGCTACTAATGGAGATGTGTACCAACCCCATTTTACTTTTTCTTTCAACAGTTTTACATCAAACAATTTTGCATTATCACTGTCACTTCCTTTTTATGTGCTATATGTATGTTTTAAATGTATGCAAACATATGATTGCTCTATCCGCCAGCAAGATCTGTGAAATATCATTGAACTACAAACAGAGAAATTTCATCACCCGAAAATAAGAGAATGTACAAAGAGATAATTTTTTTTTGCATGAACTAAAACTTATTGTCTAATGAAATTATCTAATGTAGTGTTCAATTAAACAATAAAAAATCAACAGATTGCAATTATTTTGTAATCTTTGAATTTTCAATCTTTGCTAAATGACCCTTATATTAGACACCAAGAAAACTTTTGTTATTTCATCTTCCTTGAATGGAATTATTTTTCAGTTTTCAAGTTAAACTATTTTTTCGTTTGCACGTTTGTTTTACTTTAGAAACAATAGAGCGTGACCTATTTTCATAGTCGTACCTTAAGTTGGTTTAAAGTTTTAAAAGAAGTTATTTCCGTTGCCAGCGATTTCAGATAGAATTGGCTAAAATGAAGAGACAAACATGTACTGAATTAAATAATGTAAACGTAATTTAATTTTTTTTCGTATGAAAGAGGCCTCCACATATCTTATAAGCAGTTGCATAGGCACGTATCATACTTCACTTTAATGGATACTCAAATACATAAGTCCTAAATTACTAAAAATAAATTATTACCTGGTTTTGGTTGTACTCACAGGTATTACCTCCTCGCAGAAGGCCTCATGTCTCGAGTAAATACCGGACCAGGTTTCGTCTTGAGAAACAGAATACCATTGGTTCTATAAGAGCAGTTTGATGATTTTGTAGGCGACGAATGATGTCTAACCCGTCTTTTTATCATGTCCCACAAGGATTTCACAAGAACGTGCTGGATGATTATTTGGGCTGTAAGTGAACGAGCATTATTGTGCACTAACACGAAGTAGTCTCCAATAGATTGAACGAATGAGCCCACAGCTGCTCGAAGACCCCCTCATTGTACCTTAGAGCAGTCAAACAAACATTCTGTTTGAAAAAAAAAAAAACTCGCTACGGTCATGAATGTTGGTTCAACCATATACCATAATGGCAATCTTTGAAAAGCGTGTGAATCAAGTTTGACGCAAAAAGTAAAACGTTCTCCACATCTTCTCAACCCACAGCCCGGATCATTTAATTGCCACAAACCAAACAAACCTTAACCTTGAAAAAAAACAGCCTGCTGCTCTCTTCTCCAGTAGTAAAAAATTTGATGTGTGACGTATAGAGACGGCTATTCTTATGATTTTTTATGCCTGTTTTTGTGCGCACCCGTACATTAGGGACTGGTTGCAGTTTACCACCTAACAAGGAAGACATTAAATGACTGTTCCATAAGCGCGGTCGACCTTTACCTTATCGTCTATGGATACTTCCAGCACCACTAACCAATGTAGATCATTGTGGATAGTAGAGCACTGCACACTTGGCTAGACGACAGCCAAAGCTTTGCTCGAGTGAGATTTTCTCATCTCAAAACCAAACTTTTACGAACAATAATAATATTTTACTCAAATTTATTGTTTCATGAATGAAAACAATGTAAAAACACAATTAACAAGGATGAAATTGCACTGTTTTCTTGTAATCTAAACAGAGTAAAAGGATTAGTAAATCTCTACAAGCAAAAAATAAAGATGTTGTACTTACGTTTTATGACAGCAATTAATCTTTCTCTCTAGTTATTATGAAAAATAATACAAAAATAAATATGTAATAGGTTTTTCTCTTTTAGTGTATAATAGTTTTCTTTTATTTTTTAACCTATCATCAATAGAAAGATTGGCGGAACACGCCAAACTAAGTTCGAAAACCATTTACAAAAAGTAGGACAGGGGAATGATTCTTAAATCTAATTTTCAAATCCGAAATAAAAGGGGGTGTAATTTAAAAAATTACTTTGGGCATATTTTTTTTTGTAAAACAACAATGAACTGGAACTCGAAAGTTATTTTTCGAACCGTCGAAACATCTCAGACCTAGACTTCATGATGAAATTGTTAATAAAAATATTTATAAAAATCGGAGTAAATTTAAGAAAGATATAAACGTCTATGTTTTTCGTGGGAAACGATAGAATTTCCTCTATAAAAAATGAAAGATAACAATTATGAAGAAAGCTTCGTTACAGCCACAAAAGGGATTTAATGAAGTGAAAAATGTTATCAGATTGATCCCGTTAATTCCGCCAGGAAAAACGAATACTTCACACATACTTCAAACATTCAAGAACGCTAGGATTTGTTTATATTTACCTTAGTCGTTTCTCCTTCACTAACAAAAGTAGCCCACAGCGATCAAATAGTTGTAGTATGAAAAGGCCGACAATATAAAGGGTTGATCAGCCTTCGAGCCAAAACCAACTTGCGCCGATCCTAGGAGGTAGCTTCCAGTCTACGGAAAGGAAGAAAACTGAGCCGCTCCCATTTCTTGAACCCCATTGAAGCGGTGAATGGGGCTTTTATTGGGCAATACGGCAGATTGGCTTGCCTTCGTTCCTATTTACAATTTTCCAATGCGTGCCTGTGAGAACGATGGAATAGGCAATTCGTAAAATTTTGTTACAGGCTTGTTTCCTTAAAATAAATACTACGGAGGTCCGTACATACTCATAGGCGTAATTTCGGCCTCTGATGCACAAACCAACATAACAATCGCATTTATTTATCACTTAACGAACGGCATGAATTTTTATCTGTATGACTGGTTTATTCAATAACTGCCATTCGATTTTCGTAGTCGACTTCTCCTTTATTTACATTTGCATATACTTTTCCAGCAAATAATAATGATTTTTTTTAAAAAAATCACCAAAACATCGGAACATCTAACATTTAATAAAACATTGCAGGGACGTCGGTGGCTGCAACGGTTTAAGCGCCGACGGGGCTCATCACTGTAAGGTAAAGGTCCCGGGTTCGAATCCTGCTGCTTTGCATTCGAATCCGACATACTTACAAGTGGGTTTATTACAAAAACACCGGCCCCCTGAAGATTGATATGACCTCTGGGGTTGCGAACCTTCGTAAAAAATGTTCTCTGTTTTGTCCATTGACAGGCCCGTCCAGGGACATTCAGTTGTATTTTTATCTGTTATCTAACGATTATAGGTCAATTATGCTCTTAATAACTCGCGCATAGTTCAGAATTGACTTGTACAGGAAGCCGTTAAATAACGTAAGAGCAATAAAACGATCGTTTCTAGACGTCGTAATCGCGGTCCACCACTACTCACCGTCGTCCCATCGATTGAGACTTTCGGCGGCCCTAAACAAATGTAGGTCATCGTGGATGGTAAGCACGACTATGTAACGAACACTGCGATGTGACCCAAAGTACGTGCCCGGGTGATATCTTCTCGATTTAAATCAATAAAAAAAAACAATTACCTCATTCAACACGTCGGATATGAAAAAGATGAGTATGTTAAATAATGTCAAAAAAAACGGTAAATTCCGATAAAAATTAACAATTTATTAGCGTTGTTTACATTTTAAATTAACTTTTACCCTTTATACATAGTTATGAAAATAAACAAAAACATGTATACATTTTCCCTTTCTTTCAGTGCATAATTTTAATTCCTCCAAGCTGCAATTCATATTTTGCCAATCAATATTAGTGACGTTTTCTCTCGTCACTTTTCTTTCAAACCTTTCGCGCATTAGGTAAAATCTTAAAAACAAATGTTCCTTATGCGTGAAGGTTTGCGTTACTTTTTATGCTATATTCACAGTTCAAAGTTGCTAATGTATCTTGTTGTTAAAAAAGAAAAGAAATCAAAGAAATTTAAAAATGCGCAACAAATTAATTACAAACTACAAACATTGTACCCAATGACATTTTATTTATAGAAGACAATTTACGAAATTACACCATCTTGTTATCGACGTTCTTACACGATAGAATTCTGTTTTTACATTTTGCCTCAAAAATGTTTTAAGTTGCTATGCTGCAAATATCAGAAAATGAACGATAAGTGAGATATCCCTCAACATAATTTCAAAGATCCTGCTGCACCTCTACAAAAACAAAAATTACTACAAAAATTTTGAAGATCATAAAATTCAAAATGTTCGAAACCGCAGTGTATATTTTGATAAAATATATTTTAAAGGTTGAGTAATGAAAATGAAATAATTTGTCTCCGACACTTGAGGATTTCAGCGAAACTAACTTCTAACTTATTACTGTATAGTTGTTAAAAACCAGGTGAATATATTAGAATATATCATATATTTTTATTAATTAAAGTTATATCAAGTACCACCACTTCAGACATGGCAATATATATAAATATTTTTCTAATCACGTGAAGTCAGTTCATTTTTCTCCCAAATTATTAACAAATAAAAAATTCAATTCCTATGGCGGGTCTTGAACCAGGAACCACGAGGCAGATATGAATTCATCGCCACGATATAGGGTGCAATTCCCCTCACACACACTCAAATGCCGTATCATTTTATTTTAGTTAGCTAACAAGTAGTTTTGGTCTACAGAACGGGTGATGTCATTGGTACTTTCGCAACCAGCAATTGTACGCAGTGTGGAAATATGTTTTCTCAATTTAAAAAAATATCTCAGGCGATAAAAGTCCCTCACGCATATAATTAAAATCTTAAATTGTACAACATTGTACAAGCATGCTGTAATTCCAATACGCCGTTTCTACAATTTAAGCCAGCAGTTGGCTCCGAATCACCAATATCATCCTTATAAAAACAAAGCATATGGTGGCCCCCGCCTAGATCAAGTTTGAATTCCTTGTAGAGGGCATGACAGGATGAACAATTTCCTTATTCATCAAATTATTACATTATTTTTTGGTTAGTTCCGGTAGATATTTAAAAGTCTGTTTTTTCCATCTTTCATCTACTGTTCAATACATACTTTACATAACCTGATTCATATTAATTAAAAAATATATTAAAAATCTTTTGCCCAAAATATATTTTAATAAATTTTATTATCTAAATTTTTGACAGGCGAAAATCAGATAACAATAGCTTTTTTGCATATTTAACGTTCAACTCTTCGGTTAGCAACAATAAAAGCTTGGATTTGCCTTTTGTGCAAGGAGTGCATTTTTAATTAAAAAAATATTGTAATTTTTCAACCGACAAAACTCTATGTCCTTAAACCTGCGATATAGCATTCACACTCCGCAGTTAAAAATGTCTCCATTTGCGGTACAATCCACGAATTCTGTTTTAAGTAAAGTTTAATAAGTTAATTTTAACCGAAACTTCACAGTTGCAAACTTTCCTTCCAAGTGATAACAAAGGACAACCTAGGTGTCGTATAACGCCCAAATATATTTTTGCATTAGTTATTTTAATTAAATTTTTAGAACGGCATGTCTGGCTATTCCACCGCTTTTCACCTCTCAGACAAACCATGATTTCCGACGCTTCCAGATCACCACCTTTCTCAATAAATCTGCAGTCTGTTAATAGTTTCTGAAGGACAAGAGGGCTATCTGCAATGATTACTGTGATTATTTTATTTAGTCCTATACTGGTTTCCAGTTTAATTTCCAGGCCGTTATGAAAAAATTGTTGCTCAAAGACAACCTTCACAACGTGAATATCAACCCTGCAGAATTTGTATACATTTGTATGAAACTCCTTGCGTGTATAGTTTTAATAAACACCACTTTACAGGGCGACAAACGCACGAGAAAAAATCGAGAAAAACCAATATAATATCTATTATCTGTTTTTTCTTTAATATAGAAACTAGTAGTTTACTCATGAATTTCGAAATGTCGCAAGAAAATCGGATAAAGTTTTATTTTTCTGCCCAATTCCACATTCTTCGTAAAAGGAAGCTCAAGAAAAGAAAAACTGGAAAGGTACCAAAACTGAAAACTTCTCGCCAACATATAGATAAACAGAACTTTCACATTTTGTTCAGCAAAAACCAACACAGCATTTCTGGAAGTTTTTTAACTAAGCATAAACTTGTTGCTACTGGCCTCCAAGCTGTAGGGAAAATGATTTATCATATCTTATACTTGCACACTTGGTGTTACGTAATTTCCACTCTTCCATACAAATATATTTTGAAAGTAAGAACAATATTCTCGTGATATTCCATCTTTTGCTCATCTTATGGAAAGCTAAACTGAACGAAGTGAGTTTTGTGAATATTCTTATGAACTGTGTTCCGCTTCTTACGATTCTTCATCATCATGTGTTAATACTCTAGTCATAAAAACCATCACCTTAAGAATACTTTGAACAACTTTCATGCCGTTTATGGTTAGGGGTAATTTAGATCATTCCTTTAGTCGATGTTCTCATTTGTCGATCCAATATCACTCCCAGCACTACTAAACCAAAGCTCTGCCTTTAATCATCTAGGTGTCCATTCAAGACAACTTGGCGTGCATCCACTCCTTTTTGTCGATTCCTATTCCTAACTGAATTCTGTAAGTTTTGCTACAATTCGGGTAGCGACTCGGGATTCACCAAACTGTTTTCAATCCTTGTTTTTAAATTTGGTGTTAAAAAGATGGTTTATTTACAAAAATAAATAAATAAATAAATAAAAAGAAAAAAAATAATAAAAAAAGGATAAAACTCCACACTCACCCTATCATTTATAATTTCTGTAAACTGTTTTCATCCTATGAAGATGGGTTACATCCGATTAATAATCTTTGTGATCACTTACCCATTAAAGAAATATTTCTATAACGGACAACACAAAAGTAGATCTGTAGAGTAAAATGGACATTATGTTTAATCACATTTATCTTGTTTCTATTGTGTTACGCCCTGACTGTTCACCTCCCCGATTTTGGGACTTCCAGTTTGAAATTTTAAAAAAATGTATATAATTTTCGACGTTAGGGGTCGGAAAGATTCAAATTGTTTTGTAAAACGTGGAGGACGCCTATATTATGAATTGAGACGGCGGAGGCCGTGAAAACACGACGGTGCATCGGTGGCAGTGGACGATGGTTAGCGCACGGAAGCAGGCAAGGCGAGCGTGTGAACAGAGAGGAGAGAAAAGGACGGAAAAAAATCGGAAGAATGAGGGAGATCCTTCTCAGTTTGGTCCAGCGTGGGACACTATCATTTTCCTCAGGACACAGGGCCTACCTCCGGGAAGGAGTAAAGAGGACAGGCGGCAGTTCGAGACCTCCAGAGAAGTCACCGTTTGAGAACAGTCAGTTTTTAAAAAAAATATTTTGTTGTTGTTGTTGTGTTTGTGTGTGTGTGTACTTAAATCAAGGAAGAGTTTCTTTTGTTGTTGTTGTTAAGAGTTTCTTTCTTTTTTGTTTATTTATTTATTTATTTTTTGGATGGAATACTCCAGGTATTATGAATTAATTTTGTTTGGAGGCCTTCGCGAGGTAATCTATTGTAAAAGTAAATTAAGACTAATAGAATTTTGTTTTATGCAAATCCAGATTGTTTCATTATTAATTTTTTTTATTACTTATTTATTTACTTGTTTTGTTTCGATTTTGTATTCCGACACCTGGCTAAGGCCGGTCCACTGAATTTAAATACTGAATAAGGTGAACAGTCAGGTATTAAGTGGCTCGTAGCGCAGAGGTATCGTATTCGTTTTAAGACGAAAACGTTCGCGGTTCGAATGCGGTTCAGTGAGGGGTAATTTATTTTTTTTCTCTTTTTCTTTTATATTCTTCTCTTTTACCCTTTTCTTTTTAGGGATTCACTATTTTCCCTGAATTAAATAGTGCGGCGCCCGACTATAGTTGTGGTTCCCCGAGAATCCCTCCCCTTCTCCACTGAGCGTCAGCAAATTATTACCAAAGGTAACAATTGTACGACGAAAATAACTAATTAATTTAGAAAAAACAGCACTATTCAAATTTAAACGAGTCAAATTAATAGGTTTTTATGAGAAAGAAAGAAGAGGATCCAGAAAGGATTATAAAAGCCGGTGTTAAGCCGGAGATTTTATATTCTGCTTCCAGAAAGACAAGCCAGAGTTTGTTTGGATACAATTCCCAATCCTTCCAGTGATTTTATGGTGTGAACAAGATAGCCAAAACATTATTTTCGCCTATTAACCGTTCCCCACTACTTTCGGGAGACTTACTAGATTAGTGCAAGCTCTTCCGAAATTGTGGATATTGATTACAGAAGATAAGTTGCAACTGGATTGTAAAGTTTTATCACAATTCATATTTCCAGCAGAGGAAAATTTTAACTAAGAAATAAGAAAATATAAGAACACGCGTTTTTTAAATTATCAGATCATATAATTAATATCTACAAAAAGTTCAAGTACTATTAGTTTAATAAATCATAGCCGATTTTGTTCTGAAATATTGAAAAATTTCCTAGTTTATAAAGAAAATCGTACTTACAATCTAGATGTAAGCATCACCTGTTTAATACTAATTTTAATATTTAGACATATGATGTGTGGCCATACTTTTGCAATTATGTTTAAGAATTTTATAAAAAGAAAGATCATTAAAAATGCCTTTATTATGGGCACATTTGATGTGTTTGTTATTAATCGCGAATGCCGCTTGTTCACTGGATAATAAAATAACTAGAGGCTCAGTCGTCAATCCAGGCGATTACAAATATTTTGCTTCTGTGCAGACTGTCGTCGGTAAACATCATTGTGGAGGGGTTTTACTGTCTCCAATGACCGTTCTAACAACTTGCCACTGTGTGAGTTATTACGTCGAAAAGAATATCTCCGGTGTGAGGGCTGTCGTAGGCAGCAGATATCAATATCCAACGGTATCGGGGTATCAAGTGAGGATGGGTCAAAAAGCTAGAAAGCATAAAGACTGTCATCTGGTAACAATATATAAATACGATTTGGGTTTGTTATGGGTTAAATACAAATTCGTCTTAAACAAAAATGTCGCACTATTTCCCAATCCGTACAATTTTGTTTCACACGGTAAAAAACAACAAATAGTAAATCGCGGGGAGGTACAATCTTTTGGGAAAATGAAAAGGGATGGAGAGAGATGTTATATTGTGGGGTACGACGAAGACAAAGTCAATACAAATAACTCCCATTTGGTTCAAGCTGTTGTGAAACTCATGCGAGACGAGGAGTGCAAAGAGTCTTTACTGAAATGTAGCTTGAGAGGGTTCGACAATTTTGGTACGACGCAAACCGAAGGAAAGTTGTGCGCGACGACGACTGGAACACCGTGCAAGAACGACGTAGGAGCCCCTCTCGTTTGCCGTGATAAAGTCTGGGCCTTGCTTTCCCGGCCCTTCGAATGTAATGATGATCCAGCTATGTATCAAGATGTGTTTTACGGGAGCGATTTCTGGAGTCAATATGTACTTTTGTCTTTCGCTTCTCGAATTAGCGGAAGTTTTATTTTTTTGATAATGTGCCCACTCGTTTTCGCCATTTAAAGTTTTATTATAAAAATATTGTTCCAACTGATAAATAGTTAAATAAACCATATTCTCAGAAATTGTGTATAAAATTAAGTGATTATATAAACGTCATGTCTGGAAAAGTTAAAAACTATTTTAACGGTTTTGTGTGTAAGAGATGTCAGAAAAGCTTCTTTGGTTTTGCAATAAGAACCGAATTTGAATCATGACGTTCCCGAGTACTCATCGTCAACAAGACAAGAGGATCTTTAGCGTCCGTACCTGGACTGTTTGAGAGCTTATCGGACGTTTGGATTCTCAGATGAGAGCTGACGCACTTCTGATACGACGTGGTTGTGTTACCTCCGTAGGATTGGTGGGTTACTGCTCCAGCCCCTAAGGACCAAAGACACCTCGCTCGCCTTTTGACCTTGATCCACTCGGACGGTTGAGATGGAAAGTTGATATCCAAGTGGATCGACATCACGATAGCTCAAGTGGTAGAGCAGCGGCGTATCTAGCCGAAGATCGTGGGTTCGTAGCCCTCTCGTGCCATTAGTCTTTTTTCATGTCACCTAAAATCCTTAATTAATTGTCGTTAACTGTAATGTTGCTATAACGAGAATTGCCGGTGACAAGAGAAAATCAAGTTTCAAAAAATGTTCATTGGGGTTATCGGTGGCCACTACGGTGGCGTTGACACGACGATCATCGCACGTAATGCACGTACCGTCTTGGAATCCAGCAGCTCGGTATAACTTACATAGGATTTTTACAAAAACGCAGGCACATATAACCTCGTAGTTGAAATACACGCGTAAAAAAATGTTTAATCGACAATAATAGTCTGAATTTTTTATTTATTCATTGTGATCGATAAAAGTAATTCAAATTGTCGAAGAGTGAAGTTCCAAACCCTGCAGTATCGCCGAGAATCGAATTCGATTGCACGAAATTTGAATATACGGCAAAACGAGTGGCATTTGAAAAGGTTTAAGTTCTTCTCCCGGGAGACAGCAGTCTCGATAAATCAGATGGTTATCTCATCCACACGTTACAAAAATTATAAATCAACGTAAGGAAAGTTAAAGTTACTAAGACTTTTAGATATAATTATTTGGAAGATAATCTTGAATATTAAATTAATGTTTCTTAAATGAATCTTCTGATGAGAAGTGTAAGGGCCAAGTGCCAACAGGGTTCGAAGGCATTTCGGTTAGCCGAAGAGGATGAAATCTTTCCACATCCGTAGACCGAAATAAATGTTCTGGTATAAGGTAGGGCTTTTTCCACAATCGACCGTCTTGGATAAGAGAGCCCAAACTTTTTTTTCACAGACCAAAGGAGACCCTTCGTCTTCTCTGCATCCCCTAGAAGTGGCCGTAGTCGTGCAAGCTTTGCCGTTAGGACTGACTTTTCCTGACTTTTTTGTCTGAAATGCGCAACACGAACTCAATTCTGCATCACACGCTTCGTTATTCAACATCGTCACTTCGGCTTTATTGAGCCTGGCATTTTTAGATACACTAGTTTCGTTGATTAATCGATCGAGACCGAAGCCGACCAATTCGCAGCGCGAAGAAGTTCTGATTATCAATTGAAAATGCGTGGCTCCCCCGCCGTTATATAATTCCTCTTTTCTTGTATTGAGTTTGTATCGATAGAATGTGGGAAATGCATTGAGGAATTTGCTGAAAATGAATTCGTACTTGACGTCCACGAGAGCTATGTCGTAAAAGAAAAGATCAGAACCCAACTTGCAGCTCGGATGCTTTAGAATTGTTTTTACTATCCTCACCTGGTAACCGGGAACTATCGGGGAGACATGTGAGCTCCCAGCCACTACCCTCATCTCCATCAGCGAAAGTTTACTGCCACAAAGACAAGTAGTTAGGACCTTCCGAGAGGTCAGAATGATACCCCCGCATTTGTGTTCACCTGCTCGATTTTGTAGAGATGCAACGTAATTGTAATCTTTTAAATTAGCGAGATAAACATCACGATTTTTATCATTCTGCCAGCAGTCCACATATGAACAAAGCGCGACGAAAATCCATACTCCGTAGACAATATACTTTGAGATAATGAACATTTTCTGCATGTCATAGACGTTGCTCTGTTGATAGTTAATTAGTTATGTTTATTGAATATAAAACATATATCAGACGTTCGTAATCATATGGTTAATAAATAATTGTTATCGTTATTGGAATTAATTATACTTTTAACCCAAAATATGTTTATAACGTTTTCGAACAATAAAAATGTTGGTTACGAAAACACGTATTATAATAAGGGGAAATTGATATCTTTTGATTTTAGCTTTGAATGCATAATTTTTCCATTCCAATTTTTCTGCTGCTAGTAAAGCACTTTTTCAAATTATGCTCTTCAATCATTGTGTCTGTAAATTTTCGTAATGTTCATTTTAAAATATTAATGTGCGTAATGTTTCCAAATTTATTTTGATGCTCTTACAGACTGAGAAATGACGTCAAAATTCCTGTGTTAGGTTTTTCTTTCTTTTTTAAATGTAAAGTAAAATGAATAATTGTATTTCACGTATATTGCTAAGATCCCGCGGTCGTGGGTTCGATTCCCACCTACGCCCCTGGCCTTTTTTTACGCTATCCGTCCCCTCAAAACGAATACGCATTGTAATGTAAGCCGGCCCCGTCTTAGTTAAGCTATAAAATAAGAACGATTTAGGGAACCGACAAAGTGGTCCTTCGAAGTGGCTACCTAGGAGCCATTTAAGTAAGGAAAGATGATTATCGCAAATTGGGAATACGTCCAATTTGTACGATACCGCCGTCTTTGTCGGCCCAGCCGCGTCGGGAGAACTCCCCCCGACTTTTTGGAGTTTCCTTTTCACCCCTACTCCGGGAGAGACCCGGTATAAAAGGGATGATTGGCAAACCAAAAGAGAAGTCAAGGATAAGAGGCTCAGCCCAGTCAGTCGGCATCAGCTCCCAGGATCGGGACAGAAGCAGCCACACTCCGTCTGGGATATACGAAGGAGACGCAGCCCACCAGAGCCAGCCAGGACCACCCGTGTCTACCCATCGTGCCAAGCCAGAGGTAGAGACAAGGGATGCTGTGGATCTGGATCGTAGCGAGTATCGTGTGGGGTAAGTCCCGTTGTCAATAGACTCATCCCAGATGTAGAATTGTGGCTGACGAATAGTTAAATTAATATTAACAATTAGTGTGTAGTTAAGAAAAGGAGTTTTGTCTAATAAATGTCCCTGAATACTAGCTCTGATTTATTGTATTCTAGAACCTTACCTTCCCCTACACAAAAATAAGTAGCGACGCGCTTACGCCGACTTATCTCTTGTCGCTTATAAAAAGAAAGCGAATATTGGGAGATATTTCGGCCTCCGCGACGTCGTCCGCTTACAGTAACATTGTCATTGGCTAATATGATCAGAATATAAACCCATTAAAAAAATAGGTTTTTAATTGATATGAAATATTCAATTTCACGAGCGGGATTCGAACCCACGACCTACGGCTAAATATGCCACTGCTCTTCTACTTGAACTATCGTCGTGACTTCGATCCAATCGGACACTATCTTCCCATCTCAACCCGACCTTATGTCAAGTAAAAAGCTTAATTAGTTGAAAGATATTTGAAAGAAATATTAGAAGAGCCGACCACGAAAACTAGTGAATTGAATAAATTAACGGAGAATATCTTCACTTCCGTGGACATTTCATTTGTCGCCGAGAAACAATTAGAATACACCATATTTAAAAAATGGAAAAAGGAGGGAATAGCAAAAGGTGCGTTTGAGATGTAAAGTTAGTATGTTAAAGACGTATTACTTATTGTACCTTCATACAATATTCAATAATATATAATAAAATTATGTTATATTACGACGAAATTTTCTAACTTGAGAAAATTCGAGAGATTAGGTTAAGATTGAAAGTTAGTCACGATAGCTCAAGTGGCAGGGCATCGGCATATCTAGCCGAAGGTTGGAAGGTTCGTGGGTTCGAATCCCGCTCTTGACATTGACTTTTTATCTCAACTAAACAACTTAATTAAATATAAATACAGTTTAATGGACAAATAGAATTAAACAAATCTACACCGACGGTTGGCACGCTGTTAGAAAACAAATTGATTTAATAAGTACCATGTCACAGTGGGTATTAACTAAAACATTGTACGTATAGCATGTAGGAGGTTTTCTTTATTAATTCCATATAAACCTATAAGGAAACAACATATAAAAAATAAAATCTAAAATAAGCACGTAATGATCTAGAAATTTTTTTCATATATTGGGAAAATGTCGTCTCTTTATTGGAAAGGTATATATTTATATTGCAAACAGTGATTAAAATTGTTCATGCTAGTTAATTAAATTCATTTTATGTGTAAAGAAAAAAAAGGTGGTTTGAGTTTTAATAGAATCAAATATATTCAGGTGCCGGATAAAACAGCATTTTCACAAAATATTTTAGAATCTTTTCCACTTTGAGCAAATTTTACCCAATTCAGGTTTATAACATTTAATTTTCATTAGGCAATTAGAAACTTTGTTTTAACGGATTTCATCAACATTTAAATCGTAAGTTAGTAGGGTGAGGAAGATTGCCATAAAAATAATTTGAATATTAAGGATGATTTTTTGTTGTTGTTGATCTAGTTGTCCCGATGGCTAACGAGTATAGACGAGTGTCGCCACCCGGGCACGCTGACTATTTTCGTCTTGGAATAGATTCAGTCGCGCCGCGAGTGCTGTGGTGGAAACATGAAAGAATGCCAGTGTGGCCATTACTACTCTTTCTCGGTCTCGTCGGGGCTTGGAGGGAGTCATACATTGAGAAAACGAGGACGGTCAAACTTAGGCAGGGCGACATCGTTGGGATAGTCAGCAGACCCAACGACCCTGCTCTCAAACCCGTCCAGACGTTCCTTGGGGTGCCGTACGCCGCCGCTCCAGTCGGGAATCTCAGGTTCATGCCGCCCGGCTCGCCCTTGCCTTGGTCGGGTGTCAAAGTTGCAGACACCTTCGGTCCCGTTTGCAGCCAGGTAAATGATTTTCGTAAAGGATTTGTCAATTCAACCGCATCAAAAATAATATTTAAAACCCTAGCAAACAATGAGCATGATTTGTAAAACAATCGAAAACAAGAAAACTAGCATGCCTTGAGTTGTACGTTCAAGGAAGGTTAGATACTGTTAAGTTTTCTTATGGCGTTTGGCTTGGCGAGCCTGAAGAAGTGTCTGAAGTTTGTTATCTTTCATGTGGAAAAGGAAAGAATCGTTTTTGCTAGAGGTGGCTTAGAATGGCTAGACTCGCTCGGTTTTGTCGGTAAATACTCCGACATCAATTGCTTGGGGCCCCATGGATGGCAATCCTAATTTCGGCTGGAGTAACCTTCCATACGATCTGATATGGTTTGTTCCAGTTGTGCCGGTTTATTCTGAACTAAATTCATTTTTTCACATCTTTAAATGAATTAGATTACTAGCTTTCTTCTTTAAATCAAAACTGACTTCGTTAAAGCATTTACGCAATGGATTGGCTGGTTAGTCGCTCGCGTTTTGCTAAGTCAGGAGCCTGTCCACGCCATGGGAACGGCTTGCGGTCGGAATAAGTCAGATCATGACAGCCCGTCAAATATGACACATTTATGAGTATGCTCGTCAAGCCAACCGCCATGGGAACAACGTTTAAGGTAGGCTGCTGAGAATAGCCTTACAAAAGCGAGTGACCTATCGCTAAAGATAGTGGCTTGCGGTCAGATCCAATCTATGTATGACGTTTATACTCATTCCACCAAACACGCAGACCCTTAAGCCCATCCTCATACCCACTCTCTTCGATCGATCAATTTAACTCCTGTGCAAAAATTAATGATATTAAAGCTGCCTCGAGATTTTTACCATAAAAATTTGAGTTCAGTGCTGTTCAATTCCAGCATTCACTTAAATCTAAAAATTCGGTTTCTAGTTCGACAGCATTCTTAAATCATCGCGCGGGAAAGGCAAACACAACGTTAAATTCAGCAATTTAACGTTGAGTTTCATCTGACTCTGTAATACCAATATAATTGGATGTTATAAAATATGCTGCCATGTACATATCCATTCTCTTTCCAGTTGTACTTATGAAAATTTACGGAAAAGGAATTCAATGTTACAAGTTTTCTCGTGATGGTCGTTGCCAGATTAAAATACACACACAAGTACCACATTCTCTCTCTCTCTCTCTCTCTCTCTCTCTCTCTCTCTCTCTCTCTCTCTCTCACTCACTCTTTGTGATTGTAAAGTTTACGAAATGTTAAAAGGAAAAGCTTATTAGTAAAATAAATAAAAAGCAAACACAGATATGCGTACATGCGTGCATACATATAAACAAGGTGCTAACATAAAACACAGAACCAGGGACAAATTTATTCACAGTAAAGACGTATAGAACTCTTTGCAGCGATGTAAAATTCATAACCGGTTTAAATTTTTAACTTCATGAATACATTTCCCGAAAGCTTTTTGTTTATACAAATATTAGTAATGCATTTGTTCTTCAAATTTTCAGATTGTCTACCTTGTCTTGTTTCTATAAGAAAATATTGACAACAACACCAAGGATATTTCCATCCGTCTGGCCCCACATATAATAAAACAAATTTCACAGATATTTTAAAATTTTAACATTAGTGAAATTTCACTCCGGAGATTGTCACTATCCGATATGCTGACGCTGTTCTTTACCATAAAAGTCCAACAAGGCACCTCGTAGCACAGGGGAATCGCACTCGCTTTTAGACCACAGAAGTCCACAGCGATCCCTGTTATCTCTTTTAAGCCAGTTGCTAGAAGGTAGTCGTTTCGTTAAGCTGTGAACGGACCTTTAAACACTTTAAGCATTTCAACCAACAACGCACGCAAAATATAATCTAGCCATAAACGCAACTTCTATAATACAGTCTCACAAGTAAATACATTCACACTTACCACTCCCCTTATTCTGATTAGTCGGTGAGTACTCGTCGAGGTGACGACTTGACTAATGAGATGCTTTATAAATATTCAGCAATAGACCCTTAACAATACTTTTATATAAAAGCGGAACTAGTGAAATAGAAATCTGCTACTGCGCTCCAGAACTTTTATTAAATTCGACTCCATACATTCACGCTCTCAGTAAGGAGCCAATGCATGATAAGCTCCTCTCATATGGGACACATTGAGAAACATATCTTTGCATAAGCAGCAAGGCTATTTCTAACCGTCCGCCCCACACAATATCAATACACATACCAAGGAATTTTTTCCATTCTAACGTTAATGTCATGCTTTCAGGCTTCGAACCATAATGATTGTTGATTCATAATAAATGAAATCGTTACTAATAGCTTAACGAAAATCCAAATTTCATTATTTTAGTTGAGATAAAGAAGTCAATGACACGAGTGGGCTTCGACCCTGCAAAAGGTGGGGTTGAGATGGTAAGTTAGTGTCCGAGTGGATCGAGGTCACGATAGCTCAAGTGGTAGAGCAGCGGCTTATCTAGCGGAAGATCTTATGGTTTTTTTGTTTTTTTTTCCCCCATGAACTACGCATATTTAGCCAGACTGCTGTATATATTTATTCCGTTATTCGTATTTTGGGGGAAGGGTATCGTGAAAAAAGGGCCAGGGGCGACGGCGGGAATCGAACCCGCGACCGCGGGGTCTACTAGCCGAGAGTCTCTCACGCTAACCACTCGGCTACCGCGGCCCCCAAGATCGTAGGTTCGAATCCAGCTCGTGCCGTTGACTTTTTCTCTCAACTAAAAACGTTAATTAAATGTAATATATTTATTGGTCAAGAGGACCACGAAATTAATGAATTTTAATTATTTGTATCCTAATTTTTAATTGTTTGATTTAAATTTATGAATATTTTTTCTAACATTATTATGTTAAATGTACATGCATAGGATAGAGGTTTTAATTTTTTTAGAAAGCGAGAGAACTCTTTATTTCTACTGTGATCGATAATCTCTTTTAAAAGGAACGAAATAATTTTGACAATATTTGTTATAGGTATTTCATTTAAAACTATGCATTATATTTTCGTTGTTATAGAATAGAGCATTGCTGATCTCGTTCATTGTAAATTTTTTCGTAAATCCAATATACTTCGTAGGTTTCAATCTCAGTGTATAATGTAATAATATGTAAATATTTTTTTACAATGTAATTATATATAAATATTTTTTAACCTTCTAAATTATTATCATTATAAATTCAAATTTCTTAAGAAACGGATCCCTGAACCGTCAACCATGGAACTGTGATTTTTTATTTCTAATCCTCTTTAATGTAAGACTAAATGAACGGAGAATAATAACGTGTAGAATGATGGGTCTCCATTTAAAATAAGATCAAAGTGAATGAATTTAATTCCATAAATGCGCAATTCGCAATTACGGGGGACTCGAAGCGAGTAATCGTGACACAAGGGAGCCGATGTTTTGGTCCAAATCGGCCGGACCACTACGAGGTTTGATCCAAAAGTAACCTTTATTTATCTCGTCCAACGAGATATAAATAAACGGGGAATGGCGTCGCTCATTTCGATCCGAACAGCGCAGAATTCTCGGACCTTCTGAACTTCCAAATAATTGTAGAAAACATATTTTTCACAAGGCGTTCGTGCAGGTTAAACTACCGTCTTGAATCCTCGTAAAGATTTTGTCTCGAAGAATGATCGATAAATTGGAAACATTTTAGTTTATTGAAATTTCACTAACTTTTAATTATGTGAGTGGACTTCCTGAAAAATAAAAATGACCAAGCCTTTCAATATAGTGAATTGCTTAAAATTAATATTATATTATTTATCAAGAATCCGAAACCGTTTTGAAAGCATTGGCGTAACCTTCTTGAACACATACATAAGCACATTTTTCAATCGAAAATTTCAAAAAGAAATTTTTAATGGGGCGTTTTTGTCAGAAACTCCTGAAACACAGAAATTTTTATTTTTGATTAGTTTCTCAAATTTTTCATTTTTTGAAAGATTCTCTGTCGCTCAGTTCAAATTTTCAAGCGAATTTTAATTCATACTAATCGTTCTAAAACTTTTTCAAACCCTATTTTTCGGGTGAGCAAAGCCTTCGTTATTTTATCGGCCAACCATAAATTTATTTATCATTTTCGTTGAGTGTAACTAACTTGTTCATTCTACCGAATGAATTGTTTTTAAATAACAGGGATTAAGAGAACGCTCCGGTTGTAGCATTTTCCATATCAGAAGAATGATCTCAATTTTTTCTCCTGACGTGTTTATATTTTTATATTTAACTAAACTTAATTGTGATGGTTTTAAAAACAAACACTAACTATATATTAAAATGTTTTAACTTTCAATCTTTTTTCATGTTTATCACTCTATATCCTGAAAGATCAAAACATAATTGGTCAAACATTAATTAATTTTAGTTGATATTTATCAGCCGGAAATTGTAGTTTCGAAGTTGTCCTTTTGACACCATGAAGCAAGTAAGTTATTATCATTTAAAATGCAAAATAAAATTGGTGATTGTTAAAAAAAAATTGAAAATTAAATAATCTTTCTCCTCTCTACGGAAAATGTGCATTAATGAGTACAATGCAGTAATTTAAGTTCCAATTCCAATCTCATTATCCTGGTGAGTCTTTCGAGTTAAAGAGATACTATTGGTTTGTCCGGAAAATAATGCAGGATTTTGGTATTAAACAAAAAAAAAGAAACTAGTTACTTTAAAGCAATGTTCGTTAATCAAAATAATTTCCCATACTCTCAATACATTTCTCCCAACGTGTTGGTAACTTATTAATTCCGTCTGAGTAGAATTCAGAATTTTTAGAATTGATAAAGTCAATAAATGCATTTTCCAGTTCCGTTTGATTTTTGAATATTATGTGTTGTAAGTAGTGGTCCAGGTGTCTAAAAAAATGGTAGTCAGTAGGCGAGAGGTCCGGAGAGTAGGGTGGGTGAGGCAAAGTTTCATAGCCAAGCTTCAATAATTTTTGTGACGTTACACGTGACACATGTGGTCGAGCGTTGTCATGCAACAAAATGGGCCCGTTCCGATTTCACTTTTCCAATCGCCTTGAGGTGGTCAGCGACGGTCGTTTTACTGACTTTGAGTTGCTCTGCAAGTTCTCGAACAGTTGTTTTGGGGTTTTCTTCCACCACTGATCGCAGAACATCATCATTAAGAGAGGAAGGCCTTCCACGACCTTCTTCATCTTCAAGGCTGAAATCTCTCTCCCGAAATTTTTTAAACCACCTTTGCACAGTGCACTCATTAACACAACCCTCGCCCCAGACTTGGTTAATGTTTCTAGCCGTTTGGGCTCCGCTTCGGCCGAGTTTAAACTCGTAAAAGAAAATCGTACGAAATTCTCGCTTTGACATTATAAGGATGACTGAATTATTTCCAAGTAGCGGAATGCTACAGAGGTAAACAAACAATATCATTTGGAAGAGGATTAATAAGTGTTGACATTCATACAAATGAGTAATCCTGTAAACGTAAACAGAATATTTTATATAGATTTTTTTTAATGAAAACTTAAAATCCTGCATTATTTTCCGGACAACC
>CM077108.1:4019338-4029467 GCA_039619505.1 Cimex hemipterus
AGTAGCGGAATGCTACAGAGGTAAACAAATAATATCATTTGGAAGAGGATTAATAAGTGTTGACATTCATACAAATGAGTAATCCTGTAAACGTAAACAGAATATTTTATATAGATTTTTTTTAATGAAAACTTAAAATCCTGCATTATTTTCCGGACAACCCAATAGAAAAAAAAAAATCAAGTTTTTGCGATTTCTCCACATAAAGCTTTGATTAAAAAATATGGGGGAGAGAGAGAGAGAGAGAGAGAGAGAGAGAGAGAGAGAGAGAGCGAGAGAGAGAGAGAGAGCACAGAATTTAAACTCACCACCTTTTCCTTTTTTCATATTAAACAAATGGAAGATTAAAAATCTTCTTCCCTCTACGGAAAATGTGCATTGATAAGTAGTATGCCGTAAGTTAAAAAGTTAGGTTTCTATCCATATCCCATTATCCTGGAGAGTATTTCTAGTTCAAGAGATACTAGAAAAAAATTCATATTTTGGGGAGTTCTTTCCAAAAAGCTCTAATTAAAAAATATGGGGGAGGGAGAGCATAGAATTTTAACTCGGCACCTCTTCCTTTTTTTCATATACTGTTAACACGTATTTATAACTTTATTAGCATGAATTCCACACAGGACAAATTCCCAAAATAGTACTGTCATTACAGCATAGAAAAATATTTTTTAAAACATGACATACAAGTAAATCTACATTTTATGTAACCATAGGAAATAAACTTGTCCAACTTAGTCTGCTGAATGTGTTAATTAACAATAAACTGACCGTTTACACATATTGGAACTGTGAAAGAATGGATCGACAATATTTGATGAGTCATTGAGAATCCAAGCTAGCGTAAGAAACAAGCGAAAACCCATAAATACTTTTATGAAAAGGCACATGAAAGAGGTTACAGTTTCATAGCGTAGGAGTAGGCACATTAAAACAAAGGAGTAGACCACTTTAGGATCATCAAGTACTCCATTAAAAACTCGGCAGCAAAAAGTGAGCGAACCTTCAACTCTAAGAATGTGTAAAATGTTCAGTCCAACACATTTAGATTTATCACTCTAAATAAATATCCCACCAAAAAACAGCCGGATTTGAACAATAAATATTGCACGTTGGTTTTCTTTCTCACGTCTATTCACATCCCATTGAGTGACTGAAAACCAAACAACACCGGCTACTCTAAACTGCTTCTAATAACGGACTGATATAGGAATTTGGTCGTCGACGTCTTTAGGCTTTTTTCGTGATGGTTTCAAAGTGGTATCGGAAATAACAATTAAAGTTAAAAGTAACATCGAGATCAGAAATTTTGGTAATCTTCCTCAGTTATATCTTCATTGACAATATAACGAAAGTTACTGTAATTTACAACTTTATGCTTGGAGGAATAGATATATTTTTCACTTTTCAGCATTAATGTCTAATTTCGTTAATCGACACCGTTTCTCACATGCAGTCATGTCTTCTTGAAGAAGGATACCATCACTCCAACAAGCCACCTCCTCAAATAACTTTAAATAATCAGCGAGTATTCTAAATGACCCTAGTAACATTTCGTAACTCAGCAACCCTGGATTTGGTCTAAACCCCCTTCAAACATGTATTTCTTCGATGTACGAACACCGGCACACCGTGGCACAAATTCACACTCATGTTGCGATCCCCTAAAATTGGAGCCAGGGATAAAATACAATGTAAAGAATGCCTTTAGTCCCTGGTATCCATTGTTAAAAAACATTACTGAAGAAGAGCAAAAATAAAATTGTCCCGGTGTGCAAGCCCTGATGAACACCCGAGTCAATAAGAACCATATATGAAAGAGCACCATTATAGGAGACAGCAAATGATCTATTATCCGAGAATGACTCAAACCAAACTAGTAAGTGATTTCCAATTCCAGAGGATTGTATCTTTTCTATAAGAACATATCTACCCACCCTGTCAAACGCTTTTGAGAGATAAGTGTACACAACAGGAACTTTCTTTCCAGATTGGATAGAATTTAAAATAAAATCTTTATAGGTAGGTTCGTTTTTGTACACCTATCCACAAACCATTGGTGGTCAATTGAAACAAAATTCTTATAGTCTATAGAGATGACTCGGAAACAAATGAGTCCATGACTTTTGCAAATTGAGAATCGCGAACATCTTTGGTGGTTAATTGGACGGAACAGTCTTCCTGACATTGTTATAAACTGGAAATACATACGATAACCTCTAGTTATTAGAAAATATATTAGATGTCATCGAACTGTCGAATAAGAATACCAAGAAGAATATCAAAACAATTCTATTAAATCTGCTATAAATTGGACATTACTCAGGTCCAGCCGATTATAATCAGTTTGGATAGAGCAAGTGATGAAAGTATCCTTGAATAAATACGTGAACCAGTGGATAATATCTGAGGAATCTGAGCGATTTGTTGTTTATCTACTGGTATGGAAATGGAACAACGTTTATTATTTATAAAATATCAGAAATATTTTATCTGAACCTAATCAAATATTATGTTCATAATTTAAATGAACCGATGAAATTTATAGTTTAGACTGTTTGCTCGGAAAAAAACATAAATAGTTAAATTACGGTTAATTCGTTTTATTGAGTAGCCTTCTTTTTGTAAATAAATTAGTCTCCTTACCGAACTAACAGAGGAGATGTCGATGAACAATGTTTTTATTCTACAAAACGACGTCCAGAGCGATCTTCAAAATTTCATAAAGATTGACTTAAGATCAACACAAAATATGTAATCCCTGATAATACTACTAAAAAATGTTTTGATACTCTGATAGTCGACGTTTCTGAAATTTTTATATTTACCTTGCGAACTATTGCCTAGGAAATAACCTTTCAAGGAACGGACATTTACAAGAAGCGGAGGAAGTTAGACTGGAAGTACCATAACAGAAGTAATTATGGATGTACACAAATTGTTTGGTTATGTTGAAACGTAGTCAAGAATGATGTCAGATCTCTTGACAAGAGTATTAATTTGTTCTAGGTTAGGGAGACTATTGATCAACGATATGCGATCAATTTATAAGGATCGCGTACTTCCCCTTTCTGGCTAGTTTCTTCTTTCGTTATGTTTATATTCTGCACTAAACTGTACTCGTCACAGTTGATGTTTTTAATTTCCGCCCAGTCAGACTTTTCCTTATTTAGAATAACACGAACGTCATTATATTTCCGTGCGATCGTGTAATTTTTTAAAATTGTTTTATATAGGTTGTTATCCGTGAAAATAAAGGCTTCGACTGACATTTACTTGGTAGTTAGAACGGACGTTTAACCTTTCTGATAATGAATAGCCCTGAGAATATTGAATTTAACTGTCCTACCTAAATTTTTATTTAGAAATATTTAATAAAAAATAATTGCGACCGTTTATGAAATAAGGATGTAGATAATCCATATTCGTTTAGCGACCATAATTGGCGAAATTAATTATTTCATTTAAATGGTTTTTTAATCTAAGTTTGAGGTGATAAAGTAAGTGTCACGAGTGGGATTCGAACCCACGACCGGCTAGGCGATCGTCGTGGGTTCGAAACCCGCTCTTAACACTTTCTTTATCATACCAACAAGATCTCAGATAAAAAAAGTATTTATTTGAAATAGATAATAATTTTACAGCGCTTATCAGCGACGTGCCGTCATTTTATTGTAAAAAATGACAAAAATCCGCTACAGAAGGACGTATTTTAAAGGTTTGTATATTTATATATTTCAATAAACGAAAAAATGTCTGAATAATTTTTTTTATCCATTTGCAATTCTTGGTTTGCACTCTGATAAGAATGCTAAACCGGCTTTTCCGACGACCCGGGACGAGCGCTTTCCTTTCTTAAAGCATTATTGATTATTCATACCGAGAAGGCGAAGAACTTTTTCGTTATTTTTAACAAGGTATTTACAAATCGGTACGGCCCCCTCAGAGAGGAAAGGGCAATATAAAATTTGTTTCCAAGGAATTATTGCTACAGGCGTGAAATTAATATTTACTGTTTTATAGTCGGTTTATTCACCGCCTCAGAATTAATATCTAGCCTTATTTTAGAAATTATTAACGCCTCGAGCCAGGCCGTGTAAGCCAAAAATTGTATGATGGTTGGTTTGCTGCCCGCTCACTTTCGCTCGACTGGCGGCAAATTAATAACAATGGCCAGAGAATTTCATGCCTCTAACAAACGGGCCTTCATATCCAATTGAATTTAGTTTCACTTTTGAAATAAAAAGCCATTAATATGACACTAAAACTTGAAAAATATGGTAGACCGAAGTTTTGTCAGATTGTAAGTAAGAAAATGTAACAATTGCTGGCATTTGACTTATACATTTTACATAAGTCATTTGTTTATTATTTTTATTTTAAAATATCATATTTGATCCAGTATAAATTGACTTAAAGAAATCTGTTGAAATTTTTAAGAAACCTTTTGTTCTATTAAGAGAAGTAAAGGGCGTAGGTGGCAGATCGGTTTAGGCATTGGCTCCACCCTCATCACTATAAACTAAAAGTCCCGGGTTCGAACCCAGCGGCCTAGCAATCGAACCCAGCATACTTATAAATGGGCTGTTTTTCTCAAACATCGGCATCTTGAGAGGTGAAAAAATGAAAGAGGGAGAAAGAGAGAGAGAGAGAGAGAGAGAGAGAGAGAGAGAGAGAGAGAGAGAGAGTAAGAGAGTCTAAAGTGCTGCGGGATTACTGCTTTTGTGGCGTTACGATGAATGCTTATGATATGAACCTATACCTATATTCAATGTTTAGTTAGCTAAAAGCCATCGTAGTTAGCTGCCTAGGATTTTCAGGACTAACTTGAACTTCCTATTTTGGTTTAAAAATTGAACATAAGCAAAATAAGTCTGTTACAATCCAAAAAAGGATGGACAGAGGAGGGTTATTAAAATAACCTTTGCGAAAGTTATTTCAACGGGAAAAAAACTTCATTGTTATAATAATTGTACGCAGATATAAATATCATTGTCACCGCACTATCTGTTCTTTTGTTTGGTGGGAATAGCCAAGAATTTGTACCGTCCAGAAATGAATTTGATTAAGGAAGTGTCGCTATTCTGCCGGAGTCCCAAGAACGAGAAACTGTGAAAAATAAAATAGACACATCATCAGGTCAGGCAGCAAACCCTTCTTTGTTGAATTATAATAAGAGGTCGGGAGGAAATCGTAGTATTTTTATCACAGATCCAGTCGACATATGTTCAGGACGACGTGTCTCTTCCTGAAATTAACGGCTTCCCTTTTTCCCCCTCGGTCCCTACAAGTCATTACGCATTAGAAAGGATTCGAAGCCTCGAAAATAGCCCCGAGGTGAGACGCTTTCGCCCCCTTTTGGTCGTATCGACTGGAATTAGGGACGCGGATTTATCGAGTCCGGCTATGTCGTTCGAGATGAAAAGGGCACGCTTTATTTTGAAGAGGAAAAGCCCATTTATCGGTTTTCGTTTTTCGCCGCAAACGGTCAATCCGTTAGATCTATTTCTGTTTGCTTTCCGAGACCTAGCTTTATCGTCGTGCGGTTTAATAGTTAATTCTGTATGAGAGCTGATGATCAGTTTTGATGCTTGAGTTTGCCCTCAAGCGCGAAATCCTAAATTGCAAGGCACCTCTCGTACTCTGGGGTTTACCCCCTAAGTGAAAAAGTCCAATTCAAATATTTTTGTCGTATTTACAGAAAGATTTTATATTCAAACCACACATTCCTATATTTTTATTATGTCAAATTCCATTCGAAAAAATATATCTCAGACATTATGTAAATTTAATAGTTCAATAGTTATGCAAATAAAGATTTGGAAAGTGACTATGTTGCACGCTGAGTTACGATTATGACATTTAGTACTATTATTTGTTAACCTATATATAGGTGCCAATCTGTGTTATTTAGGTGCCGAAAAAATAGTTTCACAGGTCAGAAGGTGTTGAATAATTTGAGTAAAAAAGAAGAAATATTTTCTATAGTGATATTGGTGGGGATGTAGTTACTAAAACTAATTTCTCCTCTTTTTAACCTACTTAACTTAGTTGTGTAAACAGAACTGTCAATTATGGTACAAAAAATTTCTACCCTATGCGCAAATAAAAATTTTAAAAATATTAAAAATTAAATTAAAAATTTAAAAAACATAGTTTCTAAATGTTTCATTTTCACAATATATACCACTTCACTTACATTTTTTAGATATATTCAACTATTTACATTGAGTGGATCAATTAAATTGTATTATTCTTTTACTTCAGTTCACCAATGGAACATTACTATCGACTTCTCGGAGAGGGGGTCACGCGGTCATTTCCTCTCGGGAGGCTTTAGGTGATTATAAGAGTAAATTCTGTTAGACCGAGATTGGGTAAAATTATTGAATTGCAGGGAGAGTGTTTTTGTGGAATTCGGTAAATTTTTGGATAATGAGAATCTTACGGTCTTTGAGCGTATCACTTGGGTCTAAATATTTTTAGATTGAATGCATTGGAGGGTTGGATGTTGGATGGTTTAGCGGTTCCCCACAGTCCTATTCGATATGTATGAATGGCTATAGTAACGGTTTGAATATTGTAAGTTTGTTATCATGTATAGCTTAGATTTTCAGCTTAGTTTGTAGAGTAGACAGAGTTTGTTAGATCTTACTGTTTTAGTTACGCAGGCTGATTCCATGCTAAGCGTGAATCGAGCTTGAACTGAAGGAAATGCTGCAATCGAATTTTGGGATAGGAACATAGTTGTAGTACATTGTGAGAAGAAATTTGCTTAGGTGTTATGGCCGGATTTGCTTTAATTTCCATTTGTCATTATCTACACCAGTCTTCAATAAATATGATATTTTTGTCCAGATCGGAAGCATCGGCAGGATCGTGATTAAAGACTAGTATACTGTGTCATCGCGAAAAGATGCATGGAGGTTGGTATGTGTAGTGTATCCATGTGTAGTGTAAAGTATACAGTGGATCGGTCGTAGCACACTGCCTTGCGGTGCTCCCGTTTTCAGAGAGCAGTATTCGGAGTAATTTGATACCTCTCGGCCTCTCGGAGCGAAGGAATAAATATAGTGTATTTGATAGGACACCCTGTAATTCGTGAGATTCGTGAGACAATTGTGCCACTCGTGGTCGACGCATAAGCCACAGCAAGAAAGGCCCCCATTCAGTATCCCATGCCGTGAAGGAAGATGTGGAATGTTGGGGACGAAAGGCTAACTGATGATCCGGGAGAAGGCTAAAGGATCGCTTCTCCACCTTTTCGATATGATCGAAGTGTAGTGTTTGTACGATGTATTTCTTTTAAATCCTTAAAGCTATCTTTAGATACTAGTAATAAGAATATTATCGATATCCTTTTTCAAGTTTGCTAATAAACCGAACCTTTCCACTCACTTACAATAAGCACATTAATTATCTATAAACCTGCACCTGAACCGGCAATAAAACATCTCACTAGCAAAACAAAAGATGCATTTTAATTATAACAGTTTCCAAGTCAAGCTGAACCGGTATCGATGATGAAATTCTACAATTTATCTACAATTGTCTCAAAACCGTGTTGTTTTTCAAGGAATGTTCGTTATTTTCTCTCTCGCAATCTTTAGCGTTGAGAGTTTCATTAAATGGTTCTTTTTCTCTCTCGTTATTTCTTGTTCTTAAGCTTGGAAATCCCTTCGGACCACATTTAATTCAATTTAACATCTGATGTATCTGTCACAATAACAGTTAGAGAAGGAAAATATTTCTTATTTTTTATATTATTCTTAATTTGGTTTTTTTTTTAATTGTGTACAAAATTAAAGATACCTGATAGCTTATGTGTGGTACAAAATAAGTAAATTGCCATGTCATAACCAGTAGAACGATGAATCGAAGATATTCACTAAAATGTTTAAGTTAAATAACATATACGGATTGTCAAAATTTGTTAAATCTCGGTTTAATTAGATTTTTATGTCAAATTTGTTTTGTCTCTCAGTAAACAATTAAACCAAAAATTATAGGAAAAGTACAAAACATTGTTTAACATATTAATAAAAGCGATGTCGAATGTGTTACGTTTTGTTTGAGAAATCCTAAAGAGCTTAACACATATGACCTCCTTATGATATGACATCAACAATTTATAGCGTATTTTTCTTGTCCTCAACAAAAACGATCTTATTTTCTAAGAATCGGCTTTGCTTATTCACACTGTACTGCATCATACTGCTTATTATCCTGAAGTAATAGTCAGTCAAGTTTGTAGTGTTTTTCATGTGTTTTATGAAATTCGAATTTTATCCTTGAAAAATATTACAATTATTAATTAAAAGTTTATAATTAATTTTGATTGAAAAGATTTTACACCCTTCGGAAGAAGTAGATATTTTTGAAAGATTAGTTATTTCAGCTTTGATTTCACAACATTTACATTCTAATTTTCCATCTTAAAAAGTTTAATAACTTTTGAACAAACATATAATTAACAATTATTGAGATATCTTGCAATGCGGTCTTGTGTTATATACGTATTAGAAACATATTTTCTTTATCGTGCCAACGTTTCGATTTTTCATTGAGCCCTGAAGATGATCTCAATAAGAGATCGAAACGTTGGCACGATAAAGAAAATGTTTTTCTGGAGGGTACATCACACCAGACCGTATCTCACGATTCTGAATACTTATCGACTAACGGTCACTAATCTCTACACTTATAATTAATTATTATTTTTATCTAAGGTTTTAGGGTGAGTTAAAAAACTAGTGTCAAGAGCGGGATTCGAACCCCCGACACGACATACAGCTCAATAGGCTGCTATTCGAACCACTCCTATCGTGATTTCAGTCTCCGCGGACACCAAGTCCCTATCTCATCGTACGACCGTTCGCATTTTTCCATTTTTTGCCATATTTTCAAATATTGTGTAACGAGAATTCGAATCAAATCAACATTTGAATTGGCCATGGGTAGCTGTTAGTGAAGTAATTTTTATTTTAAATTATTAAACCAATCCATATTTACATAATAATCGTAATTGACACATTAATTAATCCAATTTTTCCGTCTAAGATTATCATATTCTTATCAATTTATAATTTTTCATCTCAGCCGAACACCTTAGGTAAAAAAACAATTAATTGGAATAATTAACAAGGTCAATTATGACCACTATGCAAATATGGATAAATATATGACTTTTGCCACAAATGAATGTTTTTAAGGCTCAAATTCCACTACGCAGTGCTATACATACGTCGAGTTAAATTTAATTTATAAGCTCCTTCTAGCCCATTTCCCTCAGTTTTACATCTAATTATACAAAACGACTAGCCGTCGCCGCTAGTTTATTGTTTTTTCCCACTACCCTTATAATTTTACACATCTTATAATATCATGAACCCGACAATAAATATTAATACAGATTATGCGTTTCATAATGCTTCTTTGAAAATGGAACCTCCTAACGGACAATTTTTAGGTTTTCGCTTTCACCGGCAAAAAGTGTAGGATCTCTGAACCTCGAATCCCTCCCTACCAGTCGCGGACATTGCTGTTAGTCTCCATCAAGATATCACTCTTATAGAATGAAATAAATATTTTTTTCTCTTTCCACCACCCCGCCGTACCTGAGAAAGACCCCCATACCGGCAGACAAACGCTTTAGCTTAATCGAATTTGTACAAGGGATTTCAAATAAATGGGATAAAAATACCTCCCAACAATTTTTCCTTCAGGCGAAACCGCTGGTCGGTTTTTGAAGGGACCATTTTTTCATTTTAGAACCTAAAACAAAAAGCCTTCCCTTGCTGGTTTCCCCTTGCACATTTACTTTTCCTTGGCTTTATTTTCTATCTATTTATTGGGTTGTCCGGAAAATAATGCAGGATTTTAAGTTTTCATTAAAAAAAATCTATATAAAATATTCTGTTTACGTTTACAGGATTACTCATTTGTATGAATGTCAACACTTATTAATCCTCTTCCAAATGATATTATTTGTTTACCTCTGTAGCATTCCGCTACTTGGAAATAATTCAGTCATCCTTATAATGTCAAAGCGAGAATTTCGTACGATTTTCTTTTACGAGTTTAAACTCGGCCGAAGCGGAGCCCAAACGGCTAGAAACATTAACCAAGTCTG
>CM077108.1:4091992-4104083 GCA_039619505.1 Cimex hemipterus
TCTTATATCCTCCAAGAGCTAATTGTTAATTTTTCGTTCGTCATATGTGACCCGCGGAGGAATGTCAATAAACCGTGTTTTCCTCGTTTGGAGTTTTAACTTTTTTGTATTTCATTAACAAGTAAGAATATATAACGCGTTGTTAAAATTAAAAAATAATCCGTAATAAAAGGCACGACGAAATTACTTTTATAAAAACATTGAACGAGGCAAATATAGTAATATTGTTATTGTAATTAATAAATTTTTCCTTTTAATATATATGGTATGTTTCTTTTCATATGGACCAGCTAGTGACATGCAAATACCTTATATTGCATTAAGGTATATGTATTTATTAAAAATACTTTTTTCTTTTGCAAATATACAGTATGTCTCAAGACACTTTTTATACAAATACAACCGTTATAATTCACATCTCCGTCTTTTATGAAAATCTATTTTTTCAATTTAAATCGGGCAAGAATTTGCAGAGATGCAATTTTTAAAAAAATAGTACCGGAGATTTTGTTTCTGACTTCTGCCTTGAACAATGCCAGGAGAATTTGGGATTTAATAAAATGTGTTTCAAAAGTCATTTACACCTACCATTACCACCAGTACAGTATGTGTGTACGTCGTTAGGGATTACGCTCAGGAGGTACAGAACGGAGTCTGTTTTTGGCAACTTTTGATGTTTTGTTGGCCGAAAATTCAAATTTTATTAACTGTTTTATGTACAAATCTAAGTTCACAAACAATGATGTACAGGTGGATATAATATTTATACATTTGCAAGTCTACGCATTTCTCCAAATAGCATAAATTTTATCTGTGTAGAGATTAGTGACCGTTAACGGATAATTATTCAAATATCGTGAGATGCGGTCTGGTGTGATGTAGGTATCAGAAAAACATTTTCTTTATCGTGCCAACGTTTCGATCTTTTATTGAGATCATCTTCAGGGCTCAAAGTGTTTGTCTTCTGTGTAATTGTGTCATGTCGTGTTGACTGGCACTCTCAACACGACATGGCACAATTACACAGAAGACAAAATTCATTTTCTGGGTTTTGGATCTCTAAACGTTTGTACTAATTGTTTTAGTTGTTGTCTTCAATTGTACAAATATTACAAACCTAATTTGTTATACGTTTATTAAATCGGGGTTTTATTAAAAAAAAAATTAATAAACGAAATGTATAAAAAACATATTTTCTAACTGGTAAATTACTTTTTCATGCTTGTTTGTGTGTTTTCATATTTTTTTCTGCTATTACTTGTTTTATGTTTTCTCTGCAAGCCGTGCAACCGCGACGCCTGATCGACTTACGACTCCTCTGTAACGACGTTTGTAAAACTTCCCTTAACATTGTTAAGGAAAGTTACAAAACGTTTCTTTGGAATGATCCCCGCATGTTTCCCCCATTTATATCGCCCTCAACATTCTCACTCGGAGAAAATAATAACCGGGAAAGTCGTTGGGACTCGAACCTCTCAAAACATACCGAACAAATTTTGCTGCATTATACAACAAGGGCTTGTCAATATAATATGAGACGGAATCAACATAAACACCTTTTTTTAAAATTTAGCTGTCGGAATAATTTAAAAAATTCTAATGTAGTAAAAAAAAGGAAATTTCTGACACTAGCCGTTGTATTAATCATCAAAATGGGTAAAGGTGCTTCACTACTGTCAATAGCAATAAAGCCTGCAATGTTAAAAATAAGCAAACAGCGCCTTCGCCTTCCGAGTTCCTAAATATCTGACCTGAGAAGAGAACTAAGTTTGTTTAGTGTTTATTTCTAGTATTGATATAAAGAGTATAAAATCGATTTTGTAAAATTTACGGTAACCGGAACGGATTTCATGTTGAACGAAAGGAATATTTAAGCCTGTATGTGCAGTTCGGTTTGATAGATAAAATGGAGAAGCTAATATTTTTTGTAGCATTAAGGATTGGGCCGTTTGAATACGGCAGATATCAATTTTGTAGACGCAAAACCTATTTTTTATGTAAGGTTCATAGAATAGCGAAAAGAAATGGGGATATAAAATCGTCTACCTGCCCAACCTATGGAAGTGTGCCGTGGATTAGAAAAATAAATAGCAGAACCAGAAACATCCTTGAGCAGATCCGAAGAAAATGCATACTGTAATGTACAAAGTCATACAGGACCACATGGACGCACTTCTTGCGCCCATCTACTCGATATTCTGAAAAAAGTATCACTTATGCCAAGAGAAAAGACTATTTAAATGGCACTGAGGGGACATCATTGGTGGTCAAACTTGATACTGTAGTGTGGATTTATTTATAAATATTATGCCTTTCTTGTATATAGTATATTTATTAAACATTTATATATTTATTAGTTTAGTATTATTAATAAGGGCACGCACAAGGTAGGTTAATCCGGGCAAGTGGCCTCTGCATTATTTGTAAGGGGGTACTAGCAGGGGGAGAGCCATTTAGGATTTCAATTTAAAGCAAATACAGGAAAGAAACAACACCTGACCTTTCTCAAGCTGCATCTTTAGACAGGTACGGCCTGTGGAAGGTGTTAACAGGCCCTTCGGAAGAACCAAAATTTAGTGAATTGGAGCGATCCGCCGATATAAAGTCTCCATAGGATACGAGAATGGGTGAAAAAATTCTATACGGTTCTATGGAGTTTTCTATTCATAAGTAAGCACGAAAGCTAGGTTTCTCGCTGGTTCAAGATCTTCAAACGGGCAACATTTGGCTTGTTTTTACCAATATATTACTTTCGGAGGTTATTGATATTTTAATATTTAGTTGTTGATTACAACTACAAATATGGTACTCAGTAAATATTTCTTATTGATAATAATACACAATAATTCAGTTTGAGCCAATTGTAGGAGAATTTGCACAGTGACCGCTCTCCTTACCACGGTAGCCTCTTTTATCTTCTCTCGTCTCGGGGCTACTTTTGATTAAGCCGTCTTGGAGGATATTCTGGTAGATTTGGAAGTTATAACAGTCCTACAAGTTGATGTTTGTAGGTGCTTAATGATTGAAGAAATTGTTGATGCGGGTTTTAATGATGTCATAATCCAAAGAGGAGGTATTTATGAAAAGTGTAATTGGAAACATCAAAAGAGCATTTAAAATATGATATTTGATCTGGCGTTGGCCGCAATGGTTTAGGCGTTGACAGGTGCTCATCACCGTAAAGTAAAAATCCCGGGTTCGAATTCGGTGGCTCTCCATTCAAATCCGACATACAAATGGGTTTTTCTTCGAAAACAACGTCACGCTGATATAAATTCTTCTATTGCGAATCCTAGTCAATGAAAAGTTAATAACAAATATCATTGATCTTTTGTGCTGTGTCCGAAAAAATAAACTTTGCTCTAATGTAATGTGTCAACCCGGAAACAATCTTCCCAACCTCCTATAACATCTCAACCGACTATAAAGGAGAGGAAGAACACAGGAGAACATCGGATATGGTATACGGATGGCTTCAAAACAAATGAAGGAACCGGATCAGGCGTGTTCTCTACAAGCCCAAAATATGAGCAATCAAACTCATTAGGGAAGTACACTTCGGTCTTTCAAGCAGAAATACAAGCAATCAATGCTTGTTCTCTGGACAATCTTAAAGGAGGTTACACTGACAAAAAAATCCTCATAAGATCAGACAGCCAAGCAGCTATTAAAGCATTGGCATTCAAAAGAATTACATCAAAACTAGTCAGTAAATGCATCCAAAATCTCCAAAACCTGGGGGAATACAACAACCTAATGGGGGCCAGGGCATAGGAGAATTTCGGGTAATGAAGAAGCAGACAGACTTGCCAGAGGAGGATCCGCAAGGCCATACATAGGCCCCGAGCCTATCCTTGGGATATCAAAAATAACCATAGAATTCTCCATCGCAGAATGGATCCAAACAAAACAAAGAGAAAAGCGGATAAATTGTGCTAGACACAGTAAACTTATTATAAAACAACCCTCACCAATACTAGCAAAAATACTACTACAATTGTAGAGGGCAAAACTCAGAGGAGTAGTAGGACTATTAACCGGCCACTGGCATCTGAGAAAACATCTACATAACATGGGCATACACAATGATGATCCCATTTGCAGACTATGTGATGAGGTGGAGGAAATAGCCACTCATATCATCTTCGAATGCGAAGCAACGGCTCAATGGAGGTTCAATCTAACGTATAAAAACGACTCAGAGAACCACATTGAAGCAATACAGTCAATAACTTGATACTTCTGAGAAAAAGTATCGGGGTACACAACCCCGCCTCCTGGTATCCTTTTTCACCATTCCATTCCATTCCCCAATTTGGTGGTCCGCTTGACAAATTAATATATTACAATTAATTAAGGTTTTTATTTGAGCTAAAAAGCCAAAATCACGAGTGGGATACGAACCCACGATCTTCTGCTAGGTACGCCGCAAATTCAAAAAGGAGGGAGAATTAAAAAGATTGGGTTGAGATGGGAAGTTGGTATCCAAGTGGATCGAGGTCCCGATAGCTCAAGTGCTAGAGCAGAGCCGAAGATTGTGGGTTCGAATCTCGCTCATGCCATTGACTTTTTTATTGCAACTAAAAACCTTAATTAATTATAATTACGCCTCGGTCTTTCAAGCAGAAATACATGCTATCAATGCTTGTGCCCTGGAAAATCGTAAAAGAGGTTACACTGACAAAAAAATCCTCATAAGATCAGACAGCCAATCAGCTATCAAAGCACTGGCATGTACAAGGATTACATCAAAACTAGTGAGTGAATGCATCCAAAATCTCCAAAACCTGGGAAAACACAACAAGGTAACGGTATCCTGGGTGCAAAGGCACAGGGGAATTTTGGGTAATGAAGAAGCAGACAGACTGGCCAGAGGAGGATCCGCAAGGCCATACATAGGCCCCGAGCCTATCCTTGGGATATCAAAAACAGACATAGAATCCTCCATCGCAGAATGGATCTAAATAATACGAAGAGAAAAATGGATAAACTCTAGCAGCGCTAGGACACAGTAAACTCATGATAAAACAACCCTCATCAAAACTGGCAAGAACACTGCTACAATAGGAGAGGGCAATTCTCAGAGGAGTGGTAGGACTATTAACCGGCCACTGGCATCTGAGAAAACATCTGCATAACATGGGCATATACAATGCTGATCCCATTTGCAAACTATGTAATGAGGAGGAGGAGACAGCCACTCATATCACCTTCGAATGCGAAGCAACGGCTCAACGGAGGTTCAATCTGACGCACAAAAGCGACACAGAGAACCACGTTGAAGCAATAACAGTCAATGATTTGATACTTCTGAGAAAAAGGATGGAGTCTATTGACTAAACAAAGGAACTAGGAAGGTACAATAAGCCAGAAAGCTGCAGTGTCTGGGGTACACAAACCATACCATACCAATGTGTCAAAGTTTGGAGGAGTCAAATATCATGATTATTTATTTTATGACTACAATTTTTTTAAAGTAGCAAAACAAACAATTCATATGATTTACATGTACAGGTCTCGTGAAATATCAAATATAAAAGTATAATTCATGTTATATTCATCAAAATTCGAAAACAGTTTTTTCTGATAGTACTCGATTAGTTGCTGGTCGAAATGGTAGCTAAATATTTCAAAAAGTCCACTATTTTTCTTAGTATTCTTGACCAATTAATATAATAAATTAATTAAGGTTTTAAGTTGAAATGAAAAGTCAGTGTCAATAGCGGGATACGAACCCACGACCTTCGGCTTGATAAGCCGCTACTCTACAACTTGAGCTATCGTGACATCGATCCCCTCGGGCACTAACTTCCCATCTCAATATTTCAAACATTAATCTATCAAGCCGTTATTACTGGGCATGGGAATATAAAAAATGAAACGTTTAGTCGCTGATAGAAACTATAAAAACTACAATCGATCACTGTCACTGGCACGCAAGTATATTAGTTTTTTATATTTTAATTAAATATAAATATTAATAGGTAATGACTTGTTGTTATCAATTATCAAACAGACCATTAATTATTTCGAGGCTATTAGACTGCCGGATTCAATCATTATATTAAAAACCACTGAGTATATTTCGAAGGTGATTACTTATTTATCAGTGATGTTTTATTTCTGTTTTTGATATTTCTACTCGGTAAGTTATTTTATCGAATGTGATGATTAGTGACCGTTAGCCGATGATTATTCAGAAATCGTCAGTTGCCGGCTGGTGTGATGTAGGTTGCAAAAAAAAATTCTTTATTGTGCCTATGTTTCGATATTTATTGAGATCTTTTTCAGGGCCTGGGATTTAAAGAATTTTTAAATTTAACAAATACATGTAGAATGTGCAAAAAAATGAATTTATACATTGCATATAATAATTTTTATATTTTATCAAAGTATTTCTACTCACTCAAAGTATTTGTTTTATGTGTAATTGTTCCATTGCCAGTGTGACAGTGCTTTTTGCGTTTATTCCACCGTATCTAATTGTTTACATTTTACAAATACATGTAAGATGTGTGAAGGGTGTATAAACAATGTTGAAGGCCTTGAAGCTGATCTCAATAAAGACGGAAACATTGACGAAATAAAGAAAATGTTTTTCTTATAACTACGTCACACCATACCGCATCACGCTCTCCGAAATAATCATTAACTAACTGTCATTAAAAATCACACATGCTAATCATATCCATACAATACGAATATTTCATTAATTTTTTTTATTTTGTGCGGGGTTAAAGTGATGTATGGCTTAGATTTATAAGGTGTTCACCAAGCAAAATAGCAATTTTATACAGATTCCAGTTTTCATTGCTTATATCTTTAAAAAAAAGTTAATTTTCACCATTCATTTAAATATTACTTTCTCGTAAAGAAAGGTATAGAAGTGATACATTTAACCACGCAAAAATGTAGTTTAGCGTTATTTGTTTTAATGTAAAGTGCTGTATGTATAAATGTTTAAATGTATGATGTACAAATCAACAGATTTGTACAGAATCGGTTATTTAATCTCTTGCTATTATTTTTAAAGTTGCCATTGATTTTTATTTTATAGATTGCGACCATCCCCTCACAGTAAAGTGAGGCTTCAAAGTTTATGCCATTAGCGATAACTCCATTAATTGTTTAATAAGCGGTTGCTCTGTACGAGGATGCACCGAGAAACATTGCCCATCGGCAATAGGATCAAAGAGTTCGATAAAAAAAAATCACTTAAAGTTAATATTTCCCGTTTCTGTGTGAGAGGAGGGGGCTCAATTTAGGATGATCGTAATCCTAACCGCTGAGGCCGGGTCTCGAATCCGTCAATGAAATAGGAAACCGGGAGAGTTGTTCGGAGTGCCATTAATTCAATGTAATGGAGTGAGTGAGCGTTGGGAGCCGCAGATATACCCGGAGGTGCCGGCGAGAAAACTGAATATAAATCCGCTCGCGTGGGTTCATATATTTTATTCCCGCCGGCTCCCTCGCCCGCCGCAGCTTTATCTGGCCTCCTGTCCCGCACACTCTCACCACACTACTTACGTCCCCCCAAGACACTGCGGATATTTGTCAACCGGCCGGTTTACGAATAAGGCCCTGTCCCAAGTCTCCCCCCCCCCAGGAAACGACGCTTAGGAAAAATTGCTCCGGGTAAATTTCTATTTTGTTATCGTTTCTACCACTTTATTGTTGCGAACTCTATTTGGGGCTTTGACGCACCTCCACCATCACGGTCTATGGACGGAGAAAAAGTGTCAAACTATGAAACACTCCAATTAACAAAATCATCAGAGCTAATCAACCTCTCACTTTTAAAAAATATAACTCACCTATTAACTCATAGAAATAATTTTACGTTTATGATTATGAACAGTTTTATGTTTTATCTATCAAGGAAAACAGTACTATGTTAAATGCTCTACATTTCGAAATATCTTTCTATTATCACATCCAAACATTGTTTATACATCCTACACAGATCTTACATGTATTTGTAAAATGTAAACAATTAGATAGGTTGGAAATAAACATAAAACAGCAATATCACACTGCCACTCTCAACACGACGCACAATTACACAGAAAACACTTATCCTACATGTATTTGTTAAATATGAACAACGTTAGTAAATCCCAGGTCTTGAAGATGATCTCAATAAAGATCAACATCCTTTAACGCTTTCGTTTTTAACTTTGTCAAAAACACATCAATACTTACCTCCGATAATGATCCGTTACAGTTTCACGCAATTTAGAAAACACTCATACAAACCCACAAACACACACATAGAATGATACTCCCCGAACTACATACGATACCTTGTATTTTACTTCGACATACGATTTAAATGGGATCACCATACGAGACTCAAACATAAATATTTAAATACAGCATTCAGTCTGCAGAAACACGGTCTAAACTTACAGTACAAACGAAAAAAGACTGTACACACCACCTTTGCTAGACCCACTAATGCTCCCTTTTATGTCTCTAGCCATACAACTCATATCGAATTAACAACCCCATTTGTATCCAACTTTGCCCAATGACGTTATAAAATGTTTCGTTCTATATTACCCTATCAGACAAATCCATTAATCTCCGATTTGTCATCCTCAATATTACCGGCTAATACACGTCAGAGACTGAAGCGACGCAATAACTTAGCTGCGTAACATCGGCAATGGATAACTGATATCCATCTTGTTGGTGAAGTAACGACTCTCATTACTAGATGAACGATGTACATGCCTCCATCCTTATGTGTCCTTTTGTGTGTACGTGCATACAATCGTGCGTGCAAATTCACACAGTATAATGATAATTCTAACATTTTTGCTTGCTGCATATTTACAGTGTTAAACGCATTAAAAACATTTACAAAATTTCGTTTTTGTCTCTCGTTGCGAAGTGTTTCATTTGCGGAAATTTTTGAATTACTGAGAGCATTACTTTGCTGTTTTTGTTCTTTTAGGTAATACTGATATAAGAATATTTTCTCGAAGAACAATATCTTTAGACATCCCGAGGGGTTGTCACTCTCCGTAGGGTGAATTTCGTAAAAACGAGGACGGGAGATACTTTCGAAATAACAGCCGATCTCATGTCGCACTCTCAAAAACACGTAGTCAGTTTATAAAAACTTTTCGTTTACATATTCACTCAGACAAGGCGTAAAAGTAGATTGGAAAACTTGCGATAGCCCTGCTGGGCCGAGGTTGTGTCAGGTTATGCGTAAAACAAGGGAAAAGGGTAGTACTAGTTCTGGGGGTAGAAAGGGGTGATATTTACGAAGCCTGACCCTCATCCCCTCAGGCTCTCTTATTTGTGAGTGGAGTAAATAAATCCATCATCAGATGCGGCTCACTGTTGACAGACCGACCTAGTTACAAACTTAGCCCCTCCCGTGAATCTCTACACATCAATAACACTGGCCTTATTTTCTAAAGGTCTCCGGAAGTTTAGCGCCTCCAGAAAAAAAGTTGAGTGAGACTCGTTAAAAAGGAAAACTCCCTCGCCAAGATGTACTGAATTTGCATAAATCAACTCTCTCCTCGTTTTTTTCTGTCTCCCGAGCCAGTTAATCTTTGAAATGATGTTACGCGTTCAGATTTCGGGAAAGCTGTAATTATAGCCAATGTATGACTGCAGAGAACTAACTTAACATGAGTTTGTTACCAACTCCTTCTAAATTATTCAAAAAATAATTATTTTTATTGTTACATCGAACAACATCTTTCTAGCCCATTAATTTAACTTTCGAATCCATCCTTTTAGAACTTTTTATCTTCATAGTTACATATTACATTACTATAAGATTTCAGACAGAAACTGTACGCGACTGGATGGTTTTTAGACGTTTGTCAGGACAAATAATGGCATGGGAGACTATGATACAAATTAAAATTATTTTTAACCCAGGCAGATTGTACAATCGTACCTCATGGGGAGATTTTTCAAAGTAAAACGCGAATCGAAGATTTCTGAAATGAAGAGTGTACGTCGGTTAGAAATGGCCTGGCCTAATATAACTGTCCTGGAGTTGCTCCTCAGTACCAAGATGAATTAATAATTTACCACTCTTCTTTTTCTCATCACAAAAATCTAAAGGAGATTTCTGTGCGTCGAAATGGATCAAAAGTAATATGGGGCAACAATATGTGACTGAGTTTAAATCCACTTCACAAAACAGTTGCCTCAGCTGCTGCAATGATAGTCTAACTTTTGTCCATCACGATTGATTACAGGTTGAAGAGTAGCAAGACGATTGGCAAATATTCATTTGCTGTTTCGCACCAGTTCCCTGGGTGGTTATACAAATCCCGAATATGTATGTACATTGGTACCAAATTGCCGAGGCGAGACAAATGTATTGCGGGAATCGGCTTAAGGTAAATACCGCAAATTTCTGTATCCCCATATAGAGATACATAAAGTACACAATGCATAGGGTCCTCAACCCAGAGGGAGTAATTTAGCTAAAACAGTTCACATGTCAGTTTAACCACCCACCATAGGTCACTCAGACAGGAAGTCACAGTGAGAAACAGAATTATCAAGATTCCTAAAACAAAAAAGTTAGCGGATGCCAGAGGCTCGCATACTACTCTCGACAACGAGTACGAGGTGAGAGAGCCAAAACTAGTATTCCATTTGGGTAAATTGTTAAGGTTTAAGTTATAAAGAATGGTATATTTGAAAAATAGTACATGCCAGTGATAGTGTTGTTTTTTTACCTCGAGAGCAGTGATATCAGGAAGTCAAGAGTTAGGGGGCCGAAGAATTTTCAGTATGTACATAAAGTAAAACTTCGGTATAGATAAGATCACTAGGTCCATGGATGCTTCTAAGTACAACATAAAATTAAGGGATGTAGCACGTCACAAACCGCTGAAAACGCTTGGTCGGACCTCGCCAATTCGTTTAACCTCATATTGATTCCCCTCAAAGTCAACCCTCGTTTTGTCTTTTCTCTCGTGTACAAAAGGATTATTCTTATCTTTTACTTTTCTTCGCTACTTCTCCGCACTTTCTGTTAGTCTCAACAGGTTTCTCCGAAGCTGGATCCGAGCTCGGTGACGCCAAAGGTGATTACAGCGAACCACCAGAAGGTGAATACCATACAGTCCACTCAAGGTAATTTTTCTTTATTTTTATTTTACTCGTCAAGCCTCCATTATTTTGTTTTATTATAATTAAGACCAGCTCGAACATAAAGTGTAGTCTTTTTGAAAAAACCTCAGAAATTCTTGGCTATGCCGTTCGGTTGGTCCCGCCCAAACTGGACAAGCATAGAGCAACACATATGTACGATACAAATGCTGTATATAGCTTTCCAAGAAATGTTATTATTTAGCTTAATTAGCTTTAAATAACAATGGAAGGAGAAATGAGATGAAGAAATGTTCCTTCAAGAAATGTATAGTAATTTTTTAAAAATTTTAATCGTTTCTTTTACTATACCTCTTATCGTTGCTGTGTTTTACAACATCATCAGTTTAGATTTACTCTATTGCCGATTTTTTTATTTTAGCTGAAATTATGTTTTAACTCGTTTTTGCATTTGTGCATTCAAATCAAACACTAAACTAAAATTTATAAATTTGTGATTTGACCTAGATGACAAGTCAACTGAATCAGTATTATTCGTGACGATAGTGCTTGGAAAGAGAAGTATGGTCGATCGATCGCACGATCCGCTTTTTGTTCGAAAAATGTCCGCTCGATTAAACAACGTCAACAATAGAATAATTGTCGGTCCTGGTGAAATCCGAACCGGGCCGTCGTTCAACGGCTGGCAACAGATCGGATATAAAGGGTTTTACATTCCCTGGAGATTTCAACAAAATGGAAAAGTGAAAAATCGGTTACTTCGTTCTCCAAGGATTTACCCAACGATAATGAAACGATTTGATGTACGTTTTTCGTCAAATAACATTCCTAGCATTTGACCCTCTTTTGTCATATATGGATGCCATACATAAATGGATTCCTTTCAAAGACTGACATTAACAGCGGCGACGAAATGATAGAAGCTTGGTCGAACGCCAAAATAAATTCTTTACACAAAATTCAAATGGATTGAAATAATGAAGGTGGTGTGAGT
>CM077108.1:4134877-4168454 GCA_039619505.1 Cimex hemipterus
AGCTGTAGTGTATTAAACCAAATGAAGCCCACCATACCGTAACCATTACCTTTTTTTGATGAGTTGGGGGCTTTGGAAAATGTATTGGAGCTTCTCCTTTGTCGAGCCACTGTCCAGAACGTCTAGTGTTATCGTAGAGAATCCACTTTTCGTCAGATGTAACAATTCTGGCCAGAAATGGGTCATTTTTGTTTCGACAAAGAAGTGATGCACAAACATCAAAGCGCTGATTTTTTTGGCGATCGTTTAATGAGTGTGGAAATTTTCGAGTTTTTTCACTTTTCCAATCGCTTTGAGGTGGCTCTGCAAGTTCTCGAACAGTTGTTTTGGGGTTTTCTTCCACCACTGATCGCAGAACATCATCATTAAGAGAGGAAGGCCTTCCACGACCTTCTTCATCTTCAAGGCTGAAATCTCCCTCCCGATATTTTTTAAACCACCTTTGCACAGTGCACTCATTAACACAACCCTCGCCCCAGACTTGGTTAATGTTTCTAGCCGTTTGGGCTCCGCTTCGGCCGAGTTTAAACTCGTAAAAGAAAATCGTACGAAATTCTCGCTTTGACATTATAAGGATGACTGAATTATTTCCAAGTAGCGGAATGCTACAGAGGTAAACAAACAATATCATTTGGAAGAGGATTAATAAGTGTTGACATTCATACAAATGAGTAATCCTGTAAACGTAAACAGAATATTTTATATAGATTTTTTTAAATGAAAACTTAAAATCCTGCATTATTTTCCGGACAACCCAATATTTTGTGTGCAATTTGTATCAAAGGATACTGTTCATTTAATTTGTATTACTTTCAGTTTTTTTAAAATCTATTTTTAAACATCTTATTGAGAGTTTTAAACCGTTTTTAACCTAAAAATTAAATTTTAACCACTGAAAGTTCATTTCACCTTGATGAAGACGATAATTATAGGATATTCGACGATCTTTCGAGTGATATAATTACGTTCCAATTTTTCTTTGTCTCCGTAAGGATCTGTTGGCAAAAAAACCTATTCTTGCGCTCACCTCCCTCTACCATTTTACAACCTCTTCTGTAAACACGTCTTACTTTACGTTTAACTTTTCTGTACTATTTTTCACAATTCCCTTCAATTTATATCCTAATTTTCACTTTCTGAGCTGTAGGTCGTCCGACTCCATTGCAAGGGGAGCCCAACTCCGTGAGATACTATCAGTAAATGGTTCCTTTTTTATACAATCCATACCAAAGAGTAATATTTTTCCTTTCCTTTCCTTTATTTTAAATTTTAATTTTCCTATACAGCCCAAACGTTTTGGTTTTATGGAGGTATGGAAAACATTTTATGGGAGGTACGTGACGAAAGAAATATCTCGGATAGAATTGAGAACCAGTATTTGTATCTTAGGAATATTTATTTCAGTTTGACATGTAAAATAACCTCACAAAGATTTATTCATGCATTGTGATACTTTGCGTACTTACATAATAAATGTACAAAACAGAATAAAATGAATATTTTAGAATTGATATTGTAAGCTTCTATTTTTAGAATATCCTTAAAAATTTGTCTCACTCGACTGAAATTTTCCATAAATATTCAAAACAAAATTCACAATATGTATAAATAAACAGGTCTGAATATCTAATTTTTATGAAACATTAAAACGTTTAAGGAGCCGTACATTAAGCGGATTTTTATCTTTAAAACAGAACATATCTCTCACGATTTTTAACATATCTTTATCATTACGTTGATAAATTCAATTGAATATTTTAATTTATATATTTGTTTAGTCATTTTTTCTCAGAGGTTTTAACTTTTCATTATCTATAAATAGCCACTTTCAGCATTAATACAAGTTTTAGTTCTTATCAATCAATAATGTTCAAAGATATAAACGGAACGTGGAATAGCTTTAACGAGTGCGTTCAGAACATAATCACATAGAAAAAAGTTTTTTTTGTATTAACAATGTCTAGAGTACAAAAATAACAAACCAATGACTAGTTACATTAATTTCACTGTGAGTTTGATGTATATTTTCGTTTACAGTTTTTTTATGATCGTCATCGATTGGTTATTTAACTTCAAGAAATTGGTCCGAGAGTTAGTTTGTGTATTTTTTATTAACGGATTTTTTCCTCATTAACGAGCGATCTTTTTGTCAATATAAATACTTTAACTAAAAATCCGGTTAACTCACTTGAAGTACTAAAAATGAGGATTCTAAAGTCGGATATTTGCTTTAAAATGAAAAAAAAAACATAAAAATAATAAAACCGCAATTACATATTATATTTATAATTTACGATGTACACTGAGATGGGGAAAAGTGGCCAACCTTAATATTTTTGATTAATTTGAGTTCGTAAGATCTATAAATCCCAGAATTCGAAGATGTTTTTAATAAAGATCGAAACGTTGGCTACTAAAGAAAAAGTTTTTCCAAAACCTACGAAATGCCAGACCGCATCTCACGATCTGCAAATAATAAATTATTGAAGGCGACTAAACACAACAGACCTGATATTTTCAATTATCTTTTAGACAATCCTGCATTTATTATCCAAAAGCAATATTTTATCCGTTTTAAAGGATTAGAGGTAAGGTTATACACTAATAAATCTCCCACATATGTTTACAATAGATTTTTATTTGAAGAGTCAATCTCTTCTTAACAATCTCTTCATTCTGACGTTCGGCTGGGTTAATTTCTTCATGTTTGACCGTTTTTAACTTTCAAATTTGTTTGAGCGATGGTTTTAAGTGATACAGATTCGGTTAGAATGTTAGCATTATTGGATGACGAAAAAAATCAAGTATAAAGTGGCCAGGGTGCTTAACATTCCCACAATACTGTCCAAAAGGTCTTCCATCGGTCCCATGATACTGTAAGTTAGTCTAGAATGCACAGATCAGGTCGTAATCGTGGCACATTTATTATAAACTCGTTAATAGAATAATTAACGCTAAGTTTTTATTTTATGAGTTTAATACATTCTTCAAAGGGGACATTTATGAATAAATCAGTTACGTCAAATGACACTAAAACATAATTGCTATGTATATTGATGTTACATAATTCTTTTATCAATTCTAAAGAATTGTTAATACTGAATATAGGTTTTTGAAATTGGTGTAAATTTGAATTATTTTGTCAATTGTACATGCAAGTTGATGGGATGGGAAATTATAGAAGGACCACTACTGGTCTTATAGGTTTGTTTTCCTTGTGAATTTTTGAGTTTATTGGAATTTGTTTTATAACTGCATATTGGTCATCTGATAATAAAAAATCACTGTGGTCGTTTGAACTCTAGTTTTTAATTTTATGGTGGGATATTTTTGTATTTCTTTCCACTCGTTATTATTTAGAAATTCCTCAAATTTAAAAAAGTAATGTTGATGGTCAAAGATAACTATAGTATTTCCTTTACCGGCTATTAAAATAACGTTATTTTTTCTTTTTAACTTTGTATCATTAGACCTAATTATACTTGGGATATTTAATTTTTTGACGTTTAGAGATACCAAGTTTTATTTATTTATTTCAGCACATGTATATTTTATAGTTGTATTTACGTAACAACAATCAAACCAAGGGATAGCAGTTTTTTTGTATCTAAAAGAATTGTCTTAGGGACAAATTTTAAGCCTTAAAAAAAGGAAAAATGTGTTATCAGAAGCGGTTGATTTTTCCTTGTACGCCATTAATCGTTGGTGACTACGTGGAACAGACTTCAATCAATGTTTGGAATGCCCAGGATGTGGTTCCGACTTAAACCATATCAAATGAGTCAAAACAACAAAAAGTGACGCCAATGGACTTGCACGATTAAAAATGGCTCTGTTCGAGAATTATGAAAATATTCCATAGCTTCACATTCAAATCCTCATAAAATCGATACCACGTCGAATGCAAGCGCTGATCATGAATAAAAAATAAATAAAACACTGCGTACATACTGAATATTTTCTTCCTTGTTTCCATAGCAATATTGTAGGTAAAATTGCTTCGCTCAATTTAAGTCAATTTTTAATTAGCAATATGTAATATTTTTCTTTGAAAAATGTATAAATAAACAAAAATCAAAATTATAACGTTTGCAATATTTATTAAAGTAGAAGAAACCACGGTGGCCATAGAAAGTAGCTCTCGTGATAGTTTTGATACAAAAACACTTAAATAGGAGTCATTTATTTTTGTTAGACTTATATAAAAGAACCGATTGGGAGCACTGAGAGGCAGCTGAAAAGCTTATATGCCACTTTGGAATAAAGAATTGTAGACATTCTTCTGAGCTCAGAATACGTGCTGCACGAAAGACGGCTCCGGACCCGCCTCGTTCTCCTTTTTCGGCCACAATTAATCAGCAGGAGCTAAGGAATTTTTTAAACATCGACTCCATGCTTATTATATGGAGAAATCGACCTAATTGCCAATGACAACTATATTTGGCCATATCTTTTCTACATTGATGCAGTGATAAAATTCGTTTAAGGTCGTTCTTTGGTCTTGGAGTGGAGAACGTGAATTTTGTAAGGGATTTTGTTAGATTAAGTTTCACAGTACAGTTCACTCATTTACGTGGTATGATCATTGAACAGTTCTTTTTATTTAATCTAGCAACAACCACTTTCATGTTAAGTTTAACTTCAATCATTGGAAATTAAGCCAGATTGATTTGTTGATTTGCAAGCATGAAAGGCTTAACCTTTAATAGAATTTTAAAAATTCTTTATTGGCAGTTTTTAAATGAGTGAAAGTTGAGGTAGCGTTGTTAATTGTGTTATAATCCATTAAATGCTTTGAATAGCAAATTAGTAGAAATAATCCATTCATTTTTAAACATTTACTAAAGACATCCAATTAATCACTGATTTAAAAAATTCTTACAGTATTTGTTAAGATAAAATTTAGGGTTGTTGTACGTCACGTTTTCCGCAAGTTCAATATTGAGCAGCATTAAAACCAGCTTCTTATTGGAACATCGCGTTAGTGGTGGCTTGGCAGCCACTCCAATTCACGGGGATAGACGTGTTTGTAACTCCTTCAACCTGATTTTGAGCGTTTAATGGCAGGAGTCCTATAATTGCTAAAAATCAATTCTTTGAATGGAACACTCCTTCGTATCAACTTAAACATAAACATGCTATAATCCTGTTAGTTAATGTTACAATGCCAAATTACTAATTTACCTTTTGACAGGTCCGAAGCGGTCTATCATACAGTGTGAAAAGCTAAGCAAATAAAAACAAACGAAAAACAAAGCTATAATATAAAAAATTGGGTTTCATATCATTCTGGCTCTCGCGTGTTTTTTGCCACCCAACTACCGTAATTACATGTTTGTTTATCTCCCCACATTCTACAAGAAGCAATTCAACAATCGTTAAATATCGTTAAGGTAGCATCTCTGTTGTCTGGATACTGAAAGAAAATGGTTCCGAAAATTTAAAAATATACTATTCTCTAGCTGATATAAGAAAACCGCTCATCTCCGTTGTAGAGTTGTATTGGAAATCTGCCCATTCTCAGTCACGTCTGGACGTTTATTTCACGCAGAGGCCAATGCTTTAAACCCAACGCGAAACTTTCCCTGGCAAGAGCAGAACGGCCTTATTTTGGTTCATCTTTTCTCAAAATCTAGGCATGTTTTAGAATGAGGACAGACAGTTGTGTCTAAAAAGCTAAATTGAAACGAATATCCTCTGATAAGCTCCTGATAAGCTATACGTTATTTTATGTTACCCAAATGCTGTTTGATTCCCTATTTATCACATACTCTAAAATAGCACTATGGGTGTTATTTTAAATAATAGAAACTTAAGTTCAATTAATCCCGCATATTTAGAAGTATTCAAAGTCTATCATTTGGAAGTTTTCCAAAGTAAATCAGTCCACATATCAGGAAAAGAGGAAGTCGCAATAGACTAAATCGGTGTTTAACTTATTGAAATATCGGCCGAAACCTATTCGGATTCCAATTGATTTTGAGATTTATTGTCAATTTATCCTCTGTAGCGATCGATCCTGCAATTAAACCGACAAATCCCTCATACGTCCTGGGGAGGGAACTGATTGCGGCCAAAGCCTTTCGGCTGCCAACCCAGTTGGCGATTCGCTCCGAGGTGCTAACGAACTTGCCTCCTCCTTCTCGTTATTGAATTAAAGCCTCATCCGTCTTGTTTGCATGGGAGGCGAAGTTGGCGTCGTCACACACATTCTGAACCTGGTCTCGTCACTGTCTTGATTTTCAGGTTTGAACTAATTGATGAACGAAGATTCATACTAGTTCAATAAAATCACGATTTATTAGATAAACCCGGTTAGATTTTGAACCCCCAATTAAAATGGTACTTTTCTTAAAAATACAAAATATACTAATTAAATATTTAATGCCTTAAAGAGCAATACATACTGTGGTTAATAGTTTATGGAATAAACCAAGAAACACAGATTGCTACGTCAACTTTACATCTCATAATACTCTTCGCACTATAATAAACAAGCCAAAGGGGTACTAACATAGAATTATTACTCTTAGTCATGAATCATTTCACCACAAGAACATAAAGATATACACACAGATCCTCCATAACAATCACTACTCTAAACACATAATCAACAGAATAATCGACAAATACAACTCAACACTAACACCATCCACTATTACTAATAACATTATATTACATTAAATCTATCCAAAACAAACAAATCAAAATACATTTCCATGTCATTCATTCACGGCCATCACATAAATTAAACAAATTTCTCTCGTGCGATAACATTCAAATAGCTTTCAAAAATTATAAAACAATTCAAACATTTTTTTTCTCCAAAATTAAAGGTCCAACACCAATAACCAATAAATTTGACGTAATCTACAAAATCATTTGTTCAAACTGTCCGACAACTTACATCGGTCGCAATATCTGGATAAGAGAGTAAAGCAATATATTGCAAAAAACCCAAGCAAAACCATACAGCACTCGCTACCCACCATTTTGATCATAAACACAATTTCGACTTCAACTACCCACAAATATTACACACAGATCAAAACAAACATTAACGTAAATTTTTAGAAATGTTTTACATCACAAAAATAATCACAGCATCAATTATAGAACATAAAATAATACACTCAGTCGCAGCTACGCAAACATCATTAATCAAATTCAGTGTAGATAACATACGTATATTTCACACAAAATATATTATATTACATATAACACATTCATCACATCAAATATTTTTAGTTATTCTAATTTTTGAACTATTTAGCTTTCATTTTCCTATTTATCCCCGTCTTTATAATCATGAAAGGATAATCTGGCCTAACCATTACCAACGTTTTTTCCCATCGTCGGCTCTTTTCACTTCAAAGAAGCTGACTCCTTATACAAAAATGTCTCTTTTATACCCACTTCCTTCCCCACCCCGTCAAAATCCAACATACACAGCAAAATCTTACTGACATTCTCAACACGACACGCAAGAATGGCACAATTACACAGAAGACAAACACTTCGTGTGAGTAGAAAGACTTTGATAGAATACAAAATATATTTTACATGAAAGTTAAATTCATATCGACAGAAACAAAGCTCGGTAAAATTATATAATTAAATATTGCAAATTATCTGGCAATTTCGGTGAGGAGGAATATTGTCATCATAATTTTAGTTTATAACACTGCTAAAAATACTGTTTTCCCTTTTCTTAATGGACATATAAATCCTTACGTAGAATATTTTAAAAGTGTCAAATCTTAAAAAACAATGGTTTATGAGCACTGGTTGATGAAATAGAAATAGTCGGTATTACGTTAATACAAGTCAATGAAATTCTTCTCTATTTGCTGGTTAAGAATCCGAGAAGGTCGTTAGGAGGATGTGACCGGACTGGGAACAGGCTCAAAAAGCGTTGGAATTGAGGATATGATATTTTTACCGATTTTTGATTTGATTTGTCCCGTTCCACAATATTATGTTGTGCCCATTCGACGTAACTTCCCATGAAAGTTAAATTCGTATCGACAGAAACAAAGCTCGGTAAAATTAGAGAGATTTTGCGTAACATTTCCGCTATTTCAAGGTCACCGGTATATTTAACGTATTTCAATTAATGTTGACGCTATTTCAAAACGTCTTGCATGACAGAGTTTGCTAAGTTTTCACGCGAATTTGTAGTTATTCAGTTTATTGCGTTTTATACTTGCAAGCTTGTAAACGAAGGCACCGTTTGTGGATGTTATATATTTTCTTAATCGCTGAAGATGGTTGTTTGTCAAATGCTGAAAAATTGATATTTGCAGGACTTCTTACGTATAAATTAAACATTACTTATTTACATATAATTATTGGGCAATTCGAACAATTAAGGTTAAATCAAAATGATGACGAAAATGGGCAAAATCTGTTTAAAAATGTGTAGAGTTTAGTGACCGTTAATGGATAATTATTCAGATATCGTGAGATGCGGTCTGGTATGATGTAGGTATCATAAAAACGATTTCTTTATCGTTCCGACGTTTCGATCTTTTATTGAGATCATCTTCAGGGCCTAGGATCTACAAACATAGGACGTGGAAAAGTGAATTTATACAATGCAAAATATATTTTATATTCCATCAAAGTATTTCATTTACATACAGAACAAACCAAATTTAAACGTAATTTTTTAGAAATGGTTTAGATCAACAAGGATAAACCGATATCTGAATAATTATATACACAAATGAATTGCACAGTCTCAATGAACTGTTCAACAAGAATAACTTGCTCTTTACCACTAGAACACGAGAAATAATTTTAATATAAAAATAATGTGATATGTGACATGACCATTGTTTGCAATGAACACGAAGAAGCCGTGGACAAAATAGAGTCAATAGTAATAAAATGAGTAATTGAGAAGAAACGTGATAAATCAAATGTAGGACTGATTAATCCGGCATAACAAGTATTAAATATCTGATTGCCTAAGCGTGATTATAGCTCTAAGAAATACCAAGCTAAACATGAAGCAAATCACTCCGTATTGCAAAACATCACAGGGCATGCACGGTTTAAGGTTTTAAAAACTACGTTGTAGGGAACTCCCAACTGCAAAAGTTAAACTGAGATTCGGACAACGGGTTTCCAGCACTCTTTCGTATCAATGTTACTAATTATGTCGTAACATTTATCATGCGAAAATTTTAATGTGGCTCTCATATTTAACGTTTTATTAAATGCCCTAGGATCCCACAGGGAAAGGAATAACCTATCATTATCTCTGGTAAACGACGAAACGCAACTGTTTACCAAAATGAGCCTAATAATCGGAAAGAGAACGAAGAAATTTCGAAAACAATATACGTTATTATCGTTCATAACGACCTAGTAAACTAAGTGTAACTTTTATAGTACGTATATAAAACCGCAGTTTATCTTGGTAAAATGGCTCTTTGATAGCCAAATCCAAAGGAAAAGATAGAGAATTTTGACGAATATACACTGATAAGTTAGAAAAGCAAACCATAAACCTTGATAGACTATGAAAAACTCAAAATATAAAGAAATTGTACATTCTCAATTAAGTGTCAATACGACTAGATCTATTCGGTATTTTTCATAGAGTTGTCAAACCTAAAGGAATGAAAGCAATGTAAGATATGACGTTGTTGTTACTTGGTATAACAGTATTCTCGACCAGGGCTTCGATTTTTTTAAATCACACTTGATTTAAACATCCCATGAGTCAGGAACGACTCCATATAATGCCAAACATTATGCGATCCAAGGGTAGGAATAATAAGCAAAAGACTAAAAATGTGAAAAGAGTGAATATTTTTACAAGCAGATCAATGGGCGCGTTAGTGTTTAGTTAAACAAAAATAAAAATATATCGCTAAATAGTACATTACTTTTAAACTTTTAAAATAATTTGATCGATTGATCTTAATTGTTAGCCCAAAGTGTATTTAATGAAATGGAAAGAAACGTCGGTAGCCGCAATGGTTATGGGGTTGACACACGACAAATCTCAGAGACCTTGTTACCTAAGCTTAAATTAAATTAAAAAAAAAATAAGTCCCTCGGGGTGAAATAACCTGTGCTGTTGCGAAGCACGTTTAGAAAATAATTAAATGTATAAAATTGAAAAATATTAAACTAGTAAGAAATATTAGCATGGTGGCAAAAGATGACTTGTAAATGGAAATTTATAGGTGAAATAGTTTGTGTATAATCTTTTTTAATCGTTTCTAAAAATATGCATAACTAATAAATTTAATATCATATAAACATCGAAAGTGTTTTTTATTCGTCTAGTGTATTTTTATATTTAGAAAAAACAGTTCTCGAATTAAATCAGTGTGGATTTCTTTCCACTTTACCAGTTCTCTTCTTTCGGCTTGTTACTAACATTTCTCATTCTATCTTACCCATTAATTACAATTGGTTTTCGTTAATATATTACAAAACATTCGATCTACCAACAAAACACATTGTATCCTTTTTCTGCCGATTTTTCACGTTGAGTTATGACGTAAAAGATTACTTCCAACCAATAATGTTTTAAGATTTCATGGTTGCTCAATTCACAATAAACCGACAATTAAAAGTTTCAACATTCAAGATTCTCGAACGATCATTTAATTAGTATATCTCAAAGCTTTTGAGAAACTTTAGTCCTGCCTGAAGTAATTATTTTGTAAACTTTTGGATGAAATTAGAGTCATCATGAACGTTCTTTCTAGTTTGATTCGAAATTTGGTAAATTTTTCAAATTTTAACAAAACGAGAATGTTTCGATTGCCTTAAATTTTTAGAAAAAGTGATGGAGGGTGAATTTAACCCTTTAGATTGAAAAAGTCGCCTACTGAACTGCGCTAATACAATTAGGAAGATAATAATATTACGGATCTGGCTGATCGAAGGATTCGTGCAAGGGCTTAATTGTATTATGCAATTCATTGGATTTCTAACTGGAGTGCCAGTTGAGATTAGAAGTCACACTCAGTTCGTCGCTGTTCTTACTGGAATATTTACAGTTTATGCTTAGAGAACTTTGATTAACGTTAAATGATGTAATTAGTACGTACAACGTTTCGTTTTTATGTCTGTTTTACTTTATTATTTTTTTTTTAAATTAGCGTTCGGTGTGCCAAGGAGCACTCTTAGAACTAAATATACGATGGGATAGAGTGAAGTTAAGAAAGCAAGGAAAAACATTACCTATTGTATTCACTAATTTCGTGGGCGGCTTGACGAAATAATATCTATTTGAAAAATGGCAAAAAGGAGGGAAAATTCAAAAGGGTGGAGATGGGATGTTAGTGTACGAATAGATTTAGGTCACGATAGCTCAAGTGGTAGAGCAGCGGCTTATCTAGCCAAAGATGGGGGTTCGAATACCGCTCGTGCCATCGTATTTTTTATCTCAACTAAAAACCTTAATTAATTGTAAGATATTACATATTACTATAAAATTATTTGCGCTACTGTTTAATATGCATTTTTTACAACTACTGCAAGCGAATCTCCAACTGCCAATATGTTGTCCGGACGATTATGAAACGTTTAATGCCTCTTACTATAGATTTTTTAAAGATAAAAACAGAACTTAAAAACAAAACTATTATCATTTATGAGAGAAAGTGTAGAATTGAAATTTTAGCTACAGGAAAGCAAGTTCAAAACTAAACGTACAACAATTCCACCTTGACCTAGAGTAATTTGATCCTCAAAAGAAAGAAATGTACAAATCTGTATAGACGAAGAATAAGAAAGAACATCTAACGAAAAAAGTTGTGTTTGGTTATCCTTATTGTCCAATTAAAAAATAAAATAATATGTTACATCCAAAAATTTAAAAAAATTATTTATTTTATTATTTACAATTCGTATAATTTTTCACCATTCCGCACTACATATTATTTCGTGTTTCAACATTAAAATATTTAGCTTTATTTCCAAACAAGCAGGAATGTGCTAGTAGAACAGCTACCTTATTCTTATACCGTGTTATATTAATTTTTAATTCTTCTTGGAATTTCGAAAAGCAAATAGTAAGTTATAGCTTTATTAAACCCCGATTTTACCGGTTGCCTCATGGCACTCATTACGCTATTAATTCATCAGTGGCTATGTTTACAGATTAGTTGTCCGTTAATCTATAATTATTCAGATATCGTGAGATGCGGTCTGGTATGATGTAGGTTTCAGAAAAACATTTTCTTTATTGTGCCGACGTTTTGATCTTTATTGAGATCATCTTCCGAGCCTGCGATTTACAAACTTTGTTTAATTTTAACAAATACAAGTAGGATTTGGAAAAAAGTGAACATATAAAATGCAAAATATATATTTTTTTTATTCGATCAAAGTATTTGTACTAACTCAAAGTGTTTGTCTTCTGCATTGTGTACATTCTCTTTACATCTAAAATGTATTTGATAAATGTAAACAATGTCTCAGACCCTGAAGATGATCTCAGTAAAAGATGAAAACGTTGGCACGTTAAAGAAAATGCTTTTCTGAAACCTACATCACACCAGACCGCATCTCACGATATCTGAATAATCATCGGTGGTTAGTTGGAAAGTCATTTCAGTTGGCAAAAGAGTACAAACGTTATTCTGCAATTGGGTAGATAGCATGGCCAAATGACATACATTCTGCCTTTTATCATAAAACGTGGTATGCTTGAGTAATTGGTGTAGAATACCACTTTTTCTTAGGAAGCCTACAAGAGAGCTTATGAGAAAAATATAATAATCCTGCATTATGTGTGCCGGCTTTTCCCGTTTTAAGGAGGCTGACAAATATCCAATCTGTCACTATCACCAATTTGCGATTTACACAATTACACCAGACCGCATCTCACGATTTCTGTTTAATTATCGATTAACGGTCACTAATCACCACACAATGTACTCTCTTGAACTGAAATTAGTAGTTTTGCCGATTTATGAATGCTTCCGAAATACTCTGGCTTGGTACCATGGTTCCATCCATAATGCTCAGGGAATAGTGTACTAAAGACCGTTCGACTTGAACCGCCTAACACAAAGACGTAAATTCTAAGATACGAGTATAGAATGTTGTTATAATGAGTAAGTACATTGTTGAATGCGCTGCTACATAATGTTTCCGTACTTCCTCGTTAAGCCAAGAAAATTTTCCTAAATATTGACATGACCATATTTACAGTCATTCGTGTATAACCAGTATTCAGCGGTGAAGGGCAAGAGAGTTGCTGAAACTTAATATTATTCCTTAAATCTTCAAGAAGAGTAAAATAGATAAAACTCTTTCATGTCTATATAAAAACATATGGCACACACCGCATATTTATTTTCACCTAATATCCCATTTACTAACAAGCTGTAACTATAGTCCTTGAATTGAGTTTTCAGATATGCATAAAACTTTCCTGACGATTTCTAAATAAGTTCACGAACTCTGAGGTAGTTTTGGCACTTTCCATCATTAATTTTAGTTAAGGTAATCTTGCCACGAATCTCCCAGTAATTGGTGTTCACTACGCATGTTAAGAGTTTCAGCTATTATATGGTTTGACCAATTTACAAACTACCTCAGCGTTTAAGTGAAAATTAGAAAAAAGTCTTTCTCAATCCAGATTCCTTTGTTTAATTACAAACTCGCAATTTTGTATTTTGTAATAATAATTTTTTAACCGAGCATTCATTGGAAATGAATGCATTGATTAGCGTGAACGTGTAATGTAAGAACGTCGATTTCGGAATATTGCGTACCCGACCGACACCCAATTAGGTTAGTTGTACGATAGTTGTAATGCACGATAGAAGAATATCGAGTGCACCACCACCTAAACAGTGTAAATGGTATGTAAATAGGAAAGAATGTATTTAAATGTGAGAATGTGAGTGGGTTTGGGTTTAGAAACAATTGCACTGGGTGCTGAAATGACCTAGCTGTTGACTGCCCCTTGATTCCAATCTCGGAGTCCTGTCTAGTAGACCCAGATTTGACCTCGACTGCACACCCTTGGTGGCTGAATTCGGAGACCTGCCTGAAATTTCTTTTAAATTCCAAATGTTCATAGCCTACGTAAATCTCTAGTTGTAAGGTAATATCAGATGGAGGCGACTTATGCATGTATACGCATGTAAAATTAATCTATGTTAAATGTTTGGTCATAATAATTGGAATAATATTGTATTATTTAATTATTATTTCAAAGCCGCATAATAGTTACGTTGGTAATCATGATCTTCTCTATCGTCGTTTAATGGCGGTTATAATTGATCCGATTAGCAAACTGGCCTGTATAATCCTGGTGATCTATTGGTTTATCCTTTAACGACTTAGCTATAAACGCTGCCTCACAACAACTAAAAGCTAAACGAAATTTGAAGTCGATTGTTATTTTGACGATTAACACATTGGATCCCATAATGATAACCCTACGGATTAACACATACGTATTGATTTCGTTTTTCAGAAGGGCAAATTGGATTATACGAAATTTAACGATGGAAATGGTAAAAGAAATCTTTTGAAATGTTATAAAGTTATAGAAGATTGTTTAAATTTTTTGCTGTATAAAATCCTGTGAAAGTTTTAGAGACGGGTTGTAAGGAACTTAGAAAATTTTAAGTCTTTTACCCTACTAACTTTCCTTACCTAATCTCGCTTTTTTTAGGTTTTTAATTAAAAATTAAATATAACTTTCTTATACATTAAGTTGTAAACGAAAACTATAATAGAAATAATTTTATTATGATTCACTGTTAAATTAGGGTTTTGCTAAACATTCCTTTTGGGTCTTTTTCAATCATTATAATATAGATTTTTATAGGTACATCACTGAGAACGACGTGCGGTATGTAATTCTGCTTGAGATATGAATTGTACAATATTCTAATTTATTCTCTCCACACTTACCGATGTAGCATTATTCTGATTACTTTTGATTTGTCTAACTCATTCGCTACGATTAAACACGTAACGTCTTTCAAATTCTCTGAAATGTTTCTCTCCACTTTTTTCAAACAGGAATAAATTTCCGTTGTTTTTTCTCCTAGATCGGAAAGTATTTTCCCGTCGACTACTTCTTTTAAAACACTTGGCACGAGTAGGGCTCGAAAGCGGACTGTTTTTCTAAAACGGATAGGACCGCACGATTTCAACCTTCTATGGATATTGTCGCCGAATTAGCTGTCCTCTCTATTTTACCCTACTTTTTACCTAATACTTACTCTAGTTTTTTAAAATTATTATTTGAACAAATTCTGTTCTTTACATTTAGTATCAGCCATTCATTAAATTGAAATGTAACCAACAACAATAAAGGAAAAGTGAATTTTAATTTATAAAATACATTTGTTTTTGTAAATGTTTTAGCTACCATTATAATTATTTTCGTTACGTACTCGTTTCTGCTGAATAGTAGCAAATAAAAGTACACATATTTGTTCCAGTTTACTTGTTAATTGTTGTGTAATTAATTGTTTGTGAAGTTGCTCAACGTGTACCGAAAGTAGTATCGAAAAAACTAGACAGAAGTATATAATTACAATTAGTATAAAATTCCATTTATAGTATTTGTATAAATGGGATGGGTTTGAGAAAAAATAATATTTCGAGGACAAAGTTTGTATTTCTGGAGATGCACAATTTTAAATAAATTTCACTTTCAAATAATTAACGTTTTTAGTTAAAATAAAAGCCAATGTCATGAGCGGGATTCGAACCCACGATGTACATCTCGATACTCAGCTGTTCTACACCTTGAGCTATCGTGTCTTCCATCCACACGGACATTACTCGAATATTGCTCGTGAAATTGACAAAAAACCGTAATTAATTGAAAAATATTATTTGGTCAAGCGGACCACGAAAAGTAGCGAATTTAATAAGTAAGATAAAGTATACCTTCAGTAAAGCTCTCCGTGAAAGGTACAATAAACCAGAAGGTTGCAGGGCCTCGGGAATACAAACCCCGCTTCCTAGTATCCTTTCCTTCCTATAGCTCTCTGTGGCCATTTCATTTGTCGCCGAGAATCTACTATATTACACGACATTTGAAAAATGGCAAAAAGGATGGAAAATTCGAAAGGTGGGGTTGAAATGAGAAGTTGGTGGTGTCCGAGTGGATCGAGGTCACGATAACTCAAGTGGTAGAGCATAGCAGTATCAAGCCGAAGGTCGTGGGTTCGAATCGTGACACTGCCTTTGTTATCTCTATTAAAAACCTTAATTAATTGAAAGATAATAATTCGTCAAGCGGACCGCGAAAACTAATGAAAAAAATTACTAAGAATACTAAAAAATTAAAAATAGTCAATTTCTCTGTTCACGACAAGTAAATTGAGCATGTTTTACTAGAGCGTACGATTTGACAATTTTTCTATGCGTGTTATATGTAGTTTCATTTCTGATTTTATGTTTTCCCAAATCATAGTAGGCCTTGACCTATTCCGGGGTGTAGATTCTTTCAAAATCCGATAAATTTTCTAATGCAGGCCCTCCTGAATAATACAATTAGAGGGAGATTATTGAATTGGATGTTCGAGGCAGGAAGCGTTGTTATGAGGAGATTAGTATAGCTAATCAAACGGCGCTTGTCCTGCAAATTCGCGAGCTTTGTCGCTCCGCCGGTTGAAAACGTTCATTTGGCAAAATAAATAAAAAAAGGCCATATGGATTTATCTTGCAGTAAATAAACAAGTAAAGTCTCCTGACCTGACATGTCTTCAAGAAGAATAAAGGATTGTTTCTTCTATCGTAGATATGCGTCCAACGGACTGGCAAACATCGTTTTGATCCAGAATTTCAAAGGATGATAAATGCATTTGGAACCATTTGATAGAAAGAGAAAGAGCGGAAAACAGAAGCTCGTAATTTAAAACTCAATATCGATTCCTTGTTGTGAACGAAGGACTTCGCAGGGGATCTCGTCTCCGAGTTTAGTTAAAATTCCACTCGTCCCGTCTTGTTAAAACAAATATTTCCCGTGAACGAAGTAAAAGTCAAACAGAGAAAAACAGGTGGAAAAGATGTGGTAAATGTTTGTAGAAAGATTAAATGATCTTAGCCGCTCGTCAGCGGCTTTTAGAAATTCAAGGCATCGAATTTTCTAGGCTTTTCATTACATTCTATTCAACTTTACTTATCTACTGAACTGAACATATAATTATCATTCTAGAGAAAAAAGAACTTTCCGTATGAGTGTGTAAGGTAAAGATAGTGTTGTTCCAGACTGAACCGATGAAAACCGGAAAGACAGACAACTCGGATGTATGAACTGTTTAATAACAATTCGACTCCTTTTTAAAGACGGTTAGGGCAAAATTTATTATATTGGACTTCTTTAAAATATTCAATACTTTATGAAAGTAAATTAATAAAAACACACAAAAAGAGAGAAACCGCCGAAATGACTTGTCAAAAACATTCAATGTGAAATAAATTTTGATGAAATATGCTTTTCAGTTTATGACGGATGAATCATCCATTGAATAATTATAACCAGTCACCGTTGTTTCTTCGTTGCTATTTAAATTTTAAATAATTGCATTTTCCTGTTCACATGCATGTTACACCAACCGAACTATTTTTAAAATCAGTTATTCGTTTATGTAATAAGTATTTGAATAAACGTTGGAAAAAAATGCAAACGAAATTTCACAACTTTAGGTACAAATTTTATTATCGATAAAGAAAAATCCACTGCAAAGGAATTGGTATGTACGCAATTGAACGATAGTTTTTAGAAAAGCATAATTTGAAAAAGTAATATATTACGATACGTGGTACCACCTTAAGCGCTGAAATATTTAGAGATCCGTATTTTTCAACATGCCCATCAAACGAGCATAAAGATAGGCAAGTATTATTCAGAAATCGTGAGATGAGGTCTGGTTCTTTTCTGAAAAATATTTTCTTTATCGTCCCAACGTTTCGATCTTTATCAATATCATCATCAGAGCTTGGGATTTACAAGCTTTGTTTAAATTTAGGATGTGGAAAAAAGTGAATTTTTATAATGCAAATAATATTTTTTTTTATATTTACTCAAAGCGTTTGTTTTCTGCGTAATTGTGCCATTCTTGCGTGTCATGTTTAAAGTGCAAGTGAGATATTGCTGCTTTTATGTACCCAAATAGGTTGGGGGATTACTTACATACATCATACAACACATTTAATATAACATGTAAAACATTCATCACACTCCGCATTTTTACATAGTATAATTGTTGAGTTTTCTTCCAATTGAGATTTCCTTTTCCTATTTATCTCCGTATTTATAATCTGGATGAACCATTACCAACGTTTTAACCATCGTTGGCTATTTTCACCTCAAAGAAGCCGACTCCTTATTCAAAAATGTCTTGCTACATCGACTTCGTGGGGCGGCACTGGCCGCATCGGTTTAGGCGCTCATCTCTGTAAGGTAAAGGTCTCGGGTTCGAATCCAGCGGCCCTGCTTCGAACCTGACATACTTACAAATGTTTCTTTTTTTTCGAAAACACGGCACCTCGAGGGTTGATATAACCTCTCCTGTTGCGAACCCTCGTAAAAAATAAAATAATAATATATCGAATTCCTACTCCAGCCCTTCACAATCCAACATATGTAAACATAAGCAATATCTCACTGGCTCTCTCAATATGACTTGTAAGAATTGGCACAATTGCGCATAATACTCACTCAAAGTGTTTGTCTTCTGTGTAATTGTGCCATGTCGTGTTGAGAGTGAGTAGAAATACTTTGATAGAATATGAAATATAATTTTTGCATTGTATAAATTCACTTTTCCAAATTCTATATGTATTTTCTAAATGTAAATTAAGTTTGTAAATTCCAGGCCCTGAAGATGATCTCAAAGATCGAAACGTTGGCACGATAAAGAAAATGTTTTTCTGCTACCTACATCACACCAGACCGCATCTCACGATATCTGAATAAATATTTATTTGCGTTGTATACCCAGTTTTTTTCACATTCTAAATTTAAACAATGTTTGTAATCCCAGGCCCTAACGATGATCTTAATAAAGATCGAAACGTTGCACAACAAAGAAAATGTTTTTTGAAACTACATCGCACCAGACCGCATCTCACGATTCCTGAATAATCATAGATTATCAAGTGATTTTGGGTTCTAATCCTATCCTAGCCCCAGATGAAATTCAATATCTCAACAACATTGCCGACTGTTACGCGACACTCGGTGACGGATTACGTTGAATAGTCGTTTGTTAGTTGTACATTAACAACAAATTCATACCATTATCCAACCAGGTCCTCTACCTTCGGCTTTACTAGATAGCCGACTAACACAGAACCCACATAAATGATTAAAATGATACGAACTTAACAAAAACGAACGACTACTACTATTGGGACGCACATCAACTGTGAACATAACAGATAGTTACAAACACCCATCGGGCTTATTTGGCCTTCGGGGTCGAAATGTGGAGCTCGACCAAAGCCTCCAATATCCAACGAATCCAATCCAAAATTCTCCGCAGTATCCTCCTTGCACCTTTCTACATCACCAATCAAGTCTTCCTCAATTTCCTCTCTAAACCACAGCACAAACCCTTTTCTCAACCCCTTGAACACCCTTTATAATCCTCTCCGCCGTCTAACATGGCCTCGTCAACCAAAGAAGAGAATTCCAAAACAGGCTGGTTTCTCGTTCAACTGCATAATGGTCTGACAATATATAAGATTTGTATATAATAATACTATGTGCTACTAATAAATAAAATATATTATGTTAAAAAATCGTTAGAAAAACCATGTAAAACAAATGAGAAATGAACTGAATAAATTGTATTTCTGTGAATAAGCCTAAAAAATAGCCTAATAAAAAACAATTTTAGGGTAAAATCAGATTAAGATGTGTTTAATTTTCATTGTGGAGGTGAATCCAAAGTAAATCAAGCCACCAAATTTGTTCAATCCTACACCAGCCGCAGCGTCTTCTCCACGCCCAACCGGTCCATAAACTGTCAGAATTAATACGAATGGTCACTACGACCACGAACTGAACTTGTAGAAAATGATTTGCCCGTTGTATCGGGAGCCAATTGGGACCTCCGTGGCCATTTCGCAAATGACGTGTCGACAGGAAATTGGTCTTGATTTCCTGGGACGGTCCCGGAACACGTGCAACTTCCTCTCGCCCCTCCTTTCTTCACATTCCCTGCCTTCGTGTCACGTCGTTTTTGCCGGTCGATATTTTTATCTGTCGCTTCTGACGTCTCCCAGATGGATTTGTACAAAGAGAATTCGGAGGCCATCGATTCGGTTCTCTCGAAAGTCTTGGAAGCCTTCAAATTTGGAATATTGTAGTTCAATGTGAGATTAACAACAGATGTTCCAGTATGCAAATTCATACTCATCCGTTTTTAACAATTTTCTGTTTTATGCACATAATTTTGGAGGTTAATATCAAATTTTCTGACCCAATTCTCAAGTGTCATTAAAAAAATAAATAAATGAACATGTTTATAATTAACACCAAAGTATATGCACACAAATAATTTTAGTAATCTTAATTGAATTATTTATATTCAGAGCTTAATTTTCCTTGTGATACTACAACACAAAATGAAATAAAGAGTAGCAGTTAACAGCGATTTAAAACGAAAAACAGTATTTCTTTACTAGTGTCACGAGCGGATTCGAACCCACTACGTGCCGGTGGTAGTGGGTATGAATCCCGCTCGTGACACTAGCTTTTTCATTTCAAATAAAACTTTCCGTAAAAAGATTAATTAATTGAAAGAAATAATTTCGTCACTAGACCACTAAATATAATGGATTTAAGTAGTAAGTTTAAAGTTTTTCTTTAGTTTTTTTTATATGTAATGAAAGGATCACTGTTTTTGCTTATTATTTTCACATGGAACTCCAAAAAACATTAGTGATAAATGTACGGTGTACTTTTACTAGTTTAGTTTTCACTTTATGTTTTACGGATCTTTTTGCTTAAAAATTTATGGAACAATTTAATTCCATAATTTATTTCGGTTAAAATTAAATCTATTATCTTTCTATATTAGTTTCGAGTAATTAGGATCTATTGTAATCAACAAAAATAGTTAACAATGCTTTTTTTAGTTCCTTTATTTACTTTTGTACTCATTAATCCCATTTGCAATATGTACTTCCATTGGGCTCCGCCTAAAGATCGCTTTCAATTAACCTTTTTCCTACGCTGCTTTTATTTGATATTTTTCTTATCAACATTTTTCAATGGATTCAGTTAAACATTTGGGTGTGTATGTTAATGTCAGAGTGATAACAATACTAGAGGGAGATCACACCAGAGACAAGGGTAAATCACTTAACCATAGGAAGGTTTCTTCCACGCTTCATGACGGGTTTCACACTAGGAGTCCGGACTGAGTCGACCTATATGTACAGGCCAAAGGACGATAGAGTCATCCATCATCACCCCAGAATTACGGGAAATGAGATAAGAATTCTGACAAGACGAGTCTGAATGTTTCGAATTCCTACATAACTGTACGAAGTAGACTCGACATATACATCAGACACTTATATACAGAGACTTACATCCGCACAGGAATGGGTGAATTGAACGTTGGAAGATTAGGGACGAGTCCTCTTTACAGTTGAGGTGTGAGCTATATCCAAATGTTCAGATGTGCGTAATTTCGTATCGAGAAGTGCCGCATAATGTATGGTTCGGCACGTGGCATCCCACGGCTGCTTCTCTGTGGATGCACGCACCGATTTGTTCCTGTTCGAAGAAGATCGTTAGCATCGCAGACATAATGCCTTCTTTTTGCTGACTGAAGGAATTTAACAAGTTAAAATGAAGTATACCTTCATTAATGTTCTCCGGTGCCATTTCATTTGTCACCGAGAATCAAATAGATTGCTCGATATTTGAATAATGGCAAAAAGGTTTTTGGTTGAGATAAAAAGATCAGTGTCACTAGCGGGATTCGAACCCACGACCTTCGGCCGCTACCACTTCAGCTCCCTTGACTTCAAGATAGACACCAACTTTCTATCACAACCCCACCTTTTGAATTTTTCCTCCTTTTGCCATTTTTCAAATGTCATGTAATCCGATTGGATTCTCGGCGACAAAATAGGTTAATAGAAAGAGCACAAATTAATGACTGCCACAAATAACAATGTTTTTCAGTTTTTTCTTAAAGGTATGAAATTTAGACCGTAGAAACTCTGCACCGCCAAATTTTTTACCAAAGCCCCACTGATTAAAAAAGATTGCTCGTAAGGAGTTTTATGTAATCCGGATAAAATCTTGTTTTCACATTTGTTTTGGGATTCCACGTTAGACGTTTGTCCTTAAAAAGTTCAAGAACTCATAATAATTGGTAAATTATCAGCGTAGTGTATATAGCAACAAAATGGGCCAAGTATGAAGAACACCCGGCCTACTGCGTACATGACGTAAGAATTCAGTCCCATGAACGGATTCCTTAAAATCGTTCGATTAAATATTGTCTGGTATGAGAGTACGGTTGAGGGAGGCTGTTCTTAAGTATTCTAAAGAAGCCTGACAGCACGACTCAATCGAAGACCTGTTTTAGATCGCGAACACCAATGCAAGAATGCGTTTCTTCAGGGGAAGAACCGATATTGTTAGCAAAACGATGCAACTAATTCTAAGCTTATAATCAGGAATAATATTGGAATTGTTAATTATGTGCAACAATCTTCTGCTAATTTTTGTAAAATTTCAGCAAGGATAGCTTAGAGACTAATGGACCGATAGGAACCAGGAAGATCAGAAAGTTTATTTGGTTTATGAATCATTGTAAGTATTGAGAACTGTACGTTTTGGAGGTTCACATGATCAATTAATATCTTTCAATTAATTAAGGTTTTTAGTTGAGGTAAAAACGTCTGTGTCGCAGGTGGGATTCGAACACACGACCTTGAGCTAGATACGCCTCTACTCTACCACTTGCGCTTTCGTGACCTCGATCCACTCGAACACTAACTTCCCATCTCAGCCCTACCTTTTTTGTTTTTTTTTCCTCCAGAGTAGCGGCGTATCTAGTCGAAATCTATCTCAACTAAAAATCTTAATTAACATTCATTGCAATGCACAATATGTAATAATGATCTCAGCATTACATAGGTAATTTAAGTAAAGTAAACCAATATGGGACAAATTGTTATAGTTCTTTTGTAATTAAATCGTTTCTTGGAGCCTTTGGAATGGTTAGTTATTTAACAGTCATATGTCTGGTGAAACAGAATAAAAACTATAGTTAGCTAGCACGTATGTGAACTCCTGTGAATGAGGATTTAAATAGCATTTTATCTAAAAGTTACAATAAATTATCGTTACGAACAAAAAGTGGAATAAATATGCAATAAAATATATACTATAATATATGCAAGGCTTACTTATCCATAAATTTTACTTCTTTTATTACAACAGTGTTATAAACAATTGTAGTTGTCGTAATGGAATTTATGTGTTGTGAAAGCGATTTCCTGGAATATTTGCATCAAAATAATAAAATAATGAAGAGTTTATAAATGCAAACCGCGGACCGCTCGTGAAAATACAAAAATAAAAATGAACTAAGAAGGTGATAAATGACAAATGTTTAATGATGTCAATAAATCATTATGAATAATCAAAAATTTCATTCAAGGTATTTACACTTTTTTCCACAAAAATCAATAACAAAATCAACTATACTTTGGAGAATAAAGCAAATATATATTTATAGCGGGAATTATATAGCTTTCAGAAGAGATTTAGCAGCGTCTAGCGGGATAATGGATACATCGGATGGGGTGAACTTAAGCCGATAAAATTCCTTTTCAATTTGATAAGAACGATGAAGTCCTCCAATGAAATATGTAACATACTGTACAAAACCAAATTGGCTTGGTGTTGTAACTTTTTTAAATTATTTATATCAAGTTTGGAAATGTCCTAGTTTTCTTAATCTTACAATTTACTTGGAGCAAAGACATGTAAGGGGTTGCTAAGGGAGCGTCGGCCGATCCTCGGAGAACTTGGCAAGGTTTACGTCCTTATTTTGTACATTATTACAATCCAATAATCGAAGTCGGATATCGAAAACATGCGGTTTAGCTGATACTGGCATAATGAGAGGTGTTGAACGCACTTTTTTCAACAGGCTATAATTTACATTATACCCGATTGTATCGATTGCCAGATCTTGACACCCCTCTGGTGAAAATTAGCTGAAACGCCTCCATCGACGCTAATATAAATAAACAAATTTGGAAAAATTTCTCCTACCATTCTCACAATTTATTTTATTTTTTTGAAAAAAATTTTTTTTTCGTTTAGTTCAAAAGTTGAAGTTCACAAAATGTGTTTGAACTCTGCTATAATCAACGTAAGATTCCTTTATTTACAATCAAGTTAAATTACTCAGTAGCCCATATAATACAGTCTTCTGACCCTCCAAACATGCGCTTAAAAGCTGGAGTTAACGTTTAATAATAATTAACGCTCTGTGCCTTAACAGGGAGCGAGGTAATTGAGTTTAAGACCTTCAGTTTTTAAGCTCCCAACTCTGAGCAAAATCCTGTAATCCACAAAATCTGGGCTTTGAATTTAAATCTTACATTTTCCGTCATGTCAATGTATCTTTCTAGTCTGCATATTTTTATACACACGTAAACACATAAAGAACAGCAAAATCTTAAGCATTTATTCAACAATTTTTGAAAATGTTAATTTAAAAGGTATAGTCTTGAGAAATGTATTTTTTAAACAAAGATGAGGGTTTAGTAATCCATATATTTGGTGAAGCTGTTAATTATTTCAATTAATTATTACTTCTAACACTAACTTTTTCATCTCAACCAAGACTTTAGACAAATAAATAACAATTGAAATAATTATTAGATCAATGTGTGGTGATTAGTGACTTTGATTGAGTAGAAATACTTTGATTGGACATAAAAAATATATTTTTCATATATTTTTTTTATCCTGCCAACGTTTCGATCTTTATTGAGATCATCTTCAGAGCTTGGGAGTTTATAAACAGTGTTTAAATTTAACAAATGCATGTAGGATGAGGAAAAGTGAATTTATACAATGCAGAAGACAAACACTTTGAGTTAGTACAAATAATTTGATCGAATAAAAAAAATTCTATTAAAATCTCAAAAAATTAGTTTCCATTGTATAAATTCACTTTTTTCCACATCCTGCATGCATTTGTTAAATTAGGACAATGTTTATCAACCCCAGGTCCTGAAAATGATCTCAATAATGATCGAAACGTTGGCATAATAAAGAAAATGTTTTTCAAAAACCTAAATCACAACAGATCTCATCTCACGATTTCCGAATAATACTATAACCAATTATAACCCCTAAACATAAATGGAATAATATAATAATTATAGTAGTAATCACTTCGCTAACAGCTCCACATTTTAGCCACGCCATAAGTCGAAGAGAATAGAATCCCGAGTACATGATAATTTAGAAAATGTCAATAAGGAAGACAGTTCGAAAAGTGGAAGGCTAAGATGATAGCTCAAGAGATTGGTTAAAGCAACGGTGTATTTAGCTGAAATTTGTAGGTCCGAATTCGTCTCATGGCACTAACTTTTTCATCTCAACCAAAATCTTACACGAAAAGAATAATGCAATACCACCCCTTATCAGTGACGGAGAATTTAATTTTTGCGTTTTCTTTTTTAGCACATGCATCCTTCTGACCAATTTGAAAACCCTTATACGGTTCTTCCCTCTCTCAATGTATGTGTGCTATATGCCTTATTATTACTATATATATTGTATTATTAGCATCACATTGTTCTACAATTCCATTTTAAATTATTCTAACACTAAGAGTTGCATTTTATATATTCGTATTTTTTGTTTTATTGTCCTTAATGAGACCCAGATCCTAAAATATATAAAAATACATATATTACATACACATAGCAATAAAATAAGTAAAAATTTATTTTGTAAATTCCTATTAAGCATATAACTCAGTAGCGTGTAATTATGAAAACAACCAATTTATGAAAACAAAATAATTTTTAAAAAAAGAGTAAAAGAATGACTTTAACCGAAGTTTGTGTAGCCAGTGCGAAAAGAGCGACGAAGGAGAGAGATACCAAGGATGGACCGGGAAATTCATACCCCAGTTCATCTCGCACGTCGACGAGCCAAATCTTTTGAAATTATTTTTTGTCGGGTCTAGGGTGAATGGATGTTGGCTGAGCCCGCCCAATCGGGATGCCAGACCGAATCCAGTGAAATGGTGATTACACGGCCGATTGATCCGGCGTTCGTTTTGAATTGCATTGTGGCGCAAATCGTTGAAACAGAAATGATCAATGTTGATAAATCACTACGCTTCACATTTTATGTTGTTACAAAACTATTTATTTTATCGCTCATAAATAACGTCAACTTAAACCAAATTGCATGTAAATTAATTTTGGTTTCTCTATAAATGTCCGTATTCAAAAGGGTGTCTCATAATAAAAAATATTTATTAGATTGCCGCAATAATTATATTTTTGTAATTAATACGGTATTTATGATTACAAAATCTAGGGTAAAGACAGGAAACGATGAGGTAATAAGAAAATGGTTTTTGGTCAAAATAAAGTCTCAAAACTTTTGCCTTGAATAGAACTTCTACAAGAGTTGGTCTCAGATATCATCCCTTTTCTCTGCATTAGTTCGGGGACAACTTGTAAAGTGGATGGAATTTATAATTGGATCCCAAATCACTTAAGACCTATTTCTAAGTAGTTAAAGGTTGTTTCTTCCGACAAGATAAGTTCAGATTATAAGGTGAGTAAAAGAGATCAACGCACATATTGACAGACTGTGGTGGTACGCCTATTCGCAGAAGGAGATGCTTTGGGACATAAAACTTAACAGAATAAGCAACCGTTAAAATTGGGCCAATACTCAAATTCCTTTTTGAAGTGGTACTTATCTGTGTGCTATAAGTATAGAATGGAGATGCAATAGCTCAAATAGCTTAAATGGTGCAGTATATCAGATTTCCCTGAACTTACTTCTAAATCTAATGGAAATAATTCACAACTTTCGTGGGCCGCTTGACCACTTAATACATGACAATTAATTATCGTTTTCAGTTGAGATGAAAAAAAAAATGGCACGAGAAGGATTCGAACCCACGACCTTCAGTTAGAGACGACGCTGCTCTACCACTTGAGCTATCAATCCATTCAGACATCAACTTCCCATCTCAACTCCACCCTATGAGTTCTGCCTCCTTTTGCCATATTCCAAATGCCGTGTAATCTGTTTGGATTCTCGACGACAATTGAAATGGCGACGGAGAGCTTTAGTGAAGTGTACTTCATTTTAATTAATTAATTCACTGTTTTCGTGGTCCGTTCGACCAATTAATATATCACAATTAATTACGGTTTTTAGTTGAGATGAATGTCGAGGTCACGATAGCTCAGGTGGTAGAGCAGCGGCGTATCTAGCCGAAGGTCGTGAGTTCGAATCCCTCTCGTGCCATTAACTTTTTTCATCTCAACTAAAAACCGTAATTAATTGTGATATATTAATTGGTCGAACGGACCAGGAAAACAGTGAATTAAGTTATTATTAAAAGTTCCTGTTTATAGTTTTATTATTATTGATATTAATTCATGGCAACACAAGCTCGGAAAATTTGCGAAACTGTTCTATCTGGTTTGTATTTTTTGTCTCGCATGTACAAACGTTAGCTTTTATAACCACTGTGAGATTATAAAAGTAATTTTCAAAATGTGTCTGATAGACCAAAGTAGCGAGGATCAAAGGAGGATTAAACTACTAATACTACATACCGATTTTTTAAAAATTATATGAAATTACTTATGGGATTTTTCAAGTTCAGTGAAGTAATCGAAATCATAATTTTACATATAAGAAACTAATGCGATTATAATAGTGCAAAGCTTCCAAAAGCTTTAGTTTCAACTAATAACTAAAGGTTCTTGTTAAATAAATGATATTTGTATCTTTGTAACTAGGTAATTAGTTTCACTTGGTATAAAGTAAAGTAACTAACTACTATTGGTAAGAAAAGTATTTGTTTAACAATGATCACGCAATCACTGATCTATTTTTTTTTAATTATAAAATGATCATATAAATAATACAGGCCCGGAAAAGCAAGAGAGAGCAGAATATGAAATTTAAGCAGACGGTGTTTTCCTCGTATTGTTTATTAAATGATAGGCCTTCTCCAGGGCAGGGTAATCTAGAGATTGGTTATAAATAGTGGATTCCGTTTTTGGTCCGTGACCGGAATGCAAAAGCGGTTCAAACTGCGCGGTGTCTTGTAAATAATTGTAACCCTAAAACCCTCAAATGCGTTTAAAAAGGAATTTCAAACATCCTTTTCAGATCAAACGCCATTCGGGCCAGTTGAAAAGATATTTCCCAAACGAAAAAAAAAATAATTTATATATTAATTTTATACTTTTCAGTATTTCACAAGAAACACGTACAATTGAAAACAAAAATTCATTGTTGATTCATGGTACACATTTGTATTGAAATAAAACGATTAAACAAGAATTGTTTCATTACAAATGGACTCAGGAATCCATCATCGTCCGATATTGTTAGTGTACGATTTATGAAGGATCAGTCCACAAGTTGCTATAACTATTTTGATTATTTTTGTTGTTGGAAGCAGTGATAACAACTAACAAGGGACGTATAATAGAGTAGACAATAAGGAGTTTTTGTATAACGTTAGCGTGATCGGTAACTCTAAATTGATTCAAGTGCGTGCGCAGATTTAACGGAACGCTATCTCACACAACGTTCTTCGTTATTTATCTTCGAATATGCTAACGGTTAACGGTGAAACAAAGTAGTTTTTTCTTTACTGGACATATTGCTCAATAAAGAAAAAAAATTTATATGTAGAAATATAATAAAATGGGTTAGTTGACTGCTAACATTTTACAATTCGTACGAGTTTTCATGAATCCCAACACTTAAGAGTATATTTTGTTAAACCAGGGCTTACTACATCAGAAGTCACATCAACCGGGTGAGTGTGTTTTTAAAAAATGGAATTTGGATTTGCATCGTGTGGATTCCGTTAGTGCAGCGTAAGGTAGCGGATGGGTTCCTCGCTTTACCCATATTTCCTTCAACAAAACGGCAAAAATTGTGTAAATCGGACTGTTTGACGGAACTGCTCAAATAAATATTAAAAGCTAAAATTCTAGGAGGCAAGTATATAATATATCTCAAATGAGGGCAATTGCACTGTAATATTTGATTTATTTATTTTTTTTTTTTTAATGGCTAAGCTAAGCTAAAGATCTATTTTTTAAACAGTAATTATTCAGATATTCTGAGATGCGGTCTGGTGTGATGTAGGTATCATAAAAACATTTTCTTTATAGTGCCGACGTTTCGATCTTTTATTGAGATCATCTTCAGGGAATGGGATTTACAAACATTATTTGCATTTATCAGATATATTTAGGATGTGGAAAAGAGAAGTTATACAATGCAAAATATATTTTAAATTCAATCACTGTATTTCTACACACTCCAAGTGTTTGTGTTCTGTGTACTTGTGCCATTCTTGCGTGTCGTGTTGAGAGTGCCAGTGAGATTTTGTTGTTTAATGTTTATATATGTTGGATTTTGAAGTGGTGCGGAAGGAAGGGGGTATGGAGGAGACTATTTTGTGTACGTCGTCGGCTTCTTTGAGGTGAAAAGGGCCGACAAAGGGAATGTGGTGGTAATGTTTCGGCCACTTTATTTTTTCAGGATTATATAGCAAGGGATAAATGGGAAAAGGAAAGCAAGATTGTTGGACAATTAGACTATGCAAAAAATATTTGATGTGTGGAATGTAATGTGATGATATATGTATGTTATCTGTTTTGAATTTTATTAATGATGTTGGCGTAGCTGCGATTGAGTTTGCATGTATCTGTTCTGTAATTGATGCAGTGTTTATCCTTGTTGATCTAAACCATTTCTAAAAAATTACGTTTAAATTTGGTTTGTTCTGTATGTAAATGAAATACTTTGATGGAATATAAAATATATTTTGCATTGTATAAATTCACTTTTCCACGTCCTATATGTATTTTCTAAATGTAAACGATGTTTGTAGATCCCAGGCCCTGAAGATGATCTCAATAAAAGATCGAAACGTCGGAACGATAAAGAAAACGTTTTTATGATACCTACATCACACCAGACCGCATCTCACGATATCTGAATAATTATCCTTTAACGGTCACTAAACTCTACACATTTTTAAACAGATTTTGCCCATTTTCGTCATCAATTTAATTTAACCTTAATTGTTCGAATTGCCCAATAATTATATGTAAATAAGTAATGTTTAATTTATACGTAAGAAGTCCTGCAAATATCAATTTTTCAGCATTTGACAAACAACAATCTTCAGCGATTAAAAAAAATATATAACATCCACAAGCGGTGCCTTGGTTTACAAGCTTGCAACCATAAAACGCAATAAACTGAATAACTACAAATTCGCGAGAAAACTTAGCAACTCTGTCATGCAAGAAGTTTTCTAATAGCGTCAACATTAATTGAAATACGTTAAATGTAGCGGTGACCTTGAAATAGCGGAAATGTTACGCAAAATCTCTCTAATTTTACCGAGCTTTGTTTCTGTCGATACGAATTTAACTTTCATGGGAAGTTACGTCAAATGGGCACAACATAATATTGTGGAACGGGACAAATCAAATAAAAAATCGGTAAAAATATCATATCCTCAATTCCAACGCTTTTTGAGACTGTTCCCAGTCCGGTCACATCCTCCTAACGACCTTCTCGGATTCTTAACCAGCAAATAGAGGAGAATTTCATTGACTTGTATTAACGTAATACCGACTATTTCTATTTCATCAACCAATGCTCTTAAACCATTGTTTTTAAGATTTGACAGTTTTGAAATATCCTACGTAAGGATTTATATGTCCATTAAGAAAAGGCAAAACCGTATTTTCAGCAGTCGTATAAACCGAAATTATGATGACAATATTCCTCGTCACCGAAATTGCCAGATAATTTGCAATATTTAATTATCTAATATTTACACGACTATACATTTCACCATTTTGTTACTAAATATCAACTTTTCAAAAACGAAAATAAAACTACAAATACTATTTACATCAATTCTTAGATTGTTAGAATGTACGAGCTACACAAAACAAATAGTGCTATATAAAAAAATATATATAGTTTTAGTCATGTTGCAATTTTACAGGTTATTCTATTTCTTCCTAATTTCATTTTGGGAGCACGCAACAAGCCCTGTATAAATTGATACCCTCATGACAACTTGACCCTTGGCAAACCGGACACGTTTACGTAATTATAAACCTGTTAGAAACAATATTTTAAACTCTGTCTAAAAATTAATTGTTTTAAACCATACGACTTTCCTTTGAGTCATTTCTCTGACATACGCTCGCTTATTTTTTCTTCGTATTAATTCACAAAATATTGTTCTCTGACTGGTGATACGAATTGTCAAAACGATTTTACTTATTCGGTTTTTAAATCTGGACTGGTCTGATCAGTGATTTTCAAAAGTCAAACAAGAAATATTTTCAAGACATTTCTAATTGTATTTGATACACATTTATTCTCTATTTTCTTCTGTGCCACTGACTCGAAACTGACTCATTCGAAATCAATCACTCATTCAGCCGTACAAAACACAAATTATATTTTTCAATTAATTAAGGTTTTATTTTGAGACAAAAAAGTCAGTGTTACGAGCGGGATTCGAAGGAATTTTCCCTCCTTTTCGTCATTTTTCAATTTTGTCATTTTTATCTCAAAAAACTTTAATTGAAAGATATTAAGTGTAAGACTCTAAAACCTTATAATTAGACAACACAATTTCATATAGATGTCCGCAGTTCATATTTGACTTCAAATTGTTTATTCAGTACAAAGTGGTACAACAATCCATAGAAGTAACAAATCTAAATAATAATGATGTGTGTGATTATCTCTAATCACCAAATAATAGCTCATTTCAAAAATGAATATTAAACGCAAATTCTAGATTATTTCATTATTTTTATAAAGAAAATGTGGATTTGATTTTGCAATGATAATATGAGTGGCAAAATTGGAAATGCCCCAAAACTGAAATAGGACCGATTCGTCGGTTAAAGCCCTCAACTCCAGCGCTTTTTACCAAAACTGTTATGCGAAAATAAGTTAATCCAGTCCTAATTTATAGCCGGTTTTACACCAAGCGAAGAGTAATCTTTCACAGACGATTTCATTCGAATAATGTCAACAAAATTTACGCCTTTCGCTAAGTTATTCATTGCCTGGGTTAGGCCAGTAAAAAACAGTTCTTTTCAAAAGATAAGATATCTTTTGTTCTTGGTTTATGCAAGACAGCTCGTCTTTTAATACCGTTCATGGTACTTGTGTCATCCTTTTGACCGTTCCTCTGACCGCGGCTGTACTCGCTTCTGGCCTATACATCATGTCCGACATAACAGGGCCAAAAACGGACGACAATCATTCATAATGGGAGTGGAATGACTGTTCGTGATCACTAAGAGAACAGAATTTATGACAATATTGACGAATGTATCATCAACGTAATCCCCCCATTTCTTTTCGTTTCAGCGTAAGAGAATTAAAAACTAATTTGAATTGCCGTTTTTTATTTTTTATCGTTTGTACAACATATTACTATTTATTAGTTGTCATGTATTTTTTCCATTTTTAAGTTTCATTTTTTCCTCGGGCTAACTATCAGACTAGTGTCGTTACACTTTTTTTATTACTTTTACAGAATCTATTTTACAAATAAATAAAATTTGGTACATCAGTATTGTTTTAATATAAATCGTTTGTTTTAATCATCTATTATTTATTCTCTCACTCCTACAAAAATGATCAAAACTGTGCAATTTTGAAAGTTATGTTAAAATGCAATTAATTAAAGTTTTTAGTCGAGATAAAAAAGTTAAGTATCACGAGCGGGATTCGATCTGAAAAATGGAAATTTTCCCAAATTTACCGGGTCCCATACCCTGTCACAATTTTATAAAAATAACACAATACAACTTCTCGTTTCACAACATTTTCACAAAAAAATAATGTGCCACCAATAGCACTTAATGTGAGTAATTACTTCGTCCAAACTTAATATTTACACCTTTAATTCGCTTTTTTCCAAATAACATATCTTTTGTTTTAATCATATATTATAGCATAAACTGCACAATTTTGAAAGTTATGTTACATTGCAATTAATTAATGTTTTTATTTGAAAGAAAAAAGTGTCACGAGCGGGATTCGAACTGAAAAATGGAAAAAAAGGGAAGGTTTAATTAATTAAATTACAAAATTATTTAATTGCCCTGAAGATGGCCCGAATAAAGGCCGAAGCGTCAAATAAAAAAAGTGTTTTTTAACTATCTCATTCTTGACCACTCCTCTCGACTTCAATGAACTAATATATTATATTATTTATATTTTATATTCTTTTGGAAAATTCATAGTTAGAAAAAAACCATAAAAACTAACCTATCCCCCAAT
>CM077108.1:4186662-4198796 GCA_039619505.1 Cimex hemipterus
CCCAAGTTGTACGGAATGTTAATAAGGTTTTTAACGAAGAAGAACGTTAGAACTGTTTGTATTAATTTTCTTCAAAACCTTGTACCATTCAGAAGACTTTTATCATCTATTTGATTATGTTGTTGAATTAAATTTACAACCGTCAGAGAAGTCACGAAACATTGAAACTAGTAGAACGTTACTTTCTAGAAAATTTAAAACAAAAAGAAAATTAATTAAGGTTTTTAGCTGAGATAAATTAATCGAAAGAATTAATTGGTCAAGTGCACCACGAAAACTAGTGAACAAAAAAAAAATTTAACGCATGATATAAAACCGCAACTCATGATTCAGTTAATCTGAAAAGCTAAACGATTTTTATTTTGCACATGTACGTAAAACAATTTGAAGTAAATAAAACGACGCTAATCAGGTTAATAGATTTCCTTCATCTGATATGTTTAAACAGATTCTTAAATTGACTGTGAGGTGGGTCATTGTGTCATACCTTCTCCTGTTCTAACAAATTGAGGATGCATAGTTTCCCACGGGGGTCGCAAATGCCCTTATGTATCACATTGAGGTTCTTCAGAGTGCGCAACTAGCCTTCCGGCCTTATCACACGTTTAGATTCTCAAGCTAAGATCTACTCGCTTCCGCGCGGGGTAAATATTCTTCTTCCGCGAAGTACGGTGTAGAAGCCCACACATCTACAGACTAATCGATCGACATATGAACTTCTCCCTCTTGCCAATTCCGTGGGTGTTATCTTTGTGCTTTTAACCAGTGCTGGAGGTAATTGGAACCGACGAAAGAAGCCGAAATACATCAGCCAAGTATCACAACGCAGTTCCTAGAGAACAACTCTATCTCCCTGGGTGTAGGGGCTCCGCTAGCGTCGAAACCTCCGGATCCGCCACGAAATCTCAAGTGAACAGTATTCCAGTGATCCCCCAAATTGTGCCGCATCCTGGTCCGGCGGTTCCCGAGGTTATACGAACTCCCCCTTTCGGGTCACACTTTCTACATCTCAGCAATCTACCGTCCCTATCGCACATTCCGAGTCAACTCCAAGAGAACAATCCAACCCTCTTCGACGGTGTTTCCGGTCGAGACTCTCCAAGAGGCATCCTGCTTTCAGAACTGTGGGCGAACGGCCCACCCAAGCTTCACAAGTTCACCTTTTCAAGATTCACCGGATCTATCTAGGCACGACGGCTCAAATTGTATTTGTTACCTCTCTTTTCAGTTCAATTTGCCAAGTCCAACAACTCCAAGGGAACGACCAACCTCTCTTCTGCGGCATCTTCAAAAAGATCCTCCAAAAAGCCACCATGCCCCGAAGTCGCGGAGACTACCCCATCAGTATTTGGTATACCACCTTCATCGAAACGTGCAGGTTGCGGCATACCTTTGCTCCGCCTCCTAAGAGTCACAAGAGTAACGCCACGAGCCATCCAAAAGCCCCTGGAACTGGATAGGTGACAAGTTGCACTTCATCGTTACTCATCCACATTCTGTACATATTCGGGGACTCCGTAGGCGTAATTTCAGCGTCCTCGACGCTATACGCTTCAGTGGTCCGATCCTTCGTTTCCCGTGAGACCGGGAGTCATAACGATGGTCATCATGCACAGGCGTAGGGCGTAGGTGAGGGTACAATCAACGTTATGCTATAAAATTTAGCAAATGCATCAAAATGGATTAATAAAGCTGTAGTGTACATGTAAACGTACACCGTTCATGTCGGCGTAAGATCTTACCTGGAAATCCAGTCTGAATAAATAGTTCGTTTCAACTATTACTATTACTTATACTATTACGTTACTATTTGACAATCACCCTGACAATAGTTGCTTTCTAGGGCATAGGTGGCCGGTTGGTTTTTCCTTTAGTGCCAAATGAAATTAATGGTATGTGCCGGTAATGCACGTTTTCATAGTTCGTAACTCCCTGAATTACACCGGCATAAAATATATACTGTGAAGACGTTTCTAAATCACAAAATGTCTTGATAAACAAACAGTGTATAGCAAAACTAAAATGGCGGCTGATTTTCAAAAATGTGTTGTAATTTTATTATTATTTAAACATTATAGTAAAATATATTACATTTTAATCAAAAAGTCATGTTGTCATTCAAATAGTGTAACTTTAATTCACGAGTGACGTGACTTATGGGGCGATGTTCTAACCAAACAAATCACTGTTATTCACTCAGGGCAAAAGGCGTTTTTCAAAGTGAATAGTGTTTATGTTGTATTTTTGTGTGTCAGTGATTTGTATGTTTTAATTTATTTGAAGGGGGCCGCGGTAGCCGAGTGGTTAGCGTGAGAGACTCTCGGCTAGTAGACCCCGCGGTCGCGGGTTCAATTCCCGCCGTCGCCCCTGGCCCTTTTTTCACGATACCCTTCCCCCAAAAATCGAATTACGGAATAAATATATACAGCAGTCTGGCTAGATATGCTTAGTTCATGAGGCCATTAAAAAAATATATATTTGAATGAATGTAATTTATTAGCGTGAAAAGATGAGCTTACCTAATGTTAGTGTGACGTCTGGAGACGTTATTAGAGCGTTTAGAGTGGGTTCGACAATGCCCTGGGAAACATCGAGTAGATACTCGGAGGAAGAGAATGCCCCGGGACTCTGGGTTTGGCATGGTGTAACCATATTTGTCATATGTTTTATATCTATTCTATAGTTGGCAGCCTGAGGTACAAATGAGAGGCATTTTTGGGATATCAGTTTTCATATGCCAATGTAATCGATTCAGACACTCCAAAAGCTGAGGTTTGAAATCGTGAAAGACCAGGAGGAGATGTACATACACGTACAAAGCCAGCGACGTCCGATGTTTCTCGGACCCCTAAACATCCTGCATTATTATTAGCAATAGTAGACAATAGCAATTCAAAACGAGATAGGACGATGGACAAGTTTTTGTTTACCTCCCAGGTTCTACTGGTCTTGTTACCCGAGTCTTTTTCTTTGCAGGCGTCTGACGCTTCGTGGTGGCGGAAGAATTGGGATATCACATAGAAGAGAGTATTTGTGGATGGTCATGGTGACTTTGAGTCTGATATAAACAATTGCAGCGACATCAACTACCATTGAATGTCTATTTCGACGTTTAAGGTGGAGCTCGTCAAATATCAACATGCTACTCTGATTAGTCCCAACGATATTGCGCGGTTTGTTGTTGCATATTTGTTTAGAGGCTGTTTAGACTTTGAATCAAGTGATAGTACAACTGTCCAATTCGGTATCGTGACGGTTTGCTCAATATGCTTTGAATCGATGTTCAAGGTTCTGATTGTATCTTATTTTTGTAGATTTTCCCGTTGAACTCATTGTCGAACACTAGGTTTATAAAGGAAACAAACCAGTTTGGACATTTTGGGTTCGTTTTTGGTCAGTTGAATTTTCCAGTGCTTGCGAATGACTGCAGTCTCCGTAACGCCTGGCTCGCCTTTTGGCAGCCCAGCTACATCCTCTTTAAATGCGCCAGTTTAAGTATTGGTGAATGTAGGTCATCCTCGGTTTAAAAGAAGTACAACAAAATTCCAGTGAGGAAATGGAAACATATGCGTTTTTTGCCGGACATAGATACCTTGTTAGGCGATAGTACGAGTCCTGGATGTAGATTTTATTTTTGAGCGTAGTCTTCTTGGCTAAACCGGGCCGACTGTCTTCTCCACATCATTGAATAGGCCCAAGGAGAAGATGGCCTCCTCATAGGTAACCAAAATGGTATCGATAATTTCATTTTAGAGAATTGTGTTTTTTTAAACTAAAAATACCAACGCTGAGCACTGACTGTTTACCATATATTTCGATAGAAAATGTGATGACGAGGATGCGAGAGGAAGAGAAAAATATAAATAAATGTGAAGTGAACGGTTGAGGGAAATTGAGTGTGGTTTGATTGTTTTTCCAGGCTCTATTCTGGCTGCAAGGATCATTGCAGACTCCTGTTTTTTTTTTGTTTTTTTTTGTTGTTTTTTTATTACGAGTGTCCGCTCAATTTCGTTCATCAAGACCAGCTCTGCAATTTATCTATTCTAGAATGAACATAATGGATTATTTATTGTTAGTTACATTTAACCTATTTACACGTGTACGTTCTTTTATAACAAGTACAGAATTACTTTCAATTAATTAAGGTTTTTATTTGAGATAAAAAAGTCAGTATCACGAGCGGGGTTGGAACCCACGACCTTAAGCTAGATACGCTGCTACTCTACCACTTGAACTATTGTGACCTCGATCCACTCAGACACTAACTTCTCACCTCTACCCCACCTTTTGAATTTTTCCCTCCATTTTTGCTATTTTTATTTTTTTATCTCAACGAAATTTAATTTATTCATCATTTGAACTTATTAAATACACTAGTTTTCGTGGTCCCCTTGACCAATTAATAGGTTTCAATTAATTAAAGTTGGAGATAAAAAAAGTCATTGTCACGAGCGGGATTCGAACCCACGACCTATCGTGATTTCGATCCACTCCGCCACTAACTTCCCATCTCAATCTCTCGACTATTCCCTCCTTTTTGCCATTTTTCAAATGTCGTGTAATCTCATTGATTCTCGGTGACAAAGGACTTTTAAAAAGTGAAGTTGAGTTGAAAATGACTATATGTTAATGCATATACTATAAATTCAATTTTTTCGATTTTAACTGTTTATTAAAGTTTTCCTAGAAGAAAAAAAAAGTTTGAACCACCGATGTTTTTTTTCACAAAGGCATTTTATTACAGAATGAATTATTTAATCCCTCTATACAATCGATAAAATAACTTTGTTACTTTGAATTGAATACAGAATATAAATAAAACCTCACATCTTTCTAAGGGGAAATCACGTGACAGACGTTCACACTTGGCATCTACGCATATATCGGAGAATAAGAAAGAATGACGGGTCGGATTGTTATTTTCTAGTAAATCTTTCCCGAATTCGACCTTCTCAGAGGCATTATGAAAATTTTTTATATCAAGAGAGGCCGAAAGGCTTTGTTTTTATGACAGACACCAATCAGATTTTACTACCGCCTCGGCGGTAGTTCGGATTCTCCCGGGAGGGAAAGAGTATAAACAAGAGATTGGAAGCAAGGCAAACGTTAAATGTACACTTAACCCAACTGAGCACTCGTCACAAAAATGATTCCGACCGTCTTCTTTTCCGTTTGATCTCATCTTTTGTTTTTCGATTGTAAGACAAACAATATTAAAAAATAATGTTATATTAAAGATAATGTTCCTTTATTCGCAGGCTTCTTGAAGCAGACTTTCAACGTTGGCGAAATTGGCAATTTGGGCCTCCTGGATCAGATAGCCGCCTTAAAATGGATTCAGGATAATATCGAGGCGTTTGGTGGAGATCCCAATTCAGTGACACTGCTCGGCCACCACACTGGTATGTCTAAAAACGTTTTCAGTTGTTTTCAACATGTTTTATGATCTTAATGTGTGAGATTGATTGGGTATAAATTATTTGTTCAAGACAGCTAGATGAGAGTCTTTAGCTTACAATGAACCTGTATAAACAAACACAAACCGTAAAAATAAAAGGAAGACGTGATTCTTTCTTTTGCAGTACCAAAATAACACAATTGATTGAGCGATAAATTCGCAGCTCTATTTTGCAATTGCATTGAGTAAATATAACATTTCCATCTATGCAAGAATCCAAACCTTTTATAAAAGTTATTCGAACTCTAGTACTATTAAAACATAGAGACAGAGTTAAGGGTTTAAAAATACCATAATTCATTCAGAAACAGCATCGGGGTACTTGTTGGGTCCATCGTAACCGTTGGTTGTTAACATCCTCAATGAACCTTTCCTCACTGAACATGGCGCAATGCCGAAACACACTGATTAACCAACGCGCAAAGGAATACACTTCATCAACTCTAATTTCATAATTGTCATGAATGTGATCATAATATATCTGAATACCATATTTGATAACATAATTATTCGGAAATCGTGAGATGCGGCTGGTGTGATAGTTTCAGATAAACATTTTCTTTATCGTGCCAAGGTTTTGATTTTCATCGAGATCATCTTCAGGGTCTGGGATTTACAAACATTGTTTACATTTAAGATATGCATGAAAATACATTTTTGTCGTCTTTTCTATACCGACTTCTTTCTCTGCCCCTTCAAAATCCAACATATATAAACATAAAATAGCAATATATCACTGGCACTCTCAACACGACCCGCAAGAATGGCACACTTAAACAAAAAACAAACACTTTAAGTGAGTAGAAATACTTTGACTGAAACAAAAAATTACATAGTAAAAATTCACCTCTTTCCACATCCTACATGTATTTGTTAAATAAAAACAACGTTTGTAAATCCCCTGAAGATGATCTCAATAAAGATCAAAACGTTGGCACGATAAAGAAAATGTTTATCTGAAACTATCACATCAACCGCATCTCACGATTTCTGAATAACTATCGACTAACGTTCACTAAGCACCACACACATTGTGCACATGTATACTCCGCCAAATATAACAACAATATTTTTCGTACATTTTTTAAAGAAAAAATAAAAACAAAGCAATATGTTGTTTAAAAAATAGTAACGTTCTATTTTGATTATCTGTGTTTAAACTTTTGTCTTCTAAAGACGTCGATTTTCATGTTTGAGTCAATTCAGTAAACGAGAAACAATTAATTGAATTATTCCAGCTTTTCCGGCGGTTTCTTTCCTTGAACCATTCTGCATAAGCTGTGAAACGGTATAGCTAACGTTAGATTTGGATGAATGGTGATAACGATTTTTTATAAATTTAATCTTAATCTCATAAATCAAATTTTTGCATTTTATAAGGAAATATTTAACCATGTGGTATTATATAACTCTAAAAGCCAATGCATTTTTCCATTTCAACTTAATTCCACAATTCCATCGTATATGACATGCAACAAAATAAGTTGATGATTGATTAATTTGTTCGGGCTGGTCTTAATTAAAATAAAATAAAAATAAAATAAAGGAAATTTACCTTGGAGTGGACTGTATGAAGTTTACCTTCTGGTACGTCGTTGGAATCACTTTCGGCGTCACCGAGCTCGGATTCAGCGTCAGAGAGTTCTGTTGAAGCTACCAGGAAGGGCAGAGGCGTAGCTAAGACAAGGAATTAAGAAAATAAAACATAAAACGAGAACACTCCTGCTGCATGCGAGGGTAACAAAAAATGAAACGAGGGTGTACTTTGAGGGGAAATCAGAACTGAGGTTAAACAAGTGAAGAGGTCCGACCAAGCGTGTTCGGCAGTTTGCAACGTACTACGACGCGTGACGTCGACAGGGGCGACTCGATGTACCTTTAATCCCCTTCGGGTCCAATGACGAGGTGCGTACGCCGTCAATAACAAGCGCAAACAATTAAAATTTAAATATCCCTTTTATTTAAGAAAATAAAATGTATCCGGCTCGAACAAATTAATAGGCAATACTAACTGCGAAAATGGTTTCACAAAAAAAAAGACGAATTATAAACGAGAAAGGCAATTTTATCTTAATTTTTTGTTTTTGTTTTTGGTAATCTGCTTTTTTTGCCTATTTTCCATCTGTTGAAAGCAATTCATTTAAATCGCTCAGAAATGATTGTTTTACTGACAAAATAGTTTTCACCGTCGGATACATCGGCGACAGAATGGAAAGTGGTTTTTATAAATAATTCATTGAGTGTTTGTTATTCCAGTCGGCTTTATTTGAAAAACCTATTCTTTGTATGCTTTAACTTTTACCATTATTCTGTAACTTCAAAAACAATGATGCTCAATTTGATGTAATCGCCTTTCTTGGCTTGATACAATACTTGGGAGATTAATTCTAAGCTTGTTGGTTTCCATTTACAATTTGTTTATCATCTCTTGATATGAAGAGAATTAAGGTTGAGTGAACCCGACCAAAGACATTCTATACGAACTTTGTTCAAATAGAATAATTTCGTAAACGTATCAATTTCTAAGCTAATTAAGCCGGGCGCTGTTATTATTCATACTTATTAAACTTTGACAAGCATATAAAATAACATTTAAACATGTATATATCGTGCCTGATAATTTTTCTTTTTCTTTTTGTTATGAGTACATCTAGGCAAAGATTGTGCGCTACGAAAATAGTTTGAGTCCTAATAATGCCCATTTATGTCCCGACAGATTGACGAGATCCCTCTAATTTTATTTTCTCGCTGATCATATTTGTGTCAGTTTAAGCTTACAGAGGTATAACATTTAAAGTTAAAAATCTCTGCTTTTTTTGTGAATTGCTCTTTAAAATCCAGTTTTGGCGTGAGTTTCAAAATTTAAATCCGTACTACTCATCGTCATAACCAACTTTACTGCGAGTATTTGTGGATTATAAGTTGTTTATGTACACTTTTCTAGTAGCAGCGTGTGTTTGTAAATAGTAACGTTCACTCTAGCAATGTTGCACCCTGAGTAAGCGCCTTTCGACGGCGACTCTCTTTCCGCACTCTTCGTTCTATTTTCCGTTTTATTGGAATATTTTAATTCGTTTTGTTATTTTATTCAACAATCTATTGAAAAGGCGGCAGACTGGTTATTACTTATTGTGTTATTTTTGTAATTGCAGGAGCGATTGCTGCAAACTATCTCATGTTATCTCCTATGGTCCAAGGAGAAAAAAGTAAGTATTTAAAACCAAATATTTGGAATGTTTTGATAACTTTGATGTGGAATTGTAATATTTATGTACATTCTTTCCATTTTTTCTCCGCTAAAATGACTGTATATTTACTTATCGATTGTTAACAGAATTGTTGAGTGAATGAAAAATTCAGTTGATTAGAAGCTTTTACATATATTTTATGTATTAGCAATGTTATTATAATTTATATGTGTTATTAAATCATTAAACCATCATCAATCTGAGATGTGAGCCATTAACCTTAGAGAATGTTTAAATGAATAACATATTTCACTACTGTGGGATGGTTTAATAATATGCAAATAAAATGGTGCAGCTTAATTGCTTCTTTTAATTGATTGGATATTTGAATGAAAGGGGGCTCCTTGAATAGAATAAATGAAGTTAAGGCATGGCAATAAATTTGCGAAACAGGTGTGACTTACAGCCCGAAATATCAGTTTACGATGCAACCTCGACAGACTGTACATTCGGCCAATATTTTTTAGTCTAACTAGCTTTCAAGACTGGCCTCTTACTGTGGCAAAAAATAAACTATTTTGGACGATTTTCTTTATTTGGCTTATTTTCGTACAAAAAAATACTTAATAAGTTTCAAAAAGTAGCTAAAGCGAAGGTAGCTGTCCGATAAATGTATAAAAAAATTAATACTAAACCGTTATCTCTATCAAATTTACTAGTTTCGGGGTCCGCATGACCAATTAATATATTTCAATAAATTAAGGTTTTTAGTCGAGATAAAAAGGTCAGTGTCATGAACGGGATTCGAACCCACGGTTTTCGGTAAGATACGCCGCTACTTGACTACCGCCTGAACTGTCGTGACTTTGATCCACTCGGACACCAACCTCCCATCTCAACCCCACCTTTGAGTTTTCCCTCCTTTTTTTGCTATTTTTCAAATGTCGTGTAATCTATTTGATTCTCGGCGACAAATGAAATGGCCACGAAGAGCTTTAATGAAGGTATACTTCATTTAAACTTATCCAATTCACTAGATTAGTGGTCCGCTTGATCAATTAATATATTTCAATTAATTAAGGTTTTTAGTCAAGATACTAAAGTCAGTGTCATGTTATCTCTACTGTTTTGGATTTATTGATGCTTTAAAACTATAAAATACCGGAAAAATGGCAGAACTTCTAGATGGACACATTAATGAAAAAAGCAAACTAAACATTCAATTTGGGGCGTCGGTGGCCGCAAGGTTCCGTCTTTGACACGGCGCTCATCACTGTAAGGTGAAGGTCCCGGTTCGAATCCAGCGGCCGTGCATTCGAACCCGACATACTTACAAATGGGCTTTTTTTCAAAAACACCGGCACCCTGAGGACCTCTGCTGTTGAGAGCAAAAAAAAAGGAGAAAAAAAATCAATTTCGAATAAACCACACCAGATTGTTGCGTGGACATTTTCTCATTAACTTATAGAGCCTATGATGACAATTCGTTCCAAAGGGAAGATTCTAATGTTGATGAAAATGAAAGATATTTTGTTGTGGGGAGTTCAAACGAATCTTATTCGTCTTATTCCTCTCGAAACATTTTTTTTGTTAAGTAAATTTTAATTTTTTATTGTTCTACCTGGGACAATCAAAGTAATTATTTTTCGTTCAAATCATATTTTTATTTCATCAATAAAGAAATGTACTGATTTTATTTTGATTATATTTTATTTTGGTCTCGCCAGAAGCCACGTAGATGCCCTTGTGCGGCGCACTGTTAAATTTGGAACATATTCTACAATACTAGAGTATGAAAAACTGGAGCAGCCTAGGGCAATGCAGGAACCACAAGCTCCTTGAATTGCAAAGAGCTCAACCAAATTGATGGCAGCGATTGATGGGATACATGGAGCGGAAGAAATGTCTTTCACCTGTGGTTTTCCCTTATTGAGTGATTGTATTTACAAGCTATAGTCTTCTGAAAAAATTCCACCAAGATGCGTTATTGAACGTTGGTTGGGGATATATCAAATACTCCGATGACTCGACAATTTTTAATGGCGTCTATGCGTGTAATATTAAAAAAATTTTGGCGTATTTATTAGTAAGATTGGATCACAGCAGAATATTGCGTATTCGGGGTATCATCTCTCTTAGATTAGGTAGATTTTAGTAAGAATGTGTCTAATTAAGAACTGAGTGGTGAGCAGGTCTTGAGGAGGCGTTATTTCTGAGCAAAGATAGGTTAGTGACGAATTCAGCTTTGGCAAGTTTTCTGACTTTTGATTGAACCGAGTGGATACTATAGATACTTTATGGGTTTGAGAAATTCCTTAATTCCAATCCGTCCACAACGCTTCCAGTAATTTTTTATGTACACTTAGTTGAGTTATGACTATCAAAATAGATTTCTCTTAAACTGTGAAAAATCGTAGTTGTCCTAATCGATACTTGTTTTAAACAAAAGGCTATTTTTTTTATAAAAGTGTGATTTGGTTGTCTGCGTCTGTGGAATAGAGTGGGTCAAGATAAAAAGTAAATTTTAATAAAAAACTATACAATAAAATAATCATAACAATAATATGAACATTAGATAATATAGTTTTTATGAAAAGTTGTATTTGCTCAATGATATAATCTAAAAATATGGGTTTTGACGAGATTGAAGGTATACTAAAAAAAAATAAAGCTTTTTACGCAGTTTCAGCTCTTTTATCTCCGAGGAAACCAGGGACTGGCAGAGAAGGCAATTATAGACTGTAACTCGTATTTACAAACGCCCCCAGGGTAGTGATCCCGTAGACCTTTACCCGTGGGGTTTGAATAAGTTGGACTTCGAAAACAAACTTGTCCGTGCGGCAGTGCATTGTTGTCGGATGGGGTTTCACTGGCGTAGCATCTCAAAATTGGCTAAATCAATGAACACCCAGTTCCGGCCATTGTTATTATCAACTGTTCTGTAACTAGTTTCCGCGTTTTCGGCCAGAAGAGAGTGTGATTTATCGTTGTAAACTTTCAAGGACGGTCCGAAAGCTGCTGAGCTGCAAACGCTGAAAAATGTCGTTTTTTAACAAACCTGGAAACGAGTAAATTGACTTTTCCAGATTGCAGACTATTTGTGTTTGGAGGATCTATTTAATCAACGTCGTCCTATTTAAACAAAAGTTACTTGGTTGAAAAAGGTCAAGATTAAAACTAAATCCACACTGCGTCAGAGTTTTTCCACTACTCATTTTTATCAATAATTCATAAGAGACTATTGTTGAAATGTAGGATGAATATGAATGTAAAGCACTCATTTACAAAAATAAATATAAAAAGAATATGTAATATATTAGGAAGCATAACTCTATTTCATTATAATTATCCAATCATAACTAATAGAAATAAAAATGGCCATATTATTGTATGAATTTGTATAAGAAATTTTCCATACTTTCGGGCGTAAAACATCGTCTTTTCTCTGAGCAGTGATTAACAATGAATAAATGAATTTATAGAAATTT
>CM077108.1:4199196-4280992 GCA_039619505.1 Cimex hemipterus
TAAAAACTGTTCTTATTCTTTTGGATCCCTATAACTCTGCTAACATGTTAACAAATAAAATGCTGAGAACTGATTATAGCTAATATCGGGTCTCTTAATGTAAAAATTTGAAAAACGACTGGATGAATTATTTTTAAACTGAACTGGTGATTACCAATATTTAATAACCAATATTGAACAAAAACTAAGAAATAATTGAAAAATAGTGACTTAAATTAAACCTTTTGCCAATAAAATTAGAAAACGTAACTAGAATAAAAATAATGGTTTGAAATAACAAATTTCTCTGGCGCCAATACTAACATAATTTACCAACATAAAAAATGCGACTAGAATACATAAACACATTGTAAAATAAATAATAAAAACGTTTCGTTATAACTAAGAATGTTGATGGCTTTTCTTACTCTTCTTTTTGTCTCTTATTTTTCCATTCTATTCTTACACCTCCCACCGGAGGGCGGGTATTTTCAAATATATCGTTGTATGATAAATGACAAAAGATACTCCAGCAAAATCAATCACTGAGTGACAATTAGTTAATGGAGATCCGAAACGATGAAAATACTATACTACTGTGCTTCGCTAGAATTCTTTTCCTAGAGGAATTTTTGTGCATATTTTCATGTTTTTCTAGATCAGGGGTGCTCAAACATGAACTGCTGGCGATCTACCTCAATATTTTTAGACTACTTACGATCGACTCTGAGTGGCTGCAAGTGTGTGTGTGTGTGTGTGTGTGTGTATGTGTGTGTGTGTGTGTACACCTAGGTAGGTAGGGTGTACCGTAGCATATATAGATATTAGCTTTCTGCACAGTATAGGTACATTATTTTAGTCAAGGTTTGGGTTAGGTTTAGTTAGGTTCTTCCCTACAATATCAATAAAAAAACTCATAGTTATTCAAAATTGCGAGTTTATTGGTTGTTACAAAACAAAAGAGTTACATATGGTGTTAAACTTAACTAAGGAGTGGCTTTGGATGTTGAAGCGTGGCACTGCATGTCCTCAGCATACTTTTCATAAGACGGTACGTAACCACTGAGTGCTAATCGCAAGCATGATGACATATGATAGTCAGTTAGTCGATTGCGATATTTTGACTTAATTATCTTCATTTCAGAAAATGCAGACTCACACAAGTAAGTTGACCCAAAAAATGCCGTCAGTTGAAGGGCAATTTGCCTTACATTCGGATATTTATCTTCACATATAAAACACAAGAAATTTCTATCTTTTCTTTGACAAGTGCCGCGCGTTCCTTTCATAAGCCACCTTTTGCCGCAAGCAGTGTTATTTTATTGTATTACGTAATACATTTTTGTAGTTTAGTTACCTACCTAATTATTAAAATTTTTTTCTTCTCGAGATCTATTCAAAAAGCACTCGCGATCGACCGTTTGATCACCCCTGTTGTAGATATTTTGTGTTCTTGTTTGCAATGCAAAGTACACTAAAAGACAAAAATATTTTAATTGTTTCTTATGATTATAAAGGAATAAAGGTTCATAGTTGACTTAAAACGTAACCACGAAATTAATAACTTCTTGTTTGCCGTTATACAGTGTTACTAATCCTTTAATAGTATTTATATTAAAAATAAAGAAAAAAAGTTCAATATCATGCTTTATAGATTCAACTTGACCAAATCGTTATATGGGTTTTTAATTCTTTTCTTGTTTCAACAAAGAAAATAATTAAAAACCCATATAACGATCCCAAGAAAATGGTAACCGTGAAAAAAGTCCAAAAGCCCCGACCTCTTAAAAAATTAAGCTATCAATGTATTCATAACTACACAGTAGCCAAGTCTGCTTTTTAAGAGAACTTAAATGAAAAGTTAAAAGTTCCTGACTGCCTCCCAAAACAAGGTCAGCTTATGAAAGGAGTGATACCTACATTGTAGCCAACCTCATTTTACTCATCCTTTTTTATGACTTAATATAGATAAAAATTTGATAAGAAGACTTTTTGGGGAGAAATTTTGGAATTTTATTTTGAGTTCTTTCACATTATGGAAAAAAAGAACGGACATGGCCATAGTGTAGATATTATTAAATTGACAGGCATATTTTTTGGAGAGTATTATGAGGTTAAACTTTTCTAACAGTTGGTTTTTTCATGGGATATCATTCTTTTTTCCCTTCAGTATCGTGGACGTCGTCTTGGTATTTCGAGACACGGGGCGGGATTATACATGTCGGAAATGTTGTCTTGTTAGAACAGATTATTACTTGCAAAAGATCTAAATTTGTTCCGAATACCACATTTGTACTTGCACAATTTATAAGTGACCTATAATTTCGATAGTGGGACTACACCCCTCCCCCAAAGCAGCACAAATTTTCATAAAATTGCAATTCTCACATTTTTTTCTTTACTTGCTTTATAAAACATTTTTTTAAACGAATTCCATGTTCTATAAGAAAGTAAGCTATGATTTTGATAATAAGTGAATAAATCAGTAAAAAAAATGCAAATTTTGTATCTACTCTTTCGAAAAGTAAAGTGCTCAAATTTTTATAACGTCATAAGTGAGAGGTTCCAAACTGCAAAAACACAGCCGTGCATTCAGATTCGGGTAAAAAATTAATTAACAAGTTTCCCCAGGCAGATGTTTTGCTCAACGACTGTTTTTTTTTCTCTCTTACTGCACTAAAGGGCCGGCAGAACATCAGCAATTTACTTGTACCCTTGAACAATGGAGGGAGGGCTGTTCTCCGCACTGATGAGTGTTGCCTTGGTTTGTGGAAAATCATGGTATGAGGAGAAGACTTTAAGAACGCTTTGCTTTATGTTCCAAAGAAGTCAATTATCGAAATTAGTTAGTATCCATGCCCCTACTGAACTCGTGATCATACAGAATAGATCTTTGACTACACTAAGGTACATCATGAGTTGTTGCATGAATTTTTACTATGTTGAAAAATTATTGTACATCCGGGAAACATGGAAAAATATTTAAAGCCATTAAAACTTTCTCTAGACCCTAATTCTAGCAGATCAATGCTATATTAACAAATGGCAATATTATGTGTGCGGAGTTCAAGCAGTTCTTTAATAGAAAATAAAGAACATATAATTTTTAGTGAATTTTTTTTCAAACCATCACCATAATTAAATAATTTTTATTACAACTCATAAATTTATATGCTAATGTAGTTAATTAAAGGTTTTAGTTGAGATAAAAAAGTCAGTGTCGCGAGCTTCGGCTAGATACGGCAGTACTTTACTACTTGAGATATGGTGACCTCAAGTGGAACATCGTGACACTGACTTTTTATCTCACCTAAAAACCTTAATTAATTGAAAGATATTAAATAGTTACGCAAACCACGAAAATTAATTAATTCTAATTTAGTTTGTTTAACATTACAATAAGCATCTGATATTAGGACCTACAAATACCGATAAAACCGTCAATTCTTGAAGAATATCCTTCTTCTTTTCAATCGGGGCCATACAACAACCGCAGTAACATTTCAAGCGGAAAATTATCATATTTTAAAATTAAGTAAACTCTAAGTTCTTCGGGTGTGATTGCTTTCTCCTCAATTTTCTAATTGTTTCCTTTCAGAACTAATTTGGCCGGCATTAATCTTAAAACACCCGTATCCGAGACGGGTACAGCGTTGCTACTTAGTCATCATGAGGGGAAACTAACTTCTCGCGATGCTTTTAGCACTTTTCAAAATATCAGGATTTGAAAGGAAACACGACATTTTACTCAAGTGCCAAGTTTGTCCCTGAGAGGGAATACAAAACGCAAAAGTTATCTCGAGTTCCAAGGAGTAAGTTTGTTTGAAAAGAATTGTTCTTTTGAAAAATACAGTACGTTAGTCTTAAATTTTGGGAAAAAATGAGCCACTCAACATTTTAGTAGTATTAGTACATACACATAGTGAGTGTGCTTTATGCTTAAGAAAACGTTATTTTGGTGCAAACTGATTTCCATTTAACTCTTCAATATCATTGACTGAACTGAAGACAACTTTAGCGAAAAACCATAATTATTATTAAGCCTAGGACAAACAATAAAGAAAGTTGAAGTTAAAGACTCTTTAGTATTGTGCGAATTAAATGAAAATTACTAAAAACATACAAGAAATGTTGATGTCTTTATGTATTCAATTATTTAATTGCTCACAAAATCATTATTAACATATATACTAATGTGTAATCCAAGAAATATTCAATGCGTCATTCCTTGATTTGGAGGAAACGTAGTATGATAAGTTAGATGAATGTATAAAAAGTAAACGAACAAGGGTCTCCCTGGGTACTTGGGCGAAATAATCTAATCCGATCTGATTTAATTTTCAATAGTACTTCTGAATAATGACATTTGAAATATGGCAAAAAGGAGAGAATCTCGTAAGGTGAGGTTGAGATGAGAAGTTAATGTCCGAGTGGATCGAGGTCGTAGAGCAGCGGCGTATCTAGGCGAAGGTCGTGGGTTCGAATCCTTCTCGTGCCATTAACGTTTTTTCATCTCAACTAAATATCGTAATTAATTGTCATGTATTAATTGGTCGAGCGGACCACGAAAATGGTGAACTTCTGAATAACCAATGCTCCCAGTTAGAAACCATATGTGTTATGGTTCTGTCATATCCTAGTTTTATTGACTAGTTTGCAAAAATACTAAAGAGCATTAATAAAATATCAAAATTTACAGAAAATACTTTTTGTATGTAAAAAATTCAGTCCAATTTCATTTTATTTTTTAGTTTTAGAGAGTTGATCTAAGATATTTTTTGGTTTTATTTTACGTGTTCTTGGTTTAAATAAAAGTATGACGTCCTCATTTTGTTTTCAGGCCTTTTCAAGAAAGTGATAATGATGTCCGGCTCTGCTCTGTCGAAGGGTGCGAAAATGAAGCACCCCCAACAGATGCTCATATCCGTGGCGGAGCAGCTCAATTGCCCGTATGAACGGCTTCAAATGTGCCTCAGGACGAAACGGGTCGAGGAACTTCTCGAGGTATCGAAATTGTACGAATTTGCTCCGATAGTCGACGGCCTTCTCATTGTCAACGAGGCCAAGGACTCCATGACCAAATATACCAATTTGTTCACAAGGTATTTCTACCACTCCACCAGATTAATGACTTATTATCCATTAGAAAAATATCAAATAATTTTATGATAAGTACCAAATATTAGGCTGTTTTGCGAATATGTTAAATTCTTACAGACCATGAGCATAAAACATATTTGACCACTATTATTCGTTGTTTTTTATCTAAATCGTTTCTTGCTTTCCTTTTTTTTTAAATTATTTTTAGGAAACTATTGGGCAGTATGTAAAACAAAACAGATCATCAAAAATTTTCCCAACAGGCATAATGAATTAGTATATAACAGCATATTTTCATAAGATTAGAGTACCTTTTTTGAAGTTAATATGAATTTTAAAACTAAATTTTAATAAGCAAATAAAAACACAGCCAGTTTCTTATTAATAGATCAGTCTATGCCTGATTATATTGGATGTACGTATTGCTGCTAAAGCATTTCCCACCAGCTTTACGGGAAAATCAAAAATTCCAGATACACACAAATTACGCAGTCATTTAAGATAGAGAAAATAGAATGGATATTAGACAACAAGTAACCTGCTTTATTTGATTCATTCATTTTGTAGTTTACTTCCAGCAAATGTTAACTTTAGGGTACTACCTTACAAATAATACAAATTGTTGTATTATTATTTAGGTGGATTTCGAAAGATTTAGGATATTAGTTTTTATTTAGGATCGTTTGTGAAAGAATATCCATCTACCTTTTTCAGATCAGCAGTTCGGTTTTCGTCTTTAACATTCCACAACCCCCCCCCGGCAAGTATTTCGCGTTCTGAACCACATATCCTACATACCCTCATCCCTCGAGCGTAATCAATGCTGCATGGGGTGATGCCTCAAGCGTTTGATCACTTGTGAAGATCTGTAATACAAGATACGAATTAAAACACGCTGTTAGTCGTCTCAATGGTCCCCGACTGAACAATTCTACGTTTTTTTTTCCAAAATGAAATCAATAACCCGGAAAAAAGAAATATACAACCACACACATAAAATTAAAAAAAAACTATAATTTGATCTCTTGAAATCCGATAAAACATGCCGTGTGATAAAAACAAACCAAAAAATATCTTGTTAACAAAAAATTAAAAAATTCCTCTTAAGAATAAAAAACAGCACAATTTCAACCTTAATTAATTTAAAAAAAAATTACAAATGCGATTAATTAAAAGAAGGAGCGGGCACACTCCCTGGAGGAACAAGGATTTAGGAATTATGGCAAATAAAGGATTTGGCTCACCGTTGTCGACTCGCTCGTTTCCAGTCACATAATATTCTTCACCCCACAAGGGTCAAAGTCTCAAGGGTTGTCTGTATATCAATTTTGCATCCTTACAACATCCTTCCAAATACCTTTGCCCATACATACCAGAACTATTCTTCCCAGTTCGTAAAGGTTCGGACTGTCCCAAATTACTCTCTGGGAGTGCCACCGTGTACTAGGACAAATTCTGTACCACATCTCAACTTCAGATATGTAATTATTCCCTCCAAACACCTTCCTTTGCCGATGACCTAGCTGTTCTAACCTCTTTTCCTGATCCTGCAACTGCTTCGGAGAACCTTCAGGCACAGGTGTTCGAATAGCCGAATGGAGTAAATCTGGCGTTGAGAAATTAATGAAAAAAATTACTTTTATTATTTACCATGAAAAACAAAACCCATCATACCTGCCATGCGTTCTATTTCGGTTCTCGTCTAACTTCCTCAGAAACGTTGTCTACGCTCCCTACTTCGTTTACTACACTATTCTTCACAATAATCTACAAGTATCCTTCGAAACTTAATCCCCCCCCAAAAAAAAAAATCCCTTTCTACGATTTTTCCCCCTTCCCCCGATTCTTGTCAAACATTACTCACCTCAATCACCCAATGGATTATGCGGAGGTGGCTCGGAAACTCCTTACATATAGTATGTAACTATGATATTCATAAAACTGGGGGAGCTAATGGTAGGTCCCCTCAAGGTATGTGGAACAACGTGAAACGATCGTATTGTAACTCATTACTGTGTAAGTTTTATAGGTAGTAATAAAAAAATGTTTTAGGTGAAAATTAGTTTAGATGAAACGTGGTACTCAACTGTAAGGTCGTTTTCCAGAATATCTAATGAAAATATCTAAAATGACAGTAAAAAATTAAATGTAATAAGGAAGTAATATATATGTGATACACTGCTAGAACTTTTAACGCAAATGTTTATAGTATTGATCCATTTTTATATTTATTATAAAAATATATATTTTTTTTTTATCTCGACTAATTCTCGATAGGCAATGTGTCATGAAAATTTAACTTATAACAGTTTTACACAGTCTCTTAAATCAAACAAGGCGGTAGATAAAAGTGTCTATGATTTTTGTGCAAAAAGGTGATTTATCTTGGTTTTGAAATACGCCGCGTTGTATTTTTGGGCGGGTGTTTATGTTTTATCTATCTTGTTTCAAATTCGCCTAATTTATAACTCCCGGGACATTCGTTCTAGTAAATTTCTCCTAATGGATTTCTTGTTGAGTCACGTCTTGTGATAATTTACGTTTAATTCCACCCCGATGATAATCAGCGCCAGTCCTTTTATAACGTTTGTTAAAACAAAATAGAGACAGACTGGAAATTTATATTCAAATCTCAGGCTCGGATGTAGTTTTTGATGTTAATGAATAGAATAGCCTAATTTATGGGTAAGTGTTGTTACTAACTACGAACTATATATCGAAAATATCCCAAAATAATAATTGCAAAGGCATTTTAAAAATATGTAAATTTTTTCGAGAAACTGTTTTTTTTCCACTACTCCTAAAAATATCCAGAGATAATCACATTAAAACGTCTAGCAATTTAAATTCGTAAGTCATAACAAAAAATGTTATAAATTTAACTTATTTAATTCAGAAATATTGATTAGTTAACATTATTAAAAAAGTATGAAATTAAGAAATGGAAAGCTATTTGACTTTTCTTTGTGATAGTAGATGGTGGCGTTTTGTCTGCGAGTTGGAGAACTCATATTGAAGTTTTTTGACAGTTTTTCGCTGAAGATGGAGTAATGCCGAAACGCGTTTGAATAACTCAAACAAATAACCCGCGATTGAAGCTGACCCAGTAGTTCCCGTGTGCCGGTGCAGCATTTTATTTATGAACTCAAAATCTCTTAATAATCAGATTGTTAATTATTAATTATAAAACAAATTAAATACTCTCGACGTTATGAGAAATTAATCATTACAAACAACTGTATTTAATACCTTACCAGTTACATCGTTGTATATTTTGTTTGTACATAAGAAAAGTACATTATAGAATTATTGAAGATAAAATATGTCTAGCAAAAGCATATTACTTGGAAATGAGTCAGAACGTGGAAAACTGGAAATACCTGTAGGATCGAAATGACTCTAACTTAGCAGGGCAGGACGGACAAGGCTAACGTTGTCTGCCAAAACACCAATGTGCAGTAAATCCGAAATAAATATAAATTTTGCGGTTGCATATGATTTCAGAAAGAATTCGAAATTTTGGAAAGTTAGCAGCTTAAAATGTAACATTTAAAGTTGATTTTCTGGGGACCGTTTATGAAGCGGAAGTTAAACTTTTATTGTGCCCCAAAATTAAATGAAATCTTGCAAAATAAGCTCGGACATAAAAAGATTTAAACAACTTTTTTTTATCTTGATAAGACTTGAATGAAAGTTTTATTATAACAAATCTACATCCAAATAACTTCTTAAGGGAAGTTTCCCTTATTAACTTAAGAAAGTTTGTCAGTTAATGCTTATGCTTGAGCAGTTTTCGTCAGAAATATAAATACAATCTGATAAATAACAGTGAAGAATTCGGATGAAAATTACTTTTAATATAATTTTACAATTTAAATGAAAAGGCTAATCAGGAATTTACATTATAACATAATTTTATTTAATTTTTAAGAATTAAGACGTAAAAAGAAAATATAATATCAATAAATTGTATGCTGATGGCATTTGCCCTTACTAGGAAAACAGAGATAAAAACAGGAGCAAATACTCTACATCGTGGGCAAAGCATTAGGCAAAATCATAAATAGGTTAAAGTGTAGCCAAGCCGTATATCCGGCAAAAGAAGACTTTATCATCAAGGTGTAGCAACTGCACAGAGGTAGAATCGATGGAACATATATTAATCAACTGTGTAAAGTATAGTCATGAAAGAATTGTTTGATGCCCTAGGGAAAATTATGGAGACGCCGTTTGATTGTGGTATAACATTGTGTACTGGCTGTGTAAAGATAACTATATAACTTCTTGTTTAAATATGTAGAACCATAATGTATGACTAATTATGGCTGTGTCGTCGGCTCGATCCTGGGGGGGGGATTTCTGTGACTGAAACTCTGGGCTGGTTTTAAGCCCCTGAGGAAGGGAATGACATGGCACACATAAACATCATTCGGGGGAAGGCAGCCCTTGTTAAGAATTAAAACGGAAAGAACTGTTCAATTTTAAATGAAAATTAGGAAGAAGTGGATTTCATAGGGGTGCGTGTAGGGATTGGGAATAGCAACCCCCTTTCTGGTGGTTCGCTGGGCATTTTGTGCGGCACACGCAAGACACATGGTTAAAAGCTATAAAGCCAATACCATTAAAAAAATCTTCGTAGTTGTTTTCTTTTGTTTGTCAAACAAGTTTAGCTATATTGAGTTGGCTGCCTGCCCTTACATATTTCATAATTAAATTTCAATGATAATCTACTTATGCCGGCTCACTGTGTTCACTGTTGTAGAAAGGGTCCCAGGGTTATTCGTTTGAAATGTTTGTAAACTAAAATGTGACTTTTCTGTTAAGGTGATCCAATTAAATATCGTTTAATGAGAGGGAGGAGGTTCCTTTACACCCACTGTAATTGGCGTCCGCGTTAATTACTATCTACATCTTGTTACTGCGGGGATTTCGCAGGGGCCATGCATCACGACCCGTGTGTAAATCTAACCCGCTTTCATTATTTATGACGGCGGAGAAGACGCGATGAGTAAGGAACCTTCGGTAATTAAATCCAAGCCGTTCCAGCATTCTGAGACAGCCCTGGGCGAAATTCGACTGCCGGATGTTGAGAAATTGTCGCTGATTGCCTGATATTTCGACGACAAACAGACACCGTAAACGCCCCAGGTTATTTTTCGTTATGCTAAATAAGTCCGGGGAAAAATAAAGGAGAAATCCATTTTCTGACAATCAACGAATCACCCCTTCCGAATTTCTTACAATACCTTCCTGCCTTCATTTATGAATTCTCAATGTTCAATATATTTAATCATGAATACCATTACTGTGTATAAATGAAATGTATTTACAACATTTTTAGTAATTACAAAAATTTGTGCTCCTACACCTTGATTTCAGTAAATAAACGCCCAAATTGTATGTTCCATAAAGTCAAACCCATATAAACGCTAATAATATTCAACATATTGAACATTAAATGATGTATGAAACTAAAAATGTACAATTTTTTTTTGTGACAGTAACATGATAGAAGAATATTGAAGCATGGTGGGCTGGGCCGGCAAGGAAGCCTCTTGCCTATCAAAATATATATGTGCCCCTTAGATGGTTTCCAGTACGACTCTTAGGAAAAAGAATAAGGAGTTTACCACACGGACTCTTTCTTCTAGACCGAAACCCTTGTACTCCTTGTCATACAGAGAAAGGTTGCTACATATGTTCCGCCAGATGTAGGTGTGCAATTCCTTAGCCCCGTATGTCCAGCGGTTATGAATGCCACCCAATATGAGACGGCAGCGAGTATCTGAGCCCTATGATCATATTCTTGTAGGAAAGTTGGTTGTGCGGACAGTGAGTGTATTTATTAGCGTGAACGTGTAGCGTGAACAGACAGATGCCGAAAAATTGAGTGCTCAATCTTCGATTAGGTTAGTTGTATAATAGATGTAAATGGTGATGGAGGAATTTCGTGTACTTACTACCAATTCAGTTTATGGTATATAAATGGGAAAGAATATATTTAAGATTCAATGAGTCCGTGAGTTGATTGGATGAAGGGGCTAATTTCTCCTAGCTGTTGAAAGCTCCAAGAGACTAACCTCGGCGGCTAGAAGGAAAAGACCCTGGTCTGATTCAGGAGTGCCCAGGTAGTGATTCGCGATGCCTGCCAGTAATTGATTGTATTTTGCAAAATTTCAAATACAAAACCGAAAAACAGATACAAAAATACCCCTTGGGATGGATACAGAAGGAAAGGTCCATTGAAACTGAAATATTTATTTTAAATAGGACTAAAATGGTCCAACGAACTACAAACATTAAAACATCCGAGAAAACCATTGACAAGACGCAGGCAAAAACGATACAAAATCTTTTTATCTAATAAAGTTTTTAAATTATTATTAATATTTGGAAGGTTCCGTAATTTCTTTGTAAGTTTTATTATTAAAATACATCGGATGTAATAAGCAGAAATAAATGCGCAACGGCAATGACCGACCTGACTCCACCAGTGACTGAAGAATACAGATTATGCTTCAAAGACGCATCACAAATTGTCATATAAAATTTGAAATATTATTGTTTCCTACATACAAGTTTCAAGATGTCCGTTAAAATTTTAAATTTATTATTGACTCTAAGCTAGTTCCTATTTATAAGATCAATGTGTATTATTTCACCTTTTCGGACATGTTAATTCTATATTTACAGTATCGTAAGCTGGGTATTTCTATTCTTTCAAGCAACTCATAACAATTCCGTTCAAGTATAATTTTGTTCATCTCAAAGTACATAATTAATATTGTGGTAATTAATGAGTGTCGAAACTGTTCCCTTGTTGAAGAGATCTTAATATTTATAGGCAGGCATATTTAAACATGTCCCCCAGAATAATGTTTTTACGAAGTAATTTATACAGACATTTGTGGGAGGTTTTGTAGGAAGATAGTAATTTGTAACTATGTATAAATCTTCGAGTGCATTCTGTGCTGACAGACTCCCATTTTACTATTGTCATATCTTACTACTTTACTCTTGTTTTTCTTAATGTACTCCAACAACAAGAACAAGTATTTTAGAAATGAATAATTATATCTTAGGAATGCAGCATAAAAACATTGGTCATTCTAACTGAATATAAAACATCAAATGACATCATTTAGGGCAAATAAAGGAAAGTCAACTCACTTTGTCAACCTATAAAAACAATTTATATTATTATTTCCATCCATTTTTCACCGTTGATTCACGCCATCATGCATCGAAGGAATAATTTAAATTGAACGAAATATTTATAATAATAGTTGCTTTCTGTACTATATTAATTCGGGTAACGGAATTATTAGCCAATATTGACTTTCTAAACATTGAGGTCAATATTGAAGTCCAATTGTACTGATATTGAGTAATCAGTGAATATAATTGAAACGGGACATTCAGCCAAATGGCTCTCTTCATCAATACGTGGCAATGAAAATTAACCTTTCACTATAAGCTGTAGGAGGCAAGGAAATTAAATCCTCGTCAGAATTATAATCACTTCGAGATCACAATTCACTGAATACGAACGAAATGATGATATTTACCTTTATCTTATAATCTTTATTGTGTTATATTATACGCATTTTAAGTTTGCTTAGTGTGAAACCATAATTATTTAACAATTTTATTGAACATTTCAGCCTAATTTTGATTCGAAGAAAGTTGATTATTTTCAGATTTTTGGCAATAGAGTTTCGGTTAAAGAACACAACCGTTTCGTCAAATTCATTCATAATTTTTAAAACGTTATTGACTCGTAAGCGAAATTGAAAATACTAGAGTTGATTTTACTGAAATCTGCTCTGAAACCCAATTTACATGACCTCGTACAGCAATATTTTATTTCATTTTTTTAGACTCTGTATGCAATTGAACTCCCGTGAAAAATACAATTCTCCCAAGATTCATCAACCGACACTATTAATTTTGCGAATTCTATTTCCATGTTTGCTTACTTGTCCATGGGAATATAATTTATTTTTGACATGCTATAAATGTGCCTGTCAATAGTTAATTTCCAATAGATATAAAAAGGTTTTATTGATATTTAAATAAACTATTCATGTTAATTCATTTTTAACCAATGCAATAACAAATCTTACAATAGGAATCGTCAGGAATTTGTAATGCCATTATTTGCTCTGATTCGAAAAGTGGTCTCGAAGCAATCAAAAATAATTTCTCGGTTGACCCTTACATCTTAGAAATTCACAAATATCTCTGTGAATTCAGAAAACTCAACAAGCATGTGTTATTTGTTTGGGTTCCTAGTCATATCGGCATTTCTGGAAATGAAAAAGCTGATCAACAGGCAAGAAACGCTGCAAACCACCCACAAAGAACAGATCAATTTCTTCTCCGTCCGGATGATATAGTCACTTATGTTAAAAACATTATCAAACGAAAGTGGGCGGCAAGGTGGAATGCCTGTAGAGATAGTATGAAAGAAATTAAGCCAGCTGTACATAAATGGCCAACTGAAGAACTTGAGAGAAAAGAACTTGTAATTCTCTCTAGATTGCGAATAGGTCATATCAGGTTAATTCATAATAGACTTTTAATAGGCAACAACCTTCCAACTTGTCCTCGATGTACGCGACGTGGAGAACGCATAATTTTGACAGTAAAACATATTTTGGTCGACTGCCCCACTTTACAACCCTTTAGGCAAAGACTCAACCATACGAACAGTTTACAGGAGTTACTGGGTCCCCAGGGTTCCTTTCGAAGAGCGCTTTTCAGTTTTCACAAATTTGTTGGAATTTACAATGAAATTTAGGCCTTTTCCCATTTTACCATTGAATGCCTGCTAATGTCTGCATAAGAGTTGTGCGTGCATGATTTCTTTTTTCAGAAGCTTTTGAGGCTGCCGGAGCGGAAAAATAAAATGGAAGACACTAAAAATTGCGGGGTAATACAGTACAATGCCCAATATCGCAATTTAAATAAGAAAAATAGCTCCTTCAAAAAAAAAAAAAAAATATTATTGTGTTTTGTTTCTTATTATTGTTATGTAGAATTAGTTATCATACTTGAATGGAAGAATAAAAGGATAAAGATGAGCTAATCACGCTGAGATTGTTGCTAGTCTGACTCCATTATTATTATTATTAGCCATACAAGCCTATGGGGAAATTTTAATTAATGAAAAAACTCACAATTTTAATTTTTTAAAAAAAGAAACAGAAATAAATTTTATAATTTTATTGAATTTATTATAACTTGGCCGTCCAATTAAGAATTAAGAAAAGAAAATCAAAGCTTGGATGGCAATAGGATAAATTAGGTTACGAGTGAATTTTTGGAGTCAGAGTTTTATAGCACTCAGAAGAGATATAGCAAACCTAAAATAGAATGTTTGGGTGTTAGGGCGTGAAATGACCTTAGCCGTTAAAACGCCCTTAAAAACTAATAATAATAACATGTGTGATATTCATATAAGGTACAATATAGTAATTTCAATCCTTACTACTTTCTAAATGAAATATTTGAAATGTTAGAAAAACCAATTATTACGAAAACAATTTTGTTCAAATTAAACAATCGAATTTCAGGCATTATCCAGAAATTTAGCTACAAGATGCAGTAAATGCATTGACAAGCAAGGTTCCGCCCACTTGTAATATTAATTGATCTGTATGTATATTTATATATTAATAAAAGTTTCACGTATTTAAACGTTTTTGTCCACAAAAGTTTAAAAAATCTAAGTTGCTAAAAAAATGGAAAATAAAAAAACATTAACAAAATTTTAAAAAAGACTAACAGATAAAATTTGTTTTAATTGTTTTATAGATTTTTAATTAACATTTTAATATTGCTTATTCCTACAATTTGCCTTAATTACATCTTGAAGACGGTACCAGTATGGAAACGCTAACGTAATTGTAACCAACATATCGTTCTCAGAGTTGCCACGGCCATTTAAAAACTGGCGGAAATATTGCCGATATAAATGACTTTTGAATAAGCTGATTTGAAACACAATATCATGAAAAAATGTTGGACACCGTCCAAACCGCATTAAACCTGGGGAGAAAATTTATTGTTCGTGACGCTTTAATTATGCGTTTTTCTGTGATAGGTACTCGTTGAACAATTCGTACCCTTGATTCAGCGATTTATTTATAAATAGATTAAACTCGACTTTAGAATATAGTGTTTAAAATTAAACATAATTTTTCCACATCAGATTTCCAATTTTTTTTAAATATATGGAAGAAATAGAAAATTGATTTCATCACAATTCATTTGTGACAAAATTGAGAATATATCGTAAAAATTGTATATTTTTCTCTAGTTTCCCCTAGCGTCTTGTATTTGTCTGACTTTTGTGTAGGATTTTACAGACTTTACTTCTCGCTTGATTAATTGCAAGTTTACTAAGCGAAGCAGTGTTCAAGTGCACTTTCAGCGGGCTAAACAAACCTGCTGCTTTTCTTCCTTCCCGGGGCTAGGAATGTCTTTCGAAAAGATCTTTTCATTATTAGAAATGATACAGGTGAGTATGTTGTTTAATCTCATAAACTCATAAATCATTCAGATTTCAAACATTAAAATTTCATCATCAGATTAAACAGTTAACTGGAATGTCTCCGGTCAGTGGAGGACAACGTCCGGATTATGTCGAAGGCGTAATGATCTCGGAATATGAAAATCATGAAAAAAATGCCAAAAGGACAAATATATTAGAATAGGAATCCGGTAAATTAGTACAGCGAGGTGCTATCGTTCAACAGATTCAGATCCGTTCCACGTATATTTGGAAAGTTACAACACAGATGAACAAAACAAGGACTTATTGCGAGTACATCCAATGTTTATAAGGAAAATTGAATTTCAAAACCACCCTAAAATTAGATATAATACGGCTAGATTGATAAAGCCAGTCGAAATAGAATAAAAGTCACTTTCCAATCCATGAGGTGGCGAATCTTTTAATAAAATCTATAATCTAAAACAAAAAATATCAAGGCCTATCAATTTTTACCAATCAGTCAGGATTAAAAACGGACATATCGCACTGACTCATATTTGAGGTGGAATATAATTTAAAATTAGTATTAGTTTTGCCATTATATAAGAAAAAAAGATTTCATAGAAAATTAGAAACAAATCGGTAGGGAGGCTAGTTATTTTCAATCCTCCGAAGATAATTTTGTTGTCTTTCATAGTTCAAATTCTTCCATATAGTATGTACATACATTATGTCAATTGTAAAGTAGACACGTACATTAAAAATGTATTCATGTGTTTTAAAAATCTTAGAGATTTGGCCCAATTAAAGACCACGGTAAAAGCTCACTCAGTTTTCTGATCAAAATCCAACACTTGCCTAAATCGAACAAATTTTCTAAATTTAAAAAACATCTAAACGAAAGAAAACACAATTTCAATACACATTTAAATACAACAGCGTTACACAGATTCAAAAATGGAAGAGACTGGTTTGAGAAAAAGAAATGTAAATTATAGTATTTATTAGGACTATATTTAGTTATGTTGTAATTAACGTTTTTCGCCATTTCAAAGTTCTGTCGTACTAAAAACCAGCTCCTCATTGGAATGTCGAATTGGCCGTTGATCAGCGGGTTCACTCATACATTTCATGTCGAAAGACGTGTTTGTATATCCTACAGCCTCATGAAGAGCTTTTAATACTTAAAACCCGAATTATAATAACTATCATTCAAATACAGTGGAAACAACGATTTACAACATTTTATGAACAATAATATTTTAACTAAATAATAAAAACGAAAGCTGTGGCCGAAAGGTAACGACGTCTGCGTATTTACCACCCTCCAGGTTGTACAATAAGATCGACTCCCCGCACAGACCGCGAAATTTTAATTGTGAATATTACAGGGAAAGTATTGTAAAGTGGTTGGTATTAAAGTGATTTTTGCCACACCCGACAAATCGTTTGACGCATGACAGGAATTAGTTTTTGGTAGCAAAAGACGAACTAACATCTGAAAAGTCATTACGTTTTGTCACTACCGAAGTATCGATGATTTTATCGATGGTTTATTAATAACAATCGCATAATAAATTATACCCGACTTCGAGGTAAATATAAATTTTCTATTTCCCAACATAGTTCAAATAAAAATCATAAAAAATTGTACAATCGAAGAATTCAAGAAGACCGTTTTCAACGTCGGTTTACCACTATTGGCCTTTTAATGGAACTTATTTTTTGTGCAGAATGCCACCGCCCATGTCACATTATTGAGGTTAAAAACAAGAGAATTTCATTACCAAGCGATAACAATTAGCAAAACTGAAAAATTTAGTTCTGTCTTTCCCACTGTTATCTTTGAATTGAACATGTTTTTTAGCGCAGTATGTGTCGTCCAATTATGTCACATATACTGAGGTTAAAAATAACAATATTTCATTACCATGAGATAAAAATTGACAAAACTAAAACCGTACAAATTTAGTTTGTACGTTGGCATACACAAGTCAACACTTTCTGTTTATATAAATATTCATTGACCAGAGCGTAACAATAAATATTTAATAATCTAATCTGTATTAATTCAACTTTCAATTTTATTGCCAATTATTTAAACTATCATTGTCCGTAATTTATATCGCGTTCAGGACTGGTTGAACCAAGTGAATTTGTGCTAATGGACTTCTTGTTGAAGCGAGTCATGTAATAATTTACTCCTAATCCTTCCCTTATGCTAATAGGCTGGAGAAATTGCTTTTTAAATCCCCGTAATTTTATTTAAATACCTAAATCTATATTCAATTTTGATAATCGCCGTAAATTCCATACATCCGAGAGAGGAAATATCGACAATTTAAATTTTTAATCTTCCTATTTTTTATTATTATTGGTGTATATTTATGTTTAGACATAGATGTATAACTTTGACTATTTTATAAATGCAATCAGACATATAACGGAAACAATGTTTTCGTAAATAAAACCATCTTTTAAACCATCCTATGATTTTTAAATTTGCCGAAATGTCAATTTTTCCGCAGTGGTAAGTTATGAGCTTGACGAGGGCTCGTCCAGGGCATATTTCAAACGGGGGGAAGAATTTAGGTCCTGGGGCTTAGCACAACCTCCTACCCCCAGATTAGCCAAAAAGGGGTTAGGCCCTGGGTTTTAGGACTTGAATTGGGAAGTAGGGGCTCATAGTTATGCTATTGTAGCCCAAAGCCCGAAGGGGGAAAGATGGCTACTTACTAGTTTTTTCTTTTTCCTTGCAAATCTATTAAAATAACTCAGACTTCACTGTGGAAAGAAATTAAGAAAAAATACTTCAATCTTCATACGAACAATATATGAACAACAACAATCATGATATTATTTCGATGAGATTATAAATATCTTGACCTTTAGATTTAACCTATAAATAAGAACCTGAAATATACATTTCAATTCACCTACATAAGAAACACGACAATGTTTAAGCGAATAAGCAAAAATACATGATTTCGAAGTTGGCAGACAGTTGTGAAATGTTAATAATATCTTGTATGAAAAATTTTCATTTTGGCCAATTGGCTCAATACGGCACTTGTTTGTATGTCCGTTCGCACATGAGCTGATTGGAGCCTATAAAAATCCAAATCCAAGCTACTCCAATGGTGTATGCTTAATCTTTATGTTTCATGTAGAGAAAATTATCATGAGACGTATATCATCAATCATCAGAATACAAAAATAAAACATTCATTCGTAGAACAACTACTGAAGTTGTATTTTTATAACTAATCCCAAAAGTGTTTTTCCCCAACTCACCAGCGTTTCGAATTTTCTGCCAAAAAACACAAGCGCTTTTTTTCCCCTCGGGCAGGCCCAAGAAGCTTGGAAATATTATAAATATCTATCGAATTTCGGGCCGGAGCCAGGGAAACGTCGCCGACCCCTGGCTTTCCGCCCGTTATGAGATAATTCGAAATAATGCTTTCACAAGATAACACAAAAATCCTTTAGTTTTCAATTTCTTTCAATTTGAAACTATATGCATCTTCTTCGATGTAACCATAATGAAACCAATGCTAATTATCTATCTATTCCATTCATAATTTAACAAATAATATTGCAATTGCAAGCTTGAATTTTATCATTTTATTGTTTTTAACTTTCCACATTAGTTACACGTAATTAGAGTCGATCAAATAAACAATAAATAATGCTTTGTTTTCTTCCTTTATTTACTTATGTATTGATTAAGCCGTTTTGCACAAAACGTAGCATTATGCCCCCTTCCATTCTATCAATCCTACATTTCTTTATCAGTTAACTTTTTCCTTTGATTTTATTTAAATTTTTTTTACGATGGTTCTCAACAGCGGGGTCATATAAACCCTCAGGGTGCCGGTGTTTTTGAAAAAAAAACATTTGTAAGTATGTGAGGTTGAAAGGCAGGGCCGCTGGATTCGAACCTGGGACCTTTACCTTACAGTGATGGGGGCCGCGTCAATTACTAAACCTTGCTGCCCCGGCCCCTATATTTGAATTATTCTTATTCATAAACCTATTTCAAAGGCGTCAGTCAGGTATTTGAGTGAATAAAGTGCTCGGATCATAATATTATAATAGCAAAGATTCAGACAGCGCGAAGCCGCCACAAAACAGTGGGAAGACGAAAAAGTATCGATTAATTCATTCGTCCTCAAACTTTAGAAAAACACAGTATTACCAGAAATTAGACAAGAAATCTGAAAAGACAAGTTCAAAATGTTTCGATTTCCTCCAGAACTCTAAGAAGGTTCAATGAAAATGACTTCAGGACCACGCTCCTAGACCTCTTCTTTCCAGAGCTCAGAAAAAGGCCAGACTTCAATTCGCACGAGAAAATCTGAATTGGACATTGAAAAATTTGGGACCAGTTCTTTTTACAGTTGGGCTTAAAGTTAGCCTCATATCAGGTTGGCGTAAAAGAAAGAAAAAAATATTTTCTTCCTAATTTTTCTGGAATTTTTGCACTTCACTGCGAAAATCCCGTTCCTTTCCCACACCCCTACTTCATATCTGGGCGGGTGTCAACGTAATAAACAATGCCTTTTAATTGTAGTATTTTGACAATCAAACCTACTTTTGTTATGCGAAATATAAATAAATCTATACTCATTAAAATTTAAAGGTGGTGCGTTAATTTTGGTCATCAGTTTATGTTTTTACAATTTTTCCATTATTTACAAATGGAACAATTTTAAATACATATACACACATATAACATAAATATCCCTTAAGAAATAGAACAGGGAACCCAGAAATTGACCGGCCCGACCGAAGGGCCAACTCACTCCATATAAAGGGCCAAAGGGCCAAGGAAGGTACTCTTTGATACACCGAGCAACTTTCCGCTATATGCAGGGCACCTGAAGCGGGAGGACCCAGAATGGTGTCGGTTTGTTGTCCAGTTCGAGGATTTCTCCATAGTCAAACTGGTCCTCCGCATTCCCGAATTTAATTCCCAGGGTCGCGTCCGAGTCCGAATATATTCTAGTTATTCTTGTTCTTCAGGATCGTGTCCGTCATGAGGTTGCCCAGATTAGCCAAGAAACCCGCCGCATAGCAGAGAGCAAGCCGCTCTTTCCGGAATTCGAGCGACGACATTCCCAGCTCTCATCAGTCACTGACAAAGGGGATTGTTCAAAACGCGCCAGGTATAGATCAAAGGCCTTCACAGTAGAGCCGATGGAGTAGCAAGAGACGAGTTTTCCTGGCCGCCAAATAAAGTCTCCTTGTCCCATTTCCTCTTGAAATGACCGATGTACCCGATCAATCCGAGGCTTCTCATAGTACAAGGCTTCGAAGGGCGAGTGCCGCCATAACTTTTTGTCAAATATAAGGCCGGGGAATCGCGCCTCCCTGAAAGAGTTATGGTGGGTAAAGATCAACTTTGAATCCACAAAAGCGGACGCAGAACGGCGACGATAGATCTGGCTTCCCATGTGCATGCAGCCGCAGTGTTTATCGCTAAGTGCATCACCCCCATCGACCTCCATCAAATGTTTATTAGAGTGGTAAAAACAGGCGTCGTCAATATAGAGATTTTTTGATGGCGAAAATCGTGGATCTGGTATCTGAATGGTCTAGGCCCTTGACTGGATTGTTGCTGAAAATGATTAGTAAACATTATTAAGCCCTTCATTACGATCTGAGGGGTTTCTAGCTTGCAAAAGAGAACTCATGTGCTCTCTTAATCCCTTTAATAAAATCCATAACCCTAATTTCCTACAGAACTCACGTAGGGTGTCAAACCGTCCGGCATTAAATTATTGAGATATCTAATTCGTAAATTCAAAAGTTATTAAAACGGACTCACTTTATGTACTATACTCACGAATATTCAAGGACTAGGGTGCAAATGTCCCTATTGTCTGGGTAACTGGTTAACAATGCATTTTTTTCTTTCCGGCCTACTACTTGCGCCTAGGTTGAAGACTATTTCTGCCGCCGATTCCTGAACTTTAGAAATGCTACTTGGGAATAATACTTATTTTAAAAATCTCCCGGATTCGTCAATATGTAAAATTTGTCTACGAATTTTTGATAAATGCCAATGAACCTTGCTGACAACTCAGTTTCGTCCTTAAAAATAGGTATCATGTTAAAATAATGGCTTTTCAATCTTTCGAGGAACGGGAATTCACAATTTTATCAAATTCTGAACTTATTGCAGGTTCCTTATTTTTATTGTTACAAGATTTTTCAACTCCTTTTTAACTTCAAATTTACATAAAAAACTGTTTTTATAAATATTTCCATAAGACTTATTTTGTTGGTTGTAGTATCACGCTAAAATTTATAATTTTTTTAATCAACTCACAGTGCTTCTCTCTCTCCCTCTCTCTCTTTTGCTTCCCTGTGAATTCCTGTGTTATCTCTTAGATTGATGGGTACCTGCGGTAAACAGTTAATTTTAAAAAATTATATTCACTATTCTTTTCCACATGTGTCCGTCCTAATGACCCTCTGCCAGTTTTAATTTCATTGCGAGAAACCCAGTTAAAAAAAGTTGTATTTAATATAAACATATAATCTTTGACACATCCAATACATATTACAGTATGTATCTAGTTAGGAGTTCCGAGTGGATCTGAAGTCGAAGAGAGGTCTTAACGCTTAGCTCGATAGTTTACGTCAGCATAGTTACTCAAGGTATAATGAAGATGTTCTATATATAAATATATACATATATGTGATATTATAATGATATTATATATATATTAGTTGATAGAAACTTTCAGAGAAGATTGTAGGATAGAGTTAGCTATTAGTTTATTACAATTCAAATGTAAAAACAAAGCACAAATGATTGGTTTTGTGGTTAGATATGTAACAACATACGTAACCCGAATTTATCCTTTTTCGGTGAGCGAGGATAAAGATTTTGTTTGCTTTGCGTAATGTTTGCAATTATTTTTATAAATTTTTAAATTTAATAAATTATTGTTATATAATAGAAATACTTTGTAGATAGATTGAATATAAAAAAATATTTATTCAGATATCTTGAGATGCAGTCTTATTTCTCTATGGTCTCTTATTTTGCCAACTTTGATTTCATCAAGATGTCAGCTTGTTAAAGGAAAGTGAAATCGACGCTGTCATCGGATGCCGTTTACGTAAATAACAAACTTGAATTAACTAGAACATTTCATTCAATGTTTTTCTTATCAACTATATAATCATATCAAAATCGTGAGATGGGGGTTTGTGTGATGTAGGTGTCAGAAAAACATTTTCTTTGCCGTGCCAACGTTTCGATCTTTATTGAAACCTTCTTCAGAGCGTGAGATTTACAAACGTTGTTTAAATTTAAGAAATACATGTAGGATGTGGAGAAGAAAGAAAGGTAAATTGTTGAAAAAATAGACTATGTAGCAATGTATGTTTGTATTTTATTTTATATGTTCTGTGTGATATAATGATGATATCTATTGATTATGATTATCCATATAGAAATTATTAATGCTATTACATGTGTCTGTTCTGTGCATGCTCTATTTATGTAAAACATTTCTACGAAGGCACGTTTATGTTTGTCTTGTTGAGATCATCATAAAAAAAATATATATTGCTTTGTATAAATTCACTTTTTCCACATCCTACATGTATGTATTTGTTAAATTTAAACAATGTTTGTAAATCCCACGCTCTGAAGATGATCTCAATAAAGATCGAAACGTTGGCACGATAAAGAAAATGTTTTTCTGAAACCTACATCACACCAGACCGCAGCTCACGATTTTTGAAAAATTTTAATAGAATCGTTTATGGTAAAAATATATAGATTTATATTTTTGTCGCTCACTGGTTCTTCCTAATCAGTACTGCAATTTAGTATTGTATTAGTAGTACTATAGTATTATATTTCTTCCATATGGTATAACATGACATAAATCTTTATTTTGTTCAAGAATTTGTTTCTCATTGAAAATTGAGTTGGTTACTTGTTTGTGCAATAGATTGAAAAAGTAATTACAGTTTACTATTTGCATTTCTTTAGAAACGTTATTAGAATTCCATTGATAAATGCCGTTTTAGTTCAAAAGTTTGAATATTTAACATTGAAAGAAAATATATGTTCCTGAATAAAAATCACAAGGCAACAGCAGGTTACAACATCCCGAAAGATTTATACCTTCCTTGGGAGTGGGTCTTTTATTATCGGAATTCCGGCTGACTCACATTGAAGAAGACCATTACGAAAAGCTATCATAGAATTTTTTTACCGTGCAAATAAATTGCACATAACAAAAGTAGCCACCTAATCTGCCTCATATTTGAGCAATTTTTCTACTCCCGATTTCTCGTTCTTCCTGTCGTTATAAAGATTAAATTTTGAGCCCAAAGCCATTCAAACAATTCGTTCTTTAACGACGTTTCCCCTTTACAGATACGACTTAATGTGCGGAGTCGTCGAGCAGGAAGCCTACCATCATTTATCTGCAGTTGCACTGGCCCATGGAATGCTTGACGAGGAAAGGGACGAAGTTCTTGAATCCTTTTTTAGAACCAATTATGAGGTAAGTGAAACAAGGTTACCACTGTTAACAAAATTTATATTGGATATAATTCTTTTCAGTACATTTGTATTTAACTATGTCACAACTCATAAGCGACATACATATATGTAGTTACAATCTCTCTAACATCGTCTAACACTAAATAATCAAAAGTTCAAACGTTAATGAATCAATGAACGAATTTACTACCTACCACTGCCAAATTAGTTTTGATTATCCATGTTATAACTGTTACATACTGGTAGAAATCTGTTACATGTCCGACTGGCCTTAGACACTGTTTGTCATATCCGTAAATTCAGCATGACGATAGAATATAGCTAACCTCTCTACATATTAAAAATAGTCCATACCAATTTTTCACACAATTCCCTTTCAACAATTTGCATCATCCTTTTCCAAACCAAGAGACATTGTTGCCGGTGTTCGTCAAGGTTCTATCATTGGGCCCATTCTGTTCTTTCTATATTTTAACAAAATATCTCTCCATAAGAATGTAAAAATTGGTGGCAATATCGTAAATTACTCTTCTTCTTAGAGGATAGACACATTATCGAACAGATTAGACCGGAAAATCAATTTCATTCCCCATGTCAGTTATAAAGGGGGTATCATCGTACTTTTCTCGAGTAACCAGTAACCATTAATTTTGTAAACAATGAGCCACTAGTACAGTTAAAATCTTTTGCTAAATAACACGGTATTGTGATACTTTTGAAGTGATTTGTGGCACATGTGCAAGAAGACATTTGGACCATCAAAATTTATTAAGCTGGCTAAAGGAGCTGAGTTTCTCAGTTCTGTTGGCCTTAGATCGTGTATTTATTTAATCGTTTTATTTAACTTGATTTTATTAAGTAAACAATTTGTGTTTGACAGCAGGGAGTTCGTTCAGAGCCACCAATGAATATTAACAAAATATTTTATATTTAACTTGCTACTAAAAGTTAAGGGGAATATTTAACGAAAAATTATAATAAATCAGGTATTAACTTTAGGTAAAGAAATATTTAAAATATGATTTAAAATTAATCAGGTTTTATTATAAATTTAACATTTAAAAAAAGGCAACGTTAAGTATATTACTCCATATGTCTGCTAGAGTAATGGTTACTTTAAGATAAAGATTGTATTATGATTAAGATTTTTAGAATTAAGAATTTTTATTTTACATTTGATCTTACAAGAGTTTCATTCTGGGTATTCGATTCGTTTAGTTTAATGATTAAAGTTCTTTCCGAAATTTTTGGGTTGGTAGTTTTGTACTCCTGACTGTAAGTTTTTCTGGTTCGTAGACCTGGCATGTAACTTGACGTACATTTATATTTTTCTTTGTTAACTAGAGCTCGGCTTCGACCAAGTCTTTCAAGTATGAATGAAATAGTTTCTATAATTATCAAGAAATATCGATCCGTTGTTTTTCTGTCAGCGTTGTTTTGGTTGTTCATATTTTTCTTTTCAGTTAACATTGTTTTGCATGGCATATTTTCTACGCTTTAATGTTAACCAAATTACGTTTTCAGAAGCATCCAGAAATCGCCCGTGCGATGGCGACGTCTGTCTACGAGGAGGAGATGAAAGGGAGGACATCGTCCAAAGTCGCTTCTGCCCTGATTGCCCGCGACACCACTCTCGGAATCCTCGGGGATTCGCAGATCGTTGTCCCCGTCGTTCAAACGGCCGCCTACCACTCCAAGCCCAATCCGAATATACAGACTTACTTGTACGTGTTCGAGCACCGGAACCTCCAGAGCAATTACCCTTCCGTAAGTAATACGAGCCAATTAAACGGCCAACCGCACAGAAATAGCGTCAGGTTAACAATCTATTATTCACGCGGAAAGAGGGATTGCTCCGCCCCGCGACCCTCCTACTCTTGGACTCCATTCAATTTTATATTAGAACTGAGATTGTACAATATTACACTACACCCGTATCTGTAATAGGCATTCAGTTTGTTCGAGAGGATGTCTTCTTTGTTGATATTTTTATTCGGCCTAAATACCTGAGGTCACTGACAACATTCCACGTTATTTTATTTTATTGGTAAAAATTTTGTTTTTCGCAGGTGTTTTTGATGAAGGTATTTAAACTAACCTTTTATTAGTTCATTTAGTTTTATCTACAACTGTACATGTGCAATGTAGCGTGCTTTGTTCTTCTTTTTTGTTGGGCCCAACCCTGAATTCGAAAATCGAAAACAAGGTCCCAGAGGTTTTTAACGATCGGACCTGACTACAATAATTTCTTATATTGGTCAGGCACCTTTTATATTTTATTCAAACCAAAATAAATATGACACCGAATGTTTGTTGAATTTGAAATTTTAATTATAATTTATTTCACACAACTTTACAATATATTTTATTAATTATTATTTTTAATTTAAAGAATCCTTTTAACATATAGTAAACTTTAATTTAAATCTTGTTTTATAGTTTTACCGTGCACTATTAGAGTGTGTGGAGGGGCATGGCGGTTCATTTAAATCTGAATGTTACACATGTATTATACACAACTATTGGCAACCGCTCTGGATTAATGAAATGGTATTAATAATTTAAGAGGTCGTTTGCTTTGTAATTTTTGGCCAACTTTCATTGTAATTCCAAAGGTGCGGCTGGGATGGGAAGTTAGCGTCCGAATAGATGGAAGTCTCTACAGCTCAAATGGAAGAGAGTAGCGGCATGTTTAGCCGAAGGTCTTGGGTTCGAATCCGGCCCATGACACTGACTTTTTTATATCAACTAAAAACCTTAATTGAATTGAAAGATATTAATTGGTCAAGCGGACCACGAAAACTAATGAATTTGTAATTTACTATAAAAACGACTGGTATTTTCTTTTGATGTATGAAAAATTATTGTTATGTGAAGTGCGTTAAAATTATGGATTGAAAACTTTATAATCTTTTAACATTGGAATATTTTGCCGATCCTTATGCTGAGCACCCGTACATCGAAATAGATGATTTTAATTCTAGCAAATGTAAGTCTTAAATAGTTATCTTTATCGGATGAGGAATAGGTTCATTGTATAAGTATATACAAGGACAAGTCTCACGACTGACTGTAAAGGTGATATGTTTTACCTTTGAGAGGTTGAACCCAAATGTATTCAACGTTTCAAGGAACTTGTATCAGAATTAGTTTTCTATATTTATCCCTGTTCAAGTAATACGAACTTTTCTGTAGTTTTTTCTTTCTTTTCGTTATAAAGGGAAAGTAGTTTTTTCCTTGACTAACTGTTTTTGGGGGGTTTTGTGAGGACTACATTTTTATCTTCCTGCTTTCTTTGTTTTTTTTTCATATATATTTTAACTAAGAGTTAGACTTGTCGATGTTTTCCGTAAGATGTTTTCTGATTGTACTTGTTCTATGTGTACGTCTTCTTTATGTATTTGAATGTGAATCATTTAACCTGTTGGACCTTTTTCGTTATTGTGCCTCCGCCCGACTCGACCGCTAAGATCTCTCTCCGGTCACTTAGGGAAATTCTCCTTACTGAAACATTTTATCACAGGTAAATTTAAAGGTATAATAATAATTAAGAATATAAACTGGTAATAAAAGAAATAATTTGAGTCCCTGGAGGACATTCACGTTGTTGCATTATATGACTGGTGCCACATAAATTTCCATAGACAGGAGTCCAATAAAGTTCGGCGGGTACGCCACTGCATTTGTTCCACGCTTTTGCTTTTCCGCATACACTTTCAATAGATGGTATGCGCACCAGTGGACGGGTAGATAAAATTGAGAAGGTGGTTCACTGTCATATGGAGGAAACTAGGATGGTGGGATAATGTTTCATATGCCTTCCACAGATCGGAGGTTTCGGAAGAACAAAACGTTCTGAAAAACAAAACATCATAACCAACAACGCACAAATAATAACTGACAACGGAAATAGCCGCCACCGAGACGGATCATCTAGCACGAAGACCACGCCCCCAGCGACAAGCGACTATATACACCTTACTCAGACTAAATGGCAGACAGTTTTTCACTGAAGATGGTGAGATAACTCAAACAAAAAACCCGAGAGTGAAGACAGATCCAGTAGTCTGCCGGAGTATGCCGGTCCAACATGAGTTCGCCAACTCGCAGATCTACCCATAATCTACGAAAATAGAGTTCGTATAAATGTCATGCGTCTAGTTTCACCAATCAACGAACGGGTTACGCTTTATAGTTTTATTGCCTTTCACAAAATTTAACGCTTATCTTTATTGTTGCGTTTTGACATAATTTTGTGAAATGTGTTTTCATTTTGCAATTGTGGCGGTAGTAGCTCTTGTTTTTATTTCTGTCCATGAAAGTTGAAGTAGTTTTATTTAACGTAGTTTTAGTAGGTAGTTTTTAAATAAATTCGACTTCCTTTTTTACTGGAGCGGCGTAGATTAGTTTAGGTCTGACTTATTGTATTTTTTATGTTTAATTTGAGTTGTGCTTTATTTGTAGACTTTCTGTTTTGCAGATTTGAAGGCTTGGGCAGGTTATTAGCTGATGGCTGAACTAATTGGTCTAGTTTAGATATATATTTCAATCATATAATACCAAAGTATGTATTTCCAAGGCTACAAGCCTCCGAGTGCTCCAGGTCCTGTTGGCGTTATTTTATAAACCGATAGATTTTAACTTTGCGTCAACAAAGTTGCTGAGGTTTGCAGCGTCAGCGGTAAAATGTAAAAGTTCCCTAGTAAAGTCTGAGATTTGAAAAGATCGGGCAGCTCGGTCCCATTAACTGCAATGTGAGCAGCGCCTGCTGGAATATTGCGTCCCCGCTGGCTAGGCAGATAAAACTCCTTTAAGCCGTGTCAGAGAAAGAGGCGCCTCGCCCAGGAACAGTTTAGATAAGACTTTTTATCTTGTAAAAACCGCAACGCTCTAGGAGGACTGCTTGAAAATTAATGCCTTTTAACAATGAAACCGAAAGATTAGTTGATAATGATCTAATTTCTGGCTTGACCTACTGTTAGATAAATGAGACACAATAATGTCAATCATGTGAAAGAAATCAACATTTTTTCGGAAATAAGACATAATATTAGATTTTTGTAACAAAAGAAATAAATGATTATACAGAAATCGTGAGATGCGGTCTGGTATGATGTAGTTTCAGAAAACCATTTTCTCCATTGTGCCGACGTTTCGATCTTTATTGAGATCATCTTTCGAGCCTGGGATTTACAAACATTGTTTAAATTTAACAAATGATAGTGTTTTTAAATCCCAGGCTCAGAAGGTAATCTCAATAAAGATCGAAACATTGGCACCATAAAGAAAATGTTTTTCTACATCCTACATCTCATCAGACCGCATCTTAAGGTTTCTGAAAAATCATCGAGAAACGGTCGCTTATCACAACACAAAATAAATAAATCGTTTTGAAACATAAATCCTGAAATATAATAATAAAGAACAACATAAACTTAACGGAAAATAAATGAATGGGTTAAAGAATGATAGCTAAATAAATATACAGGGTGGTGAATTTTTCGATACACCAAAGGAAAAAAAAACTGTTCCTCCTATTACAATGGAATCTGCCGCATTTTCTAATTAATGTGAGATTCATGGTAATCAATAAAAAAATACTAATTGTGCAATATAAAGGTGTTAGTAAATGAATTCCGCAAACAAAAAAATCTTTCTATATTCCGTGCGTGCTTGTGTGACGGAGAGAGAGAGAGAGAGAGAGAGAGAGAGAGAGAGAGAGAAAAGAACAGATGATAATTAAAAAAATTATGATATCCTTTATTTATACACTCAAAGTTATTTCATTTTTAAATCTTCAACTTCTAACTATTCTTCTTTAACTTTCTACTGTAAGAACACCTGTACTTTCATTGTTTTGCTTTTAAATTGAAATTATATATCACCTCTTCCCAATTACTGTTAGAGAAAGAAATTCTTTATAGTAAATTTTCGAATTCGGGTAGTTCCTCAATAAAGAAGGCATGAAATATAAAACAGCGAGAATAGAATGACCCAGTGAAGTGCTCACTTTCTTGATCAGTTCAGTTGTCTGAATGATTTTGAATTATTTTTCAGGCCGAGGGCAGTGTGCAGGGGGAGGATCTGGAGTATGTCCTTGGAATCCCTTTTGAAGACAGGAGTGTTCCAGTTCTGACTAGGTACTCACAAGAAGAGAAACTGCTCTCCGAATATGTGATGACTCTGTGGACCAACTTTGCCAAAACAGGGTACGAGAATTTATACAAATCTAGTTCTAATCACAAAAACCTACTGAACATCACAAGAAAAATCATTGTCAATTGTCACATTTGGCGTTTGTCTATCGAGGGCATAAATCGAGTGCTATTTTCTCAGATATACATAAATCTAAAAAGCTGTTAAATTTAAAAAAAGCGCATGGATCAAATGGAATGAGTTTGTCGAATATTAATTTGAATTTTCTTAGCAGAGAACAGCTGCGCGTTTTGACCTTTGGACTACGGCCAGACCGGTCACTCCTCAGGTCATCCAGAGTCTATAATTAAACTGAAAATAGACAATCGCTCCCTGGAAATAACACATGTTAAATTTATTTATAAGTACACAATGACACACCGCAAATCTATTTAATAGACTAATTTGTTATAATCAAACATTTTTTATTTTATATTCTTTTTGATAATAAAAAAAACCATTCCCTGCAGGGACCCTAATGCTCCAAGAAAATTTAATTACTACACGGGTTCTTCGAGATACTGGGATATTTTGAGCAGCTTGAAATGGCCAGAATTCAGACCGAACCAGTCGTACATGGCAATTAGTGAGTGACGTTTTATTGCTGTTTTTAAATTTAGGTGACATATAAAACAGAGAGAATCTTTTAGAAACGATGGAGTTTGATTGTTCGTTCTTGATTAAAAATCTCGTGGCTTTTTTTTAATGAGTCGTTCATTGTTCCAGATTATCCGCCCCACAGAAGTTACCGTTATAAAAGCAACCTAGTCAACTTTTGGTCTAATATCCTTCCTTCCCATCTGAGGGACATAGGCGGAAAACCACTCAAACCGGTACAGTTCTGTTTGGTAAAATCATCTTCATCACTTCGTATAACATCCATTCGACACTGTGTGACTAACCGACGTTTCATCATATTCAAAGCCATTTCTTCTTCGTAGAGTGTTTTAGAATAGAACAATTTACGTTTTTATGAGATAGCCTATAATATTCGACTTTCTATGGTATGATGTTGTCGTCTTAAGCACAGAATCACTTACCAGCTTAAATACTTTGTACGGAAAGAGTAAAAGAAATTACAGATCCCTTTGGGTTTTGTATTTAAATGTCACATTACTATAAATGAAAGTGTAACGCATGAATGTTCTTCTTGTTTTAAAAATAAAGATGAATAAATTTTGTCTAATTACAGTCGCAGAACTGGTACAGCCCGGATCGTAGACAAGACACTATCGGAAACGAATACCACCGAGCACCGCCTCAGTACAAACCCGAACCGTATCATCCAAGATCTCCGTCGGTGCAGAGCGTCAGGCCCACCGAGACGCCCGACGACGCTCCGGAGGTGGAGAAGACGGAAGAAGGCGACAACGGCCACGTTGCGACTGCTTCGTCATTTACGCTAAGCGTAGTTATAGTTATAGGGATATTTTTTGTTTTAATAAACCTGGTACTATTGTTGTACGTGTTGCGGCAGAGAAGGAAGAATGTCCGGTTAGATTTCAAATCGCGTTTCAGATTCGGCTCGAATCCGAGTATTCCAGATCTTGACACGGAGCCGAAACACGAAATCAAAAGCATATTGAAATCGAACGAAATCTTGTATGACACTATCAAAAAGCCTAGGAACTATTCTGGGTTTAATAGCCAAGGGAGTTCGAGCACGGTCACGATCGATCCGCACGCCAAAGTCGCCGAGTGGATGAGCCACCGCACGAAACCTGGAAACATGATGAAACTGAGGACTGACAAGTCTTCGGAAACCGATAAGCCATCTGCTACGATATCCAGAATCGGGAGAAAAGTAAAAAAAGTTTCCGTCGCCGTAGACGCCACTCCAGAGTCGAGGAGCGCCAGTGTCCTCAAGCAGATCCCAATTGAAATCTCAAAATCTCTAGACAGCGGTAAAAGCAGGCTCGGTACGAGACCCGTACTCCAACGATCCGACGCTGTTTCCGATGACGAGCCTTCTGTTCACAGCAATAGGCTGTCCGATCGCGTGATGGAATCCGCATCCCAGCCGACATCACCTCAAGAGGAAAAAAAACTCAAATCTTTTGAGCCATTTCCTAAAGACATAAACGTGACTTGCCGCGATGATATGGAGGAAACTAGCATGACTCCTGAAGAAGCTCTGGACAACATAAAAAGAAGAAATTTTCCCAAGGTTTTGCCTGATTTTCCAGACGAAGAGCCTGAAGGTTGTTCTCTGCTGAAAAGGATGTCCTTGCCCCAGTCGGAAGACGGCAGATCCCTCAAGAAAGTGCCGCCTCCGCCACCTCCACGGGTCTCGACGTTAGGGCGCAAGCCATTGAACCGCAACACGGTCCCCAATTTCATGACAACTCACAAAGTCCTGGAGAACATGGACGTTGGCCTACATGAAAAGACAGAGAAACCGGAGAAAAGACCTGAGCCAAGGGTCATAATAAAGCCGACGCTGACCGACCCCAACCTGAAAAAGGGCAATTCGAAGATCCCAAGGGTCACACCGCCTCAACCCACTGAGAAAATACCGCCCGCGACGCCGCCAAGCAAACGGCTAGTAATCAAAGGCGAGAAGCCGAAAAAACAGCCGGGCGGCGTCGGCGAGAAGTTGGTCGTTCACCCGGTCAAAAAATCCGCATCCGCCGAGACCGCGACTACCTCCGGCACTTCGGGAAGTTCCAAATCAAGTACTTCCACTGTAAAAAAATCAAATTAGTTTTTTAAAATTTCCTCTCGAAGAAGACTGGTTACTTTTAGGTCATTTTAACGCATAATGTACAGTTTAATTTTTTAGTACTTACTTTGTACGTTAATTATCTTCTGTAGAATATTAAAAAAGAAAAAACATCTTTGCTATATGAAGGTTGGTACCTGTTAATGTAAATATACATACCATAATGTAGCATTCAATTATTTTTATCGTAAAGTATTGTATTCTATTGTTTTCAGTATTCGTTTGAAAATATATAAATATATGCGCGTATTTACGTCATGATACTATAAGCAAATACGATGCTATTGACATTGTGACTTTGTGAATATCCAGTGTTAATATCCGTTAGTCACTCGTTTTGTTGCGAGAGATAAGAGTAGAGATTTGTTTTATTATGTTTTAATGCGTTATTTGGAACAATTCAGAACATTTTCCTACCTGATAAATCCATGTTGGACAATGATTTTGCTAAATATTTTTATTTGTTTTATGTAAATAAATAAATACTTTGAGCCAGTATTCATAGTATATTTCATATATATCAAGAGTGCAATTTCAACGCACGTCATTGACGCAACAACAGCACTGTACAAACATATAGTGATAAATCGTAAAATCTGGACATGTGTATAATTTACAGAAGTATCTCTGACAGTCTTAGTGCTTCAGACCACGTCACAGATGATCAACCAGAACACGTTCCATCTATTTGTCTCTTATTTCCCATTTATTCTGATTACTCTTGGTTAGGACGTGTAGAGCCTTACAATAAATTGTTTTATTATAATAACTGTGATTGGGGCTGACAGTGGCGAAATACCGTCTATACGAAAAAATAAATAAATTTGTATTGTGTTATCGCCGTGAAAATTTCACAATATTATAAAACGACGGTTCAAAATACAACTTTTGTACAGGTTGTTTTAATTGTGCATTTCCCGAGCTTGGAAAACGACATCTTGGATAAGGAAGAATGAACTTATCCGTAAAATACCTCCAACCCTCGTCTTGTTTTTCCGGGTAAGACTGTGTCCCTTTTTTCCGGACTAAAATCAAATTAAACGAGACCCCATTCGTAACGGTCACGCTGCTACTAACTCTCCGTAAACGTTATGTATTACTTGGTGAAATTGGTATTTATGTGAGCCAGCGGTTTGGGCTGAATCTACCCGATATAAAATATTACTTGATTATCTTTCAAATATATTTTTATATTATTTAAAATTTATAACAATAAAATCTTCATCTCTTTACTTTCCAAATCCTAAATAAACTAATGACAAGTACAAGAATACCCAGTAATAATTTTATTTGTTGAAAATCCTTTTTCAAGAATACAAATCTGTCAAAATTACGGTGATTGTAGTGATGTAAGTAATTCTAGTACTATTGTAAGATAGTTTTAGTTGTTTTTTTCAGGAAATTACAACTATTTCAAAATCTTCTTTTATTATACCGATTTACAGTTCTATTATACAAACGTTTGTAACAAAATAGAATTGTAATTTACAGTTTACGGTTATCTACTTCACGCCCAGCGCCATAAAATTCCGCAGGTCCAAGTTTGTTTTCTCAAATAAAAATTTCGAACATTAAATGCATAGATGTATAGACGTTAATAAAAAAAATTTTCTTATTTCTAACTATATCTACTTTTATTTTTATATTTATTACAACATACTTATTTTAATGTAAATCCTATTAAAGATGGACAAAGATGCATAAGTTCTAACAAAAATATTTAATTATAATGATTTGAAACAAAATTTACCAAAAATCCGAAAAATCATTTAGTGATAAAACGAATTTAACAACAAATCATTGCATGGTTTCGCTCGCGTTATATTATTTCATACATTAACAGCAAAACTAGGTAAATTGTTAGTTAAATTTTAATCTACCACCAAATGCATTTCCGGAGGTTTGGTCAATTTCATTTCATCATAATTACATGAGTTTTATAAACTCTTGAATTAACATTAGTATCCTGCATTCAATATAACAATAAAAATACATACAGTTTAATAATTGTTAACAAAAAATTGTCGGGTGTCCTTTTTTGCTTTTGGATGTTTATTAACGGTCGGAAATTGCCCCGTTTTTAATTTTTTTTAGAGAGAAGGAATGTTTATTTCATTAATTGGTTACATCAATTTATACTTGTTTAGAATTAAATGCTTTCCCGAAAAAAATCATAGAAAAATAATCATACAAATATATCGTACAATCACAATATTTATTTTGAAAGTAAGGGTGGTTACTTTTATTTTCTAGTTTTGAGTAAACAAAGTGCATTTGAAATTGCAAAAAATTTTATTTAATGTTATGTTCTCTAAACATGAAAAAAAATCAACGGTCTCGTGAATTTTATGGCAATTAAGAAAATTAACATCTTAAAAATTAGGAATTGTAATTTTCTTTCATAAATAACTCAATGACTAATTACAAATTTGAAAAAAGCAAAAGTATGTAGTAAAAATTAATTGAAATTACAGTTTAATGTTCAAGGCTTCAGTTATATTTAAAGAATAAATGTCATGCCAATACTGTTAGAATTTGTAATTTATTTTCTCTGTTTACAGTTTCTATCGGTATTCAATCATTAGAAATGGGTTAACTTTACTCTATTTAAATTTTGAACATTTTAAATTCTTTAATCGAAATTTTGCAAATTAAACAATTAGGTAAAACAGTAATTCTAATAATCGAATTTTTGAGTTTTAGGTAGTCCAGTATGTTATCAAGTGGTCTAAGTATCTTTTTAACATTTTTTCCAAACCTTCAAAGCATAAATAAAAATTTGATACAATCAAAAAAAGTTGGCATAATCAGCTATTCTTTTATTATTTTGTTTGACGATGACTTGGTAACAATGTTAGCGCTGGGGTGGCGTAAAATGTGAAAAGTTGTTTATACCATTACGTTTACCATGTGTAATTTTTCGTCTGTTCGAACTTTCTCGAACTTTTCTTTTAAATTAGCCCTGCTCTTTCCTACGAAACCTTATCCGAAGAAAGTAGTTCCAGTTTTAGAAGATTCTATGCAATCTTAAGTTTTGCATTTATTTTTAGTCAGATGTTATGAGATGATCAATCATTATTCGGTCCTTTCTTAAATCAAGACTTTCAATTTTATCAATTGGTGGATGGTACTTTTTACTATAAAGACCAATATTTCCCTCTTTTTTCAACTAGGCCAAACTGTTTGTCGCAGAAAATATCTATTAAGAAATAACTCACGTCTAACGATTGTGTTGAATGATTTTTATTTATATTTTCTATAAAATGGCGGTTTTTGTATATAAATAATTTCAGAAAGCGAAAATGGTTTTTATTCAATGGCTACATTTTGCCTTTGCTCAACCCATGTTTAATGGAATTTTGGCGGCAAAACCGCTTTTATCTCGTTAGCCTCTACTAACTGAACGTATAAAAAGTTAAATCTTTCACTTATATCCTTATGTATTTGCACAATTCGATTGTTGCAATATTACTTGTTACTGTTGATATTTGTAAAATTCCATAAATATTGGCAGTGGTAGGAAAGATTGGCCGGCGGCAAAAGTATAAAAAAACATTTTTTATTATTTTTCATTTAAAAAATGTAACCAGATTTAATATAAACGATTTCCAGGCCGTTACAACAGTACAAAAATGGTTGTTCATAGTCACTAGTGATAACTAGTTGTGTGGCCTAATAGAATTTTAGACCAACATAGTTATTTGATATTTATAAATTGTTAATTTTAAGGAGTGTATAATTTAAGTAAACTGTGTTGATTCGTTATATTTTTTTACTATATATCTGTTTTATAAACTGTTTTTTTTTAAACTAGTGTTATACAAAAGACTACGGTTTGCCACCTATTTTGACGCCACTACTTTGGACAATTTGATAAATAGGTCATATAATATTTATCAGTATTAACAATTTGCATGTCCGCAATGTATTTATATTTTAATAGCTTTGTTTTTATGATTATTTTAACTACTCAATCTTCCATGGTACTTGTTTGATCTGTTATGTTGTAATGCAATAAAAAATTGTAAAATAAAATTATTTATTTGGTGTTTTTTTATATCTCTACCAGCAGCTATTTTTAAAATAAAATTCGTAATTTGTTTTATTATTACTGAACTTTACGTTATAAACATAATTCAGTTATATTTCTAGAAAGAAAAAAAGCTGTATGTTTAAAACTGCTTTTCCTAACCTCATTTATTTATGTCTACAACTGTACATATAACATGCAGTTGGTATTTAATATTTTAAACTGACCATTAATCAGCAGTATAAAGGAAGATACTCTATTTTAAACAGCTCTGGAATAATGATTTATGAAGTCTCTTATCCGTATTCTTTTCGGTCGTGGGTCTTGAGATAGTTGTATTTGTGTGATCTTTAGATTTACTTTGTGTTTGTAGTAGTTTTTGATGTTGGGCGATTCAACTTAGATTGGAAACATTGTAATCTTTGAATAATGAACTATTTGGCTGATTCATAAAAGTGGCCTGCATATAAAGAAATAGATTTGTCTAAGTATGTAGAGAGATTTTATTATAATGGACATTTTTATGGTCGGAAGTGAAGCATTTTAAATTGTTAAGTTTCTGATTTTTTAATAGCATATCTGGATTCTAAGTTATTCTTAAATCAAATGTAAAACTTAAAAGGTTACTTTGCCGGATTGAGGTTCATTGTATATTTTGTGTAGAGTTTAGTTACCGTTAATAGATAATTATTCTGATATCGTGAGATGCGGTCTGGTGCGATGTAGGTTTCAAAAAACATTTTCTTTGTTGTGCAACGTTTCGATCTTTATTAAGATCATCGTTAGGGCCTGGGATTACAAACATTGTTTAAATTTAGAATGTGAAAAAAGGGATTATACAACGCAAATAAATATTTATTCAGATATCGCGAGATGCGGTCTGGTGTGATGTAGGTGGCACAAAAACGTTTTCTTTATCGTGCCAACATTTCGATCTTTTATTGAGATCATCTTCAGGACCTGGGAATTATAAACATAGTTTACATTTAGAAAATACACATAGGATGTAGAAAAGTGAATTTATACAATGCAAATTATATTTTATATTCAATCAAAATATCTTCTATCACATAAATTAAACAAATTGCTCTTATCCGATAACTTCAAAATACTTTTCAAAAATTATAAAAAAATCCAAACACTGTTTAGTGACTGGGAGTTTGTGGCCCTGAGAAGGGCCGGTGTTGTGTTTGGAGAGAAGCCGTGACGACGGATCGAGACCGCGACCGTGTGCGTGGCGCCGTTGGTGGTGGTCTGTGACCATGAGTAGTCCGTTGGCTGAAGTCCAGTCGTAAGGAGTCGGGTGACTACGCAGAGGCCGAAGTACTGGGGTGCAGCATTAGCCGAGAGCAGCGTTCGCGGCCAAGTGGGCCGTTTAGAAGGCGTGATCAGGCTAATGCTGCGAGCACTTGTCGTTGTGTGTTCTTTCAGTGATGGCTCGTCGGAATGACGAGGAGTCTTCTAATGTCATCCATCAGTGATGAGAGAACTCGTCTTGTGGACGATTCTGCTTATGAAATCTATTAGTGATGTTTGAGACCTCGTCGCATGGACGAGTCTCCATCTAGCGATGCAGTGGCGCAGCGCCTCTGCTTATATAGGGAAGTGCTCTACTCTGAGTGGCTGCAGAATGGAGGGCGAGAACATTCTACAGATCGTAGTGGCATCTAGCGGTAGCTTCAAGAGGCCAATACACACTGTTTTCCAAAATTAAAGACCCCCCACACCAATTACAAATAAATCTGATGTAATCTACAAGATCAATTGTTTGAACTATCCAGACACTTACATTCGTCTTTCATCCTAATATCTGGACAGGAGAGTTAAGCAACATATCTATGATCCTAAACAAAATCCTACAGCACTCGCTACCCACCACTTTAAACACCAACACACTTGACTTCAAAAATCCAAAAATACAGAAGAAAACAAATTTAAACGTAATTTTTTAAAAATGGTTTACATCAACAAGGATAAACACAGCATCAATTACAGAACAGATACATACAAACTCAGTCGCAGCTACGCCAACATCATTAATCAAATTCAATACAGATAACATACATATGTAACACGTTTATGAATACATATCAAATATTTTTCGCATAATCTAATTGTTCAACAATCTAGCTTTCCTTTCCCCATTTATCCCTTTCCTATTCCTGAAAGAATAAACTGGCCGAAACATTACAAGAATGGCACACTTACACAGAAGTCTGATGGTATAAAAAATATATTTTGCATTGTATAAATTCACTTTTACAAATTCTGTATGTATTTTCTAAATGTAAACTATGTTTGTAAATCTCAGGCCCTGAAGATGATCTCAATAAAAGATCGAAACGTCGGCACGATAAAGAAAATGTTTTTCTCATACCTACATCACACCAGACCGCTTCTCACGATATCTGAATAATTGTATATTTTTATGTTATGGAGTGTAAAGGTGATGTGTTATGACTTTAAGGGCTTAAACGTTATTTTTCCAAGATTGCTCTAGTTTTCAATTGTTGACATAACGTAATAAAATGAAGGGAAGCCTGTATAGTAGAGTAAACTGTTAATACGGTGGCGTCATCTGTGTATTTTCATTTGTGAGTATCCAGAAATAAAATTTGTCTACAGCAAGCCCTGTAGCACAGCTGGGCGCACTTCTTTTATCACAGAAATCTATGATTGCGGGTTTACTGCGAAACACTCCTTCTGGTCTGATTGATTACAGTCGCGTACAGTTTCTGTGTGAGATATAAAGTCATGTAGTCTGTAACATGTAGATGAGTAGTGGAATGATGAGCTCCAAACTCAAACGATGGCCCGGTAAAATGTTCTTGGAAATAACTATAGAGACTGTTTTAGAATTAATGTTTTAAATAATTTGAAAACAACGGGTAACAAACTATATCGGAAAGATGATGGGGAGTTCACTTATATATTTGGCTTCAGGGTCATTTGAAAATAAGATAGTTCCCATTCTATAGGAAAAATATGCCTATATGTCTTCCAATAATTTATGGCCTAATTAGACATGTTTCTATAAAGTATATCCTGAATATTTAATATATATTTCATAATATCTGAGTACTGTGCTCCATTTTAAAAGACAAATGAAAATTTACAAGATGTTGTGTATAATAGAAATGATGAAATAATGACTTAAGTATAATTAGAGTACCCGGGCCGTTGAAAAAAATGTAATAATTTTAGTTAAGGTTATGCTAAACTCAATTATGAAACGCTTTCAACCCGATAGTTATCTATATACATTCGTTTTTGGCGGAGGCTAAGCTTACACTTTTGACAGACGATCCATTTGAACTGTCGTCTTTGAAAACGTGTTCGTACATTTCCTTTCAAACGGTTGTCATTCAAACAGTATCAACATCGTTTATCGTGATATTAAGTTGTATTTCTGTCAATATGTTAATTCTGGTTTGTTAAGGTCATGCTTTTCTGTTAATTCCAACCGTCCATGGAAAAAGCTTTGTACAAAAACAAACCTTTCACTTACAAGACCAGGTCAGTTCTCCAACACATGTACTGTAAACAACAGCCCTTCGACATCCTGTTACTTCCAAACGAATAATTTCACTTAGTGCATAAAACATGATATGCAAAATATATATAAGGACAACGATGAACGTACCAAAAAGAAGAAGTTACCGAACAAATAATTTCATTCAAGGAAGCTAATTTATAAATATTTCTGCATCAAATCGTTTAAATACAAAAAATTGAACCGAAAATTGATTATTATTGTGTTGATTAATGACCGTTAGTCTATGATTATTCGTATAAAAGATTATATGCTTGGCGCTGGCAAAAAAGAAATAATAATTTCTAAGTAGGGATGGTTTTTCAAAAGGAAGAAGTTTAGAAGTTTGGAATAAATATATTTATTGACAAAGTATTTATAATTTTGTAAACATATTCTAGCGGGGTATATCATAAACTATTGTAAGTATTTAAAAGTTACTCAGGGCAACTAGGTTGGCATGCCCTTCTACGCCAAGGTCCTAAGAAAATATCCTGTTTGAGAGACAGAGAAATTCAAAGCGAAACTCTTTACGTAGGTCTTGTAAAGGTTTATTTTTCCTATTGACCAAAAAATTTCTTTCAATTGAAAATTCATTTTATCTAAGGTCTTTGTTGAGATGAAAATTATAATCAATGATTGTTCGTAAATCGTGAGATGCGGTCTGGTGTGATGAAGATTTCTTTATCATGCCAACGTTTCGATCTTTATTGAGATCATCTTCAGGGATGGGATTTACAAATATTGTAAATACATGTAGGAAGTAAAAAAGTGAATTTATAAAAAGAATTTTGTATTCAATCAAAGCATTTTTCCTTACTCAAAATGTTTGTTTCCTGCATTATTTTGCCATTCTTGCGTGACGTGTTGAGAGTGCCAGTGAGATATTGCTGGAGATATTTTTTCCCACATTCTACATGTATGTATTTGTTAAATTTAAACAATGTTTGTAGTTTTCAACTAGCAATAATACTGTGCGCACCCCACCAATACGTGGCAAGGCGTCAGGTGGCATCGGGTAGCGTCGCATGGCGTAGCATCGGGTAAGTGTGTTTCCGGCTTTATCCTCGGAGTCTCGATACCATTACTGAAAATTTTCTAAAAATGTACCTCCATGTCCAACTCCATTAATTGAAAAACTCTTATTGAGCCACACAATATCCAGTACGCATACATAAATAAATATTGGTTAAAACGTAAGAATAAAGACAATAATTTATCAATAAACGTTAGTCCTGGGGCGTCGGTGTAGTAGTATCTTACTGCAGAATCTTTTATTCGATGCTGCAATGACATCGGGGTACGTCGAAATGTTGAGATTTCATTGTTATGTAGTGTTCCTTACGTAAAAATGCGCACCAGTTGTGAATGTCGGCACTATGCTTTGAAGCCGGTCCCTTGTCTCTTCTTAACGCTTTGTCTCCATTATTTTCTTCTCAACCTATTGTTCAGATGTTCTTTCAATATTTGCGAATTTATCATCCTCTCTCACTCGCTGAATCTGTCTCTCCCCGCACGATTATTTTCTGTAACCCTATGAAAAACCTCTTCCTTAAAAATGAGTGAATTTAATTTCCCTATGGTGAAATATTGAGGTTGAATCCTTTTCCCAATGTATTCGACGCAACAGCTAAATGTAGAAAAATTCTTGTTCATGACTATCCCAACCTGCTGAAGGATACGAACTCCGAAATAAAGTGTAATTTCCCTGCGACAATTATCGCTGTAGATGGCCCCGGTCACGTCGACTGAGCTCTAAAGAGCTAATCTCTACCGGAGTCCTGTCACTTCTTCCCGTTGTATAAACTATCACAGGCTCCTGGAAATTTGCTCAATATATTATACACCAATACGTTTAGGATTTAATTTAAGATTCGACGTTAATTCGAAAGTTTCTGTTATACAGACTGACACCCAATTTTACAATATTAATCCCTACATGCAAATCTCAACAATACTGCTACGGCACTCTACTGCCGATACATATTTCAAAACAATCTAAATATATTTTTACCAGTATGAACTGTAGTTCATCGAGAAAAAAGAAAATTTACATAAATTTCAAATTGATTGAATTTTCGAATGTTACACTTCAAAGTCCGTTACACTGATACAATTAAATTGTTTACATGCTGTTAATTACGAAGTTGTTTCTTCTTCAATTAAAATGGCGTAAATTTGCTTAATATCTCTAGTGCACCTATTTTCGACTTCCGTCATCTCCATCTGAGGTCTGCGTTGAACATGGCATTAAGTCTATATGTACCTGTCTACAACGTAACAGTTAGGTCATGTGGGTCAGAGGTGAATTTTAATCATCCTCTCTTTTGCAAATTACGCACAATAATAAAGCTACTATAATTTCAAAATGTATCCCTTTGCTTTTTTAATGATTAATCAATAATTTATAACAGATACTGTGAACATATTTCGTTTTTAAACCGATTTATTGTTTATCGCAGTCAATGAAAATATGATGTGTATTTCATGTTAGATTGTAGTATTATTTTAAATGTATTGATGATTAATCAGTTTAAAACGTATAATTGATCAATTTTACATATGGTAAGAGCATTTTTTTTTGTGTTTAATTTGTTATAGGTAAAATCTCTTGTTGGTTTTATAGAGCTTAAACCTTAAGTAACCTTAAGTTCTTGAATTTATTTATTTTCTGTTCTTCTATTCCCCTGCTATTTTTCCAAAGGCAGTGAGAAAATATGGTTAAGCCGACCGTTGATCCATTCAAACTACGAGTGGGCGGACTCCAGTTTTTCCTTCCTCCTCGGTCCTTTCTCCTCTCTCGATTCATTATTTTCGAAGTATTGCAAAAGGATCCCGAAGGAAAAAAGGGCGACATGCACATTGTTGAGAACTGTGATGTTGTTAAAATGAGTTGCTCCTCGGCAACGGCTTGGAGCTCTCTCTCTGATGAGGAAAAAAAAGAAAATCATTTTTGCGACAAAATTAATAGAAACATACGCTTTAAAATGTTTTACTATGCCTCAAAAAATATTGGATTTTGTTTTTATAATTTTAAACTGAATATATTTCATTGTGAATGAGTGTTGCCATTGGTAAACCTCTACAAGTGACTGAAATTACAAATTTAACATATATGAACATATTTTTTAAATACAACATTAGTTACCTTTCTTAATACAAAACATCGAATTTTAATGTCAAGCTGTGACAAGGGTTCATCATCAATTTTAAGAAATCATTTATTTGTGGCACTAGGACGTAATATATTAGGCAGGTGCCCAAGCGTTTTAGCCAATGAGCCGTATGAGGCGAGAAAATGTTATTTGAAGTACTTTATATACCTACGATACTTTTTTAAATATGGATTACTAGTTTTGTTGTGCATGTGTTAAATAGTTATAATAAATCTTTTATAAAATAACATTTTTCATATATGTTTCAATTATTTCAATTGATTATAACTTGTGGTTAGGCGGGCCGCGGTAGCCGAGTGGTTAAGGCGTCGGACTCTCGGCTATAGACCATGCGGTCGTGGGTTCGATCCCCACCACCTTCGCCTCTCAAATTTAGATGATCTCATTAAAGATCGAAACATTGGCACAATAAATAAAATGCTATTCTGAAACTTACGTCACACCAGAACGCATCTCACGATTTCTGAATAATCATCGATTATAATTCTCATCTCAACAAAGACTTGAGATAAAATAAATTTTAAATTGAAAGAAATTTTTTGGTTAATAGGAAAAATAGGCTTTTACAAGACCTACATTGCGCTTTGAATTTCTCTGTCTCTCAAACAGGATATTTTCTTAGGATCTTGGCTGAGAAGGGCATGTCAACCTAGTTGCCCCGAGTAACTTTTAAATACTTACAATAATTTATGATATATCCCGCTAGAAAATGTTACACTATTATAAAATGAACTTTGTGAATAAATATATTTATTCCAAAATTATAAACTTCCTCCTTTCGAAAAACCATCATTTATCGCTACTTAGAAATTATTATCATTATTGTTATTGTTATTATTTATTTTTTTTGCCCACGCCTCGCATATAATTTTTTTAGCCTTCTAAAAATTGTCTCCTTAGCTATCTTATGTGTACAATCTTTTCTGAGTCTTCTTAGCCTCAAACAGAAGATTCGGTATCTTGTTTTTTGTTACCTTCCCACACGTGATATAATATTCATAGAAATAATATTTATACACATTTTCATAACCTACATTCATACTAATTAACTAACCTTCACTACAACCAAATTGAAGGTAGGAAGATTATCGTGATCTTGCGGCCTCCTTTCTTTCACATTAATAAATACAGTCAAATGGTATTTACAAATTCCACTCATACACTAAACTTTCCTAATCCAAATTGTTTGACGGGCCTGTGGAGTACTCGGGATCTCTCGACAGCCACTTCCTTTCACGCATCACCTCTCACGCTGATATATACATTCATTGTAGACAGGCCACTGCAATTCGGAAGTGTAGTACCAACGAAATGCCAATGACCGCTCCCTCACAACGTACTGCAAATATAAGACATACCTATACTAATTTGGTGGGAATGTGAGTACGTGATATTCCGTCACAGCTACACCCATGCATATTTCGACATTCACGCAAATAAATACATTCATATAAATCGGTTATATATAGGCATTCGCATTGATTAATTGTAGGCACATTCCGTTTATCATCACTGTTTCGCTTAAGCATTTTCGTTATGTCTTTCGGAAGGCCACACCGTACTACTAACTTTTATTAACAATTGAAAAGTTAACAAATATGACATTCCATTAACAATTTTAAAGCTGTTTTCAAATAGACGTAAATTAAACATTGTGATCACTACATCGCATGTTGCCAATGCACATACTTTTTGATATGGAAATAAAAATAATTTATAAAATATTTTATAATAAAAATATAAATTTATCGTATGAAGTTTTTCCTCTTTTCGGCTGGCCCAGCAGCTATTCCCGGCTTTTATCTAGCATTTAACCTTTTTGTGTCTTGCATTTGTCTTATTATCCCAATCATTGATGTTTAACCCTTCCACATCTGATTACAATTGTCAGTTCAATATGAATTTCACGGATTGTAAATGATTTTCTAACCGAAGACTGGCGGATCTCTAGCGTTCTCTAAATACTGCTGAGACCTCACCCCTAACTACTCATAACAACCGTTGGTATCCCAGGGAGCTTTTTATGTAGGGTAAACAGTTTATTTAAGAAGGAATTATTATTTATTGCATTATACATCTATTTCTTATAAGAATTAATCACAGCCCAAAATTTTATTTTTATCATCGTTTCGGACCGTTCCAGGTTCCCCTTCAGGTTTAAAATGGCTAAAAATTCATTTCCTCGAGTTTAAAACCGGTTTTCCTAAAGATTATAATCATGTAAATAACCACTTTTTTGAAATGCTATGTCCATAAATGATAACGTTGATAAAAACTCGAATGACTTGTGCTCGGTTATGCCGGTGAGTTAAAAAGGGGGTGAAGTAAGTAAAAGTTGAATATAGCGTTCGGCAAGAAGTACGTGGGTTGTCGCGTTGAGGGAGCAGAAAGCCAATTATGCGTAGATACATTCGAAGTAGAACCGTGTAAAGCATTTGCCGTTTAAATATGCAGGCAGCATACCCCGCCTGTTCGTCACCTTAATATGCAACGGGACGGCCGCATTAGCCACATGCTCTCCTCCCGTGTTTTGAGCCGATTTCGAATTTTGAATCCTTCCTTTTGTTAACAACAGAATATTTCATGTATTTGACATATGTATTTTACGACTAAAAATTCAATGAAAAAATTTTCAAATTTCAAGAGTATATTAAAACAGAATGCACAAAAATTTATTCATCAATATAGGACAAACGTTTATCAATCGTTTTTTAATGGGGCACTGATAAATATATTCTCTCTTCTTTTCTTCTAGAATTTTTTTGTAGAGTTGGTATTCCTTATTTCGTCTGGTGGAATTGTCACATATGGGAGGGTAAAGGTTGTATAGATGCATTTATTCTGACTAATTTTTATTCCCTGTCATTTAGTCTACCTTAGTTGTGCTTAGATGCAGGAGGCAGCTATGGCGCGAGAATAGATATATCAAATTTTAAAAAATCTTATATTAAATGGGAATTATATCAACAGTATAACATTTTTTTGTAATGTTGGTTCTACAATATAAACTTATATGAAAAGTATGTTCAGGCATTTACCTCCTTCATTTTTCCCTTCTTTCATTTCCAGGTAAATTAAATTTTTTCTCATTTGGTCGTCCCACTTCCTCTTGGTATTTCACCTACAATGAATGGAAGTTGATTGATCGCCCTCTCGTGAAATTATCGATGCCAGTCACTACACGCATATTCAAACGTTGTATTGATTGCGCTTATATATGTACGTAACACCCTTCTTTTTAACATTTCTTTCGTATGAAAAAATTCAAGCAATAAACAATCAAAACGAAACTTTTCATAACAACGGCTTTCATTCCACAAAAAATATTGAAATAAACATTGTTCTGACAATTGTAAAAATCTGGAGAAAACCGTGAGGAAAATTGTGATGACAATCATGTTTCAATCCAACCGAATCCTATCTCGCTCAACCTGTCATATTTCTTGACCTAATCACGTTCTATAACCATGCTAATCTTATTAAAATTATTATGTATGTGTATTTTAAATTAGAAAATATTAATAAACAATTTAATTTATATTATTTATTAATTAATGATATTTGGGTGGTGATTAGTGACCGTTAGTCGACGCTTATTCGGAAATCGTGAGATGCGGTCTGGTGTGACGTAGGTTTCAGAGAAACATTTTCTTTATCGTGCTGACGTTTCGATCTTTATTGAGATCATCTTCAGAGCCTGGGATTTATAAACATTGTTTAAATTTAACAAATACATGTAGAAAAAAATGAATTTATACAATGAAAACATATTTTTATATTCAATCAAATATTTCTATTCACAAATCCTTTGAGTGACTTTAAAGTTTGTTAAGTGAGTTTTAAAAGAAAATATTTTTATTAACCCTAAATCACATCTGACTGCATTTCACGATTTCCGAAAAACCATTAGAATTTGGAATACTTTTATGATACAGTATGGTACCGTTAATCAAAATTTAGAATATTTTTATAAAAAATATACATATCTTTAATTTTACTATCAATATGGTTTATTTGAATACATAAGCATTATAACTACTGAGGATCACATCTAGATTTGATATCGGAAAATGGTTTCTTTATTTAATTTTTAGTTCATCGAGATTCTAAATAATATCTTCAAAGCAGGACTATTTTTTGTTCATAAAAAAAACTTTTACAAGATATTTTCTTAGGATCGGAGTGAAGTAAGGCTTGTAAACATAGTTGACCTCAGCGACTCTAAATATTTACATTAATTTATGGATATATCTCGCTCGACAATGTTCACAAAATTATAAAATAAACTTTAAGAATTGAATAAACATGTATTTATGGAAAAATTATAAACTCCTTTGTTGAATTTTAAATCATATCTTTCATCGATACATTGAAACTACTCTTAACACAATTAATTACAGTTTTTAGTTGAGAGAAAAAAAGTTAATGGCACGAGTGGGATTCGAAACCACGACCTTCGACTAGATACGCCGCTATTCGACCACCTGAGCTATCGTGACCTCGATCCACTCGGACATCAACTCCCCATCTCAACCTCACCTTACGAGTTTTCCCTCCATTAGCCATATTTCAAATGTCGTGTAATCTGTGGATTCTCGACGACAATTGAAATGGGAACGGAGAGCTTTAGTGAAGTGGACTTCATTTTAAATAATTGTAATAATTGTAATAATAAGTAGTAATTGTGTAAGAAAGTCAGTGTCACGAGGGGGACTCGAACCCACGATCTTCAGCTAAACAGGCCGCTACTCCACCACTTGAGCTATCGCGAACACAAACTTCCCATCCCAACCTCACCTTTTGGCCATTTTTCAAAACTGATTTTTATCTCAATTAAAATTTTTCATTAATTGAAATATATTAATCGATGAAGCGGACCACGAAAACTAGTGAATTTAATAAGTTAAATTGAAATATACCTTCTTTATAACTCGTTTATAACTATCAAATAGATTACACGACTTTTGAAAAATGGCAAAAATGAGGGATAATTCAAAAGGTGGGGGTGTGATGGGAAGTTAGTGTCCTAGTCGATCGAGGACACGATAGCTCAAATGGTAGAATAGTAGCGTAAATGACCGAAGGTTGTGGGTTCGAATCTCGCTCGTGACACTGACTTTTTTATCCCAACTAAAAACCTTAATTAATTGAAATGCTAAAATTAACTTATTTTCGGCTCTTGTCGTTTTGTCTATTTAGCAATTGTTGTATTATTCCAATCTTTTATGTTTTCCCCCTCCACGTGAGATTAACATGTCTTAAGCCATTTAAAATAATCATACATGTAATTTCAATGTTTGTCTAGCCTAAGTTTGTGGGATCGCAAGAGTTCCTGATATACTGCACACCACCTTCAGCTACGTTCAAATTATGTACAGCCTAAAATTACGGTTCTTTCATGGCGGATTTACACATTGACTCCATCCCTTCATTCGTGCCAATAAATATGTTCGCACAGAGTGCAAATCATGCATCCACTATCCTAAGTTAACGCTATGAATTTGAAAATACCCGCCTTCCGGTAGGAAGTGTAACAAAATGACGAAAGGAATATGCCGGAGTGAGACGCAGATCGGATCGTAAAACACAGATCGGACGTAACTGGAAGATGTAAAAACCTTACTATTTTAAAAGAAGAGGAAAAAGATAAGCCATAAAAATTAACTATTTTTTTAACCCTTAAAAAGGTTTTTTCGTTGTTCTTTTTTTAAATACATACAGATGAATTGTATGGGGGTCGAGTCCCTTTTTTGTGTCACGTCAGATTGTAGATAAAGCCAACATATACAACTTTTACCTGAAACCTAACCTTTACGTGAAATAATGCTACCACTATATCTTCATCACATATCCATTCCTATAACCACGTCCGCTAGCTTTGGTTGTACATCCACAAAAGCCAAACTTGGAATCCTCATGCAAGTATAAAAAAGCAAGAACTGACTAGACGTTACAAAGCAATGTCACGACACTTAGACCAACGATCGAAACTGGCCCTTCACAATATAAGACCTATACCATACCAACTTGGACATTCGGCCTTTAACTGTGGGGCGGGGGGTGTCAGCCAACAAACCAACAATCATCGTGTACAGATTTATCAGTCTAAAATCTTCTGAAATATAGTCAAGTTCTCTTTTACGTAACTGACCACACAATCGACAGTACCCTTAAAATTCCTTTTGTCAAAGATGTCACAAAACCCTGATCGATAAAATTTCACACCTCCTTTTCATCAAACAGGAACCCTTCAGTTTTAAACCTGGCATCACGAAATATCTCAATAATCCCCCAAGGAGATTGTAACGGCAGAGACCCCTTGACTTGTTGAGTAGCGAGTAGGAAGATCATAGAAGAATAGTCACCCCTGGGTGGATTCTTCACACTCTGTTACCACTTAGTTTCAGATTTTATCTTGGGGTTTTCAATTTGTATAAAATTAAATACTGTTGTAACAAAAAAAGTCCATCAGTGTATTTATTTATAAATATGTATTTTTTAAAATTTTCGTTCAACTCTTTCACAATTTAAAATTTAATGAAATTTCGTCAAATCGTTGTTTCCAACTGTGGGCTTTAAATAAACGTATGCTTAAATTTAAGCTTTAATCGTCTTCTAAGCCGTCCTGCTGTGATTCATTATTCAGTCAAACGGGAAGAAAGCTCGCAAACAATGTTTTTATGATAGAATTATTAATAACCTCGTTTGTTGACAAAGGAAAATGGAAAAGGGGCTATGAAAAGGACTTTGCCGACTTAATTAAAGCAATTTGATTTGAAAACAAACTAAACTCGTTGCATTTTGTCCTGTGGGCCAATTCACAGAAAGTAACAGGCCTACGGGCGGTAAGTAATTAAACGTTGGAGAACATCGAAAAAGAGGACTTCCGTCGTCGGTCTTTTTATTATTTATTTTATCCTGCTTTATTCCACCGACCGTCGCATCAATCGACCTTATTACTTACTCAATAAACAGAATATTTTAACACTGTTACGATACTGAATGTAGGTCGAACGAGATTGAAAAAACGCCTAAAATTTTAATAAGTAAAAGGTTTTTTTTAATATTGCCTGTGCGTCTATATATAGCTGTGATGGTGCATGTTATCCTGAAAATTAAACTTGAATTATATTCAATAAATTCTAATCCCACATATTAATGGGCTTTGTTTATCTAATTTTATTTGTATATAGAGTTTTCATTTGTATATAATACATTAGTCTGTGGTGTATAAAACAGATTTTTCATGGTAATATTTTCGAATTTGCTATTGGTTTATCTGGATCCTGATTTGTCATCGTCTCTAGAAATCATTTTAAAACCATTCAGTAGTGAGGTTTTGTAAATTTAGTGATGTCTACTGAAGAAGTCAAAGACGGCTAAACTATGTGCCAGATGATACTAACTTATTTTTGCCATTGTGGAGATAAGGGTTTCTATCTCTATCTTTTTCTATTAAAGTTTACGAGGTCATCAGGTTTCATGAACGTTATCTCATTCCCAGGGAGAAATTCCTGGTTTAAACTTTGCGTTAGCGTGATAATATCAGCTTGAATGAATCGACTGTATGAACTGAAATTTTACAAAATTTTGAAATAAATGGCAAACTATGTGAGTATGAAAATGTTGGTTGAGGCGAAAAAAAATCGTTACTTTTGTACATCGATTTACATGGGGTATATCTGAGGGGATAAAACACCACGATTAAAAGCATTTCTCTTTAAAGTTAAATTCCGGTGCAGCCGTTTATCACAACAGTTCGTAAGAGCGAAAAGATTAATAAGGTGCTTTTTCTCCATTTTTTGTTTAGGTTATTAGCTTCATTTGAACAGAACCATAGCTAAACTAAATTGCACGCTAGGCAAAAATTTGCAAATTAAACACCTGGGTGAAACAACTTTCACCTGTCAACAACCGTTTTGTTTCGTTAAAATTAAAATTTTAAAATAAATGTGTATACTTACTACACGCCTATGTGCATTGTAAAAATGTTTCTTCCCCAAAAATTGCGAATTAACTGGTCTGCGTTATTTTATTACATTATTTTTAAACTTGACGGATCCATAGATAAATAAATGATTGTTTGAAACTTTTATGACGGTAATAATATTTATTTATTGATACGAACAATTGGCATTTAAATTTTAGTAGGATTGCAAGAAACCGATCTTTCCAATAAGTCGGCTAATTTATGTAAATTGGAGTTTTCCAGAGATCAGAAATAGTAAGGCTCCAAACGACAGAAATGATATGTTGATAAATAAATCGTGTTGCCTCATTAAAATAAACGATATTATTGATCTTAAAACTTGATTGATGCATTCACGTTGCATTTTTTTTATTCCAACATCATATTCAATGACAAATTGCATTAATTATTCAGGCTGTTGAAAAAATAGGTCAAGGCTATATAGAACCCATAATAATTGAAAATGATAAAGGTTTGTAACGGAAGTAAAAAACAGTACAAATAGATGGCTTTTATTTTTTTTAAACAACAGTTCATTCCAAGAACAATCTCAATACATAATTTCATACATTTAATATGAATTTAAACATATTATTATAAATATTCCTTTAATTTTTAGGTAACAACAATAATATGTTTAAAATGAAATTCAAATTAAAATATCGTTATTTACATAGATTTTCGTTTTATACGACCTATAAAATTTCATAATGTTTGTAATATTATATAATTATGTAGTACGCTTTTTTAAAGTTGAAAATTATACCTCCAGATGAATAAAATATTTTTATCGAACAGTTGTTAACGTTTTGGTAAAAATCATTAACACAAATAATTTAACATATTGGCTAGACGTGAAATGTCACTACGATACATTCTGTTATTATTTTTCATTTTGTAATTTACGTATCACTTTGTGCATCTTTCATGCTGTTTTTTTAGTTTATGTACAATCATATTTATTAACTTTTGGGCTCTACACGAAAAAATACGTTTTTAAATAAGAGACAATGTACATATCGTTGAGTGTGACCATACATTTTCTGGATATTGCAAATTTTCAAACGCTGTCCGCGTCTCAAATCATCCCGGCCAAACTGATGTCCTTTATTCACATTATTTACAATAATATAAACCGACTTTTTATACAGTAACTCTATTGGTAACAAATTCAACGTTTAGAAGCTAGACTTTCTATTTTTTTTATAAATAAAATTTGTTTTGAGGTTATTAGGACGAATGCTTGTCCATCGAGTACATGCTTTCAATGTAGTATTAAACGAGTTTCATGATTTAAATAGAATCACTTTCTTAGAGTAATCGAATCACGGAAAATTTATATCACTCTTCCAAAAAAGAATTATATAATCAGTTAGGGAATTAAATTGAGTTGTGATTATTGCTATTATTATTATATTATTTTACAAAACATAGCAAACGTATTGAATAGCTCCTTTTATCGCAGAGTTAATATTTTATTTGCGAACTTCTTTTTATAAGGATTGTCGAAATAATAATGTAATCAAAGTTTTTCAATTAATGAAACATCATCGTCGTTACATAATCTGAAAAGAATAAAAGTTTTAGCTTAGAAGTTCGGGAATAAAATTAGGATAAATTAGACTGCAATGACTGATGGATTGGCTCTTCAATAATTACGTTTTTCCATTTCGCTTTTACCAAAGTTCAACCAAAGTTTGGCAAAATGAAAAAGTCTAAATGTCATGTCCGTAATTAAAAAAAGTATGTATTTAAAACATTCAAATATTTGATTGACTACTTACTTATCCGTACATTTCTATAACATCTTATAACGGTATAACTTTGATTTGGATATTACCTGTTTTCCAAAACAACTTATCAGCACATGTTTCAATCTTGATATTGTGTTTTAAAACCTTAATAGTATGGAATCTACTAACTCCAGATATAAATATTAACAATTGTTTAATCAATAATACATATTCTGTAAATTCTGTAGATAAAATCCGATCATTTCTTAAATAATTTTAAGAACTTGTGAAAAATTACAGTCGTTTTAACCCAATATTTGAATATCAAGTCCTATTTTGTTGAACAAAAATACTAAATTATTTTATTGTCGTATCTTTTTAGTGTGAAATTTCGTACATCGGTAAGACAATTTTAAAATTTATTTTAAAACTTTCTGTTTTACACCATGGTTTTCATTGTTTCATGAAACTCCATTAATATTTGAAAACGGGTACTCGTAAGGAAAACAAAATCGAAACATTTAGCACGTTTAGAAGGAAAGATGAGCTTTATCAGACCCTCATTTCCGAAATGGCAGCTTGAGGCACCCTGAGGGGCGGTTTCCCTTGTTTACCGGGGTCCTGGTTCAGAAGTGGCTGCGATTCCGGGGGCGATTTGTTCCTGGGTGGCGGCGGTGGACGCGGCAGGTGCAGACCGGCCGAGCCGTTTGGTGGCATTTCCGCCGTCTTCACCTGCCTGGGCAAAGTCGCGAAAGAATGGTGCTGCGCCACGGTGGCGTGTGATCTTGGCAGAGTTCCGCCGGTCAGGATCACGGAATCGTCTACGTCTACGATCACCGAGGCCGAAGGGGGAAAACTTTTCCCTGACTCGAAACTCGAAACCCTCTGTTGCATGTTTTTCACATCCATCCTCGTCTTGTCCCTTTGGTAGTAGACTCCGGCGAATATGAGAATGTTCAGTATGAGGAGGCTGCATCCAATGGCGATAGTGACGCTCAGTGCGGTGGAATACGCGGCGTAGCCGGCCGCCTCTAGGCTGGCAAGGGTGTCCGTTGTGTTGGAGACGTGTTGGTTGACGTAGCCCTGGTTGATCTGTACGCTGACGCATGTGGTAACCATCGTTTCCATGGTTGTAACCGGCAGCAGTACCTCCGCGACTGTTCCGTTCATTCCGGACCTCCTTTGCATTTCTTGAGCTTTGAGGCCGTTTCTGGACAGAGGATCGGCTCTCACGATCCCGTCATACAAGTCGTCGTCGTTGTGATTTCGGAATAAGTTGTGTCTAGCGACGACGTCCTCCATGCCCGCCCGGTGTAATTCTGGAATCAGCCTGAGCCACACCGACAACTGATGGGCTCTGAAGTGATTCTTCATTTTCGGTTTCATTCCTGAAACAAAAAGATAAAATGAACTAAACAAATTTACTTAACATAAACACATTTCTAACAAAAAGTATAATTTAGTAGACGATATTTAAAAAATAGCAAAAAGGAGGGAAAATTCAAAAAGTGGGGTTGAACTGGAAAGTTAGTGGCCGAGGGGATCCAACTCACGATAGCTCATATGGTAGAGCAGCAGCGTATCTAGCCGAAGGTAGTGGGTTCGAATCCCGCTTGTGTCATCGACTTTTTTGTCCCACCTAAAAGCCTTAATTAATTTAAAATATTAATTGATCAAACGGACCACGAAAATAAGTGAATTTTATAAGTATAGTATCATGTATGACGTGTGTAGAGATTAGTGACTGTTGGTAGATAATTGTTCGATATCGTGAGAAGCGGTCTGGTGTGATTTATGTACCAGAAAAACATTTTCTTTATCGTGCCCTGAGGATGATTTCAATAAAAGATCGAAACGTTGGCACGATAAAAAAAAATGTTTTCCTGATATCTACATCACACCAGACCGCATCTCACGATACCTGAACAATTATCATGTATGACATTAATCGTTCAGAAGAAAGTATTATTTTTTTCATTGTAGTAGAAAACAACTATAGTATATAGAAAAAAACAAATATCAAAATCAGACGTCCGCATAATTTTTGCTAATTTCCTTCTTTAGGAGTGTATATTCATAAACAAGTTAATAGTAATTGTCTACTGAACAATGTTGTAATTGCAGAAGTGAAACACCAAACAGTGTAAATGTTATGTGATTTAAACAAAGTTTGAACATTGGTTCTTTATCTAGTGTGATTTATTCTAGTGCGATTTAAATGATAAATCCAAAAGTCCTAGGCAGAGAGATAAAATCAATAAGGTTAAGAATTTCAATTTTCTTATCGATAGGACCTCGTGGGTCACTGTTTTCAATGGATTCCAACCAGACAGGCAGTGTCGTGTGGAAAGGACAGGTGACAAGCTTAGAAATATATATTCCCACCATCATGGCAATGTTGGCCCTGTTCACGTGATCTATAGCCCGTGTATCCTTCAACGAGGTGACGATGTTCAAGATTCATTATTTGAATATAAATCGTGTTTTTGCATTCTATTTTCAAACCCAAAAGTCCGAATTTCTCACGCATCAGTGTTAAAAATGTTAGCGGGTCGATAAACGTACTACAAAGTCAAATTAGCAACAACACTTTTTCATTTTTAAACTTTTATCATTGGTTTTGTTTTGTGTTAAGTTATATTTAATATGAATTGCGGCATATTGATTAAGTCATGATTAAATTATTCGAGATTTGTGCCAATAAAAGATTCGGTTAAAGTGCAATTCTAAATTATATTTCTGTTGGATATTTTGATTGCCTCTTCACTTGATTAGATTTTCCTCTTTTTCAATCGAATAAAGAGCAATATTAAAAAGTGTTAACATCATTGTAAAGTATATTTGAAATATTACTTTTATATTATGAAAATACCAACGAATAATTTCAATTTTCAATTTCAAGATGTTCCACAAAAGACAATTTTTGAGTTCTCTCAACGTATTTAAATAATGATATTTCTTTGATTTTTACTTGTTTTACTAGTTTTGATATTCAATAAACGTTTCCAGTTTTGTTTTACTTAATTTATTCTCATTTTAACCATATTCAATGCACAACCATCAAATTGGATTTCAATTTGTGTATGCCACCTTACTGGCTTTGTAGAGAAAGATATACCCATTGGCAGCTGGATTAATAATATTAATACTGATATTAAACATGCATCCCTATTTCATTACCCATATTGATTAATATCCAATCATTATCCGTATCCTTTTCAGTCGTCTACCGAGTAATTGCGGGGAATGGAGTAATTTGTGTGTATGTGTGATCTTGTAATTTAGTGTTAAAAAGTTTGTAATTTGTTTTAATGGATGAAAAGTAGTTTTAGGTTTATGCTAAGACAAATCTAACGGCGGAGTTGACAACATGCGGTGACTTAGAAGTGTTAAAATTTATTTTCCAAAGATTGCTCCATTTTTCATTCATTGACGTGTGATTTTGTAACATCAGATGTTGATACGGCCGTGTCATCTGACTATGAAATGCATTCTCATTTTGTAAGAAATAAAATCGTGGTCAACGGAGAGCGAGTGTTGTCCGCCGTGGCACGCCTGCAGCACTTTTTCCAGAAATCTCCGATCCCTGGGTTTCTACTAAAAATCTCTCCTTGTGTTATGATTGTATAATCAGATAATAGGCACAGGGGTAAAAAACGGTTCTATGTTGTATAACAGTCCCTCATGCAATATTTTTTGAAAGGAATTAGACGAAGGTTAGATGTTCGAAGTAGCATTGTAAATAATTATGTTGTGAATTAATTTGTCGAATAATTGAAAAAGAACGAATAACAAACTAATAGAAAACATGAGTTTTTAATTTTTAAAGTTCGAAAACAGTTGATGAATCGTCAACAGTTATAGGTATGTGTAAAGATTAGTGATCGTTAATAGATAATTATTCAGCTATCGTGAGATGCGGTCTGGTGTGATGTAGACATCAGATAAACATTTTCCTTATCGTGCCAACGGTTCGATCTTTTATTGAGATGTAATCTACAAGATCAACTGTTTAAACTGTCCAGCAATTTTCATTGGGCTTTCATCCCAATATCTGGACAAGAGAGTAAACCAAACAGGAGGTTGCAGGATTGCAAAAAACCAAACAAAATCCTACAGCACTCTCTACCCATCACTTTGAACACCAACACAATTTTGACTTCAAAAATACTACATACAGAACAAAACAAACTAAAGCGTATTTTTTTAGAAATGGTGTACATCACCAAGGATAAACACTGCATCAATTACAGAATAGATACATGCACAGTCTCAGCTACGCCAACATCATTAATCAAATTGAATACAGATAACATACATATGTAACACGTTTATGAATACATATCAAATATTTTTCGCATAGTCTAATTAGTCTAATTGTTCAACAATCTAGCTTTCCTTTTCCCATTTATCCTTTTACTATTCCTGAAAGAATAAACTGGCCGAAACATTACCAACACATTGTTTTCCTTTGTCGGCCCTTTTGACCGCAAAGAAGCCTATGCCTTATACAAAATTATCTCTTTTATACCCACTTCCTTCCCCACCCCGTCAAAATCCAACATATATAAACATTAAAAAGCAAAATATTACTGGCACTCTCTACACGCCAAGCAAAAATGACACAATTACACAGAAGACAATACTTTGAGCGAATAGAAATAATTTGATTGAATATAAAATATTTTGCATTGTATAAATTCACTTTTTCTAATTCCTATATGTATTTTGTAAATGTAAACTATGTTTGTAAATCCCAGGCCCTGAAGATGATCTCAATAAAACATCTTAACGTTGACACGATAAAGAAAATGTTTTTCTGATACCTACAGCACACCAGACCGCATCCCACGATAGCTGAATAATTATAGGTATACATGATTTATACACTCTCATGTATTGCTTTATAAATTCTGGCTCTGTTTTTAACTTTTCTTGGAAATCATAATTCATTCGACTATACTTAATATCCATAATCTTATCTAGACAGAAACCTATCGAATTAATTAAGAAATTGCATTGGGGGCTTGTTCAGTATTACTCTTTACCGCCTTGCCGTATTGTAACTGGAAAAGACCACATTAGACCTGGAGAAAAGGACTCAAATTAGTAACGATTGTATATATATCTCGGTTTCATATAAATGTTTTCAGGTACGGTGAGTGTGGTAATTCACTAAACGATATCTACTCAGACAAGTTTTTTTTACTCAGCTATACGAATTTCGAGAATTAAATACTCATGATCTGGCAGAAGATGCAAACATTTCCTTCAATTGGCTCACAAGCCTATGGCGATGAGTATTTAATATTCCAAATCCGTTTTGACATGGGGTACGTTATTTTTAAAATAGATTTGAATCGGTACTGGAGAACAGGGAAGAACACTAATTCTATTGTTTTGGTAAAATTCAGTTTGTGATGTATAAAATTACCTTCACTATTTATAATTCAATTAGGATTCGTAAACAATAATCGTTTTTTAGGTTAAATTTTCGAATTGCATTAATACTTAATCTTTTATATTCTATATTTATTTAATGACTTTATCATTCGTAAAGCAACAAGAACACGACAGTTATTTTTTTCCACATAGTCTGGGCAACGGTATTCTCTCAAAGTGATCACAAACCTGATGGGTATTTAATTTTCTCCCAACACCTCCTTGAGAAGGGGTTGGTTCCCATTAACAATATTAATTGATGAAAAGGACCGTTCCGTTGAGACTCGTATTCCAATTGATTAATAAATTTCAGTATAATCCAAGTTCAATATTGTTATTAAATATTCAGAACGTCGCCGGACGTAATAATTCTCTTGGCATGAATTGGCGTGAAATGGAAAGGACTGTTCAAACATTGTACTCATCCAAGGGTGTAATACATATTTGTAATGTTTCCTTTAATAAACATATTCTGGATTTAATTTAAGCTAAAAAATTCGCATTTAAAAAAAAATTACATTGTGAGTTTAACTGCTATTATAACTCCCAACTCTATTGCGCTGACTCAACAGTCAAATGTATTCATAATACATTTTTTCTCTAGGATTTATATTAGTTTCCGTTACTCTTCTGAATTATTTGTCGGCAGAGTTTGCAAGAGTTTTGCCCCTGTTTTTAACCGGCGGTGAATAAACCAAATTTCTCTCTCTGGATGAAAAGTTAATAAGAAAATTCATTTATGAATGCGGAAATGAAATAATCGAGAGTTACTTAAGTAAGTTTATTTTACCGGTTCAAGAGATTTGTAAAATGCGTGGCCATGGGGTGGAAGTTAAGCCCATGACCTCTCGGCCAAGTTAAATTAAGTTAATTGTGGTTTTATTCAAATGAGACCCCGGGGGGCTAATTAAGAGGAACTTCTCAAGAATAACGTATTCGACTTTTCTAATAGTTTTGTTTTTCGCTGTCAGTCGGTCTGTCAAACCGTACTTATGCAAAATGTACTTAGAAGTCATAATTGACGGCATTCATTATTTTAATTAAACATTTCATCTAGGGCGCGCATGATTGACACCGAAAACTATTATATTAAGCTATTTATTTAGAAATCGTGAGATGCGGTCTGGTGTGATGTTTATTTCAGAAAAACATTTTCTTTGCCGTGCCAATCTTTCGAGCTTTATTGAGATCATCTTCAGGGCTCAAAGTGTTAGTCTTTTGGTGATTGTCATTCGTCGTGTCGAGAGTGCCCATTCGTGCCTCAATAAAGATTGAAACTTTGGCACGACGAGGAAAATGTTTTTCCGAAACTTAGATCCCACCAGACCGCATCTCTCTAAATAAACATTGATTAACGGTCACTAATCACCACACATTGAGCCGTATGTTCCCGTTAGCAGTGGCGCATTATGATGAAGGTAGTGGGTTCGATTTTCGCTCTTAACACAAAACTTTTCGTTTCAATCAACACCTTAGATAAAAAGTATAATTAATGAAATTCATAATAATCACTTTTCTTTGAAGAGAGAGAAATTTGTTCCGATTTACTGTTTTCAGTACTTGATATTTTTGTGGTCTGCGGCGTGATGAACTTGATAGTTTACACTACGGCGAAAATGTACCAAGACTGTTAGAATAGTTTGACCTAAATGAACGGATGCTACTAGAGCGTAAATAACATTTACATTTGTCTACAAAGCGAGGATAAACTGTCCAGATCAAAGATCCATCTCCTGACAAATGGACGTTTCCTGCCTTACACTATATAGTTTCAGATTGTTATCTCGAATTTAGGACTATAAACCAAATCAAATTATATAAAGGGAAGAATCGTGTCAAATTTTTATCTGAAGCGTACATATTATAGAAAATATGCGTTGCAATGTTTAGTCTTTGTTTTAGATTTTTTTTTCATGGATTCACATTAACATTTATAATGCACCAAAACTATAAAAAAAGTAAATAATTATTAGCAAGAAGTAAATTGTTTGGTCAGTTCTAACTGTAAGACATCATTTCGCTTTCGTAACAAACGATTGGTTTGTGAGAAAAAAAAACGAATTAATCGGATCTCTAAATTTCGACGTCATCGCTAGCAAGAGAACTGGTTAATAATGGTCATAATCGGATTTATTTCTGGAGGATTCCTGCTGAAACCCCAGGCTCTTCTGTAAATGGTGTGCTTAAAGGTTAAATACCCGGTTAAAAATCCACTGTCAGTTTCATTTTGCAATAATATCTTCAAGTGATTCTTTGGTAATTAAAAATGAGAGTCGTAATTAATGTTAGATAAAAAGTACATTTTGAACCTCAGTTTATTCTTGCGTGGTTCAATATACCCAATAATAGAATATATTTTTTAAATTATGTTTTTAATATATTTTTGATAGAATATATATTAATGTTTGTCCGTTATGGTTCATATTAATAAAAATAATCTTATGCATTTTTATTACCTGAATAAATAAAATCGATAAATTCGTATAAATTTCGTAGTAAAAAATGGAAACAAAGAATTAGAATTACATAAATACATAAAACTAATTTATGAGGATCATACTCGCACGATATGCCCATGAGTGGTTAACACATTGAAAGTTACATTAGGACCAAAGCTCAAAGCTCCCGCATGCAGAAAAATGTTGGTGATGTTAGGTAAGCCACTCGATAAGAGAATTGTGCTCGAGCACAGCAATGAGTGTCTGAATACACCGTTTCTCTACTAGTGTGGAGTATTTAATGCTCGAAATCCGGACAGCTGCCTGAAAATATATGTGACTGAGGCTATATTTTCCAAAAGGTTATTTATTTGCAATAATCACCCCACCTTAAACCGTTCCAATGAATATTAGAATCAGTTATATAAAACGTCCAGCATTTTCAACAATTTTATTTGTAAAACTTTTGGTGAAAGGAAAAATTAATTCTAAATTGGCATTTTCTAAAAAGGGCAATTTTTTATTAAATTATTATTTATACGACTCTATGTCTTAAACCTCCATAAAAAAAATATATTGGGACTATTTTCATGACTTGAATTTATAAAAAAACCTGAAAAAACTTGGTTATAATAATAATATTCTTATTTTGTCATTATTTATGTGAACAAGAAGTTACTTGTTGCTGGGGGATTGCCATTTTAAAGTTGAATTTTGTAACAATTTCGGCGATACAAAAGTATTTCATCGTGTTGGATAAATCATAAAGGGTCATTTCTTGAAAGTTGTATAAATGAAAAGATACCAAACTGTGCCAAAATATTTTACATACATGATACACATGTCTCATATATGACAATATCCAAATTGTTTTTCTATCCTTCCGCGAAAAAACACAATTATGTTTTATTCTCGCTCAATGAATTATAGATGTTAGATGTGAGAACAGAGATTATTTTAATATTATAAGAGAAGGAACATTTTTAAGCAAAACATTAAGTATAATACATGCAAATAATATATATAAATATGTTACTACAATGCAATAACTTTTTCTGATCTTTTATTTTTATTTTTGATGGGTAAAAGTAACAGTGAGATTTTATATATCATTATTTCCTTTTTTCATTTCACAATCTGAAGCTATTAACAACATTGATAGAAACTGAGGAAAATAAATATAGCAATATGACTAAATCATCAATTATGGTAAGTTTCACAATAATTTATATATTAAGAAAAATGTGTGCAAACAATCAATTCTTAAGAAGTCTGCCTTTTCAAAAATTCAAATCATTACTCTACATTAAAAAAAAAAAAAAAAAAAAAATTAATGTCATTTCAGAGCAGAAAACAACCCTTCGGCCATATTTGCCTCGGCAATAGTTTTAACCCCTTAACGGAATCTTGGCCGGCGTCTATCGTTTATCGGAATTCGTTTTGGGATGGAGGCACTTACACTCCCAACCCCTCGTACAACCCCGAAGGACGATAAGGGAATCGAAAATCGAAGTTTTTTTTCTGGATAGGAACAAAACCCTTGTTACAGTGCTTACGCTCGCCATTTTACGTCCACAAGAAAGCCGGCAAAACCCCACCTAACATGACTACTTGATGAATTATGTCGTCTTAAACTAATACTCTCCGTACGATAAAGCGAATAACAGGTAGTTTTAATCACTTCACAAAAATAAATGTGCACAACATAGAAAAAATTAAGAATTTAGTGTATAATTAAGTACATTACCATAATTAGTATACCATAATAGTAATTTTATTTCGTGTTCATGACAAATGTACAATAGGTGTCATTTCCAACACTATTTGTTATTCGCAAATCTTGTTTTATTATGTTGAATACAATAAATATACGTTACATAGAAAAATAAATACATGCCCAGAGGAAAATAAAAACCATCTTAGTCATCATTGAATCACTCTAAGTTAGATGAATTGGAAAAAGGAATTAGAAAAGCATACTGGAAGAAATGACTGAAAAAAGAGGGAATGTTCCCACCGGAGAAGGATCTTTAGTTGATAAATTGGGTGGGCATACCTAAACATTACTGAAAAAAACTTTACTATGTTGATTGTTCTCACAGGCTTTTTACAAGGAAGGCTTGACTAACTTATCAACAAAATTGACAGAAATTCTACAAATATAGTATGTAAAATAACAGTACTTAATTATAATCACACCTCACCTAACTTAGGTTTTAGCTAGAAGAAGAATATAAATGTAGGAAAAAGATAAATAAAAACTGGAGTATCCCAAGGGACTACTCATATTGGGTCGACTAGTTTTAACGAACTATATACTACCGATTTTCCAAAAATGGTTGGCACACAAATTCCAACTTTTGCTGACGATAGTTTTGAAAAATAAATCCGTGGTCCTAACCATGGAGAATGGACGTCTCAATCAGTTAATATATTAATTATAAATTCATTTCATACAAAATTAAACCATATTCCGTCACTATCCATTCATGGAGCTATACCATACACAACTCAATTATCCTTGCATGACCAGAGGGTTAAGCAAGAAGGAAAGAGCACGTTTTGAGAAAAGTACAGAATATATTAAACGTATAGTCAACTGTACAGGATACTAGGATGCGGTTCCAGCCTTTCTATGCAAGATAAAATTCTAACATATAACAAACTCATAAAGTCTGTATGAACTTATGGGATACAAATGTGGACTATACCAAACTAACGGCGTATTGGGTTGTGTCTTTGTGTTTTCTTAACTGTTAGATTCGCAAAATAAAAAGAGAAACTGAACCAATTAGTTTGACTGTAAGTTATTCGTTTTTGAACCGAATATCATTGAATAAAAATAAACTGCTTTTTTTGTTTGGCAAACAAAAAAGTTTGTTTTAAAAAAATCAAAACATAGGAGAAGACGTAGAATAAAATATTTACGAATTGCTTCACCAAACCAAACACGGAAAAGGACAATAGGAATTTATTAATTCATAATTATTTACTACACTATTTCATATGACTTTGTGCTTTTCAATGTTCTATCGGTGCTGCGATTGTGTAGGTTTGGTCGCTTCCACTTTGACCGTAGCTACCTGTAAGAGACCTTGCTCACCTAGGGGGTGGATAGCAATCTCACTTAAATCCGAAACCGTTGCCGGGGCGTTCCCGGAAATTTCTACGCTAGGTGAACCTCTATACTCAGAGAGATAGAGTCGCTTTCTCTATCTAAGTGAGTACGCTGGTGAGGCTGTGATCTGGAATTTTTCTGACGCCTAAGGGGACCGGTGGCCGCAATTAAAAGAAATTGACACGGCACTCATCAATGGAAGGGGCGGGACCGGATCTCAGCAACCCTGAACCTGGTCCCAACCCCCTTCAAAAATGAGTTTCTTCGATGAAAGAACATTGGTACAACGGGGGCTCAAGTTCACTTTGCGTTGTGAGCCCTCCCCCAAAAATGGAGCCAGTGTATAGTACAATAAGCTGTACAGCTGCAGTGCTCAGTCCCTGGTATCCATCCATCCATCCATCCATCCACGCTGGTGAGCGGGCCGATGTATTTCGGTCAGCTGGCCTTGCGTGCTGCATTCTGCACCATTCTGACGAGATGTGAGCATCGCGGTAGCAGCCCTTCGGGGTGTGAAACTTCTACGTCGTCGCTAAGGCGACGGTGCGTCAGCTCCCATTTTGAGAATCGGACTATACATACGGTAAGAGCTTGATCGCTTATGTACGGACGTTAACGATCCGCAAGTCAGCCAGACTATGAGTTCGGACAGAAAGTACCGTGGTGTATTGTATACTTTTCGATTTAATTGTGTGTGTATAATTTTGATATTGCTGGGTTTTGGTATAGCCCCATAATTTACAAACGTCTATATATGCTTTAGGACTTAGCAGTAAAATAATATTTTATTATGTATAGTAATGTTGTGACCACTTCCTAAACTTCTGGGTTTTTTTCTTCACTTGCATTTTCCCATCTCAGCTTAGCTTAGCAGATATTTAGTTTTATTACTGTATAGTTTAACAGTTTCATTGATGGTAAGGGACAGAACGTATTCCAATTTACTATTTATAAATCAATTAATTAAGGTTTTTATTGAGATAAAAGTCAGTGTCACGAGCGGGAGTCGAACACACGATCTTCGGCTTGATACGCCGCTGCTCTACCACTTGAACTATCATGGCCACGATCTACTCGAACACTGACTTCCCATCTCAACCCCGCCTTTACAAATTTGCCCTCCTTTTTGCCATGTTTCTAGTGTCGTGAAATCGATTTGATTCTCGGCGGCAAATGAAATGACCACGGAGAGTTTTAGTGAAGGTGCGTTTCATTTAAACTTACCACATTTACTGGTTTCGTGGTCCGCTTGATTAATTTATTGATAAATTAATATCTTTCAATTAATTAAGGTTTTTGATATGCCGCTGCACTACCACAAAGGTGCGGTTGAGATGGGAAATTTGTGCCCGAATGGATCGACGTTTCGATAGGTCAAGTGGTAGAGGAACGGCATTTCTAGCCGAAGAACGTGGGCTCCAATCCCGCTCCTGACACTGACGTTTTTACCCCAACTAATAATTAGTTGAAAGATATTAATTGGTCAAGCGGACCACAATATTGGTAAATTTAATGGAATTATTTCTAAAATTAATATGCATAAATTTTTCGTTTGTTGTTTATGTATTTAACTTGTTTCCCGCCTTTGAAAAATTTTGGATCATTGATTGATACTCATCCTAATTATATCATCCCTTTGTCTTCTGAAAACGTTGTATTTTTGACTCAATACATTTTAGGAAAGTCCCTGGTATGGGAAGTAAAGTGTAGGACCTAATGTGCTACCATGTGGCACTCTTGGCTTATTTCTAGTTCTGAGTAATGGTTCTATTTTTTGACATGAAAATGCCTGTCATTAGACAGGAACTGATCATCTCTACATAATATCCCTTCTAATTTACTGATGAGTTCTTCATCCCACAATTTGTCCAAAGTTTGCGAGATATCAAGAAGATAGCAGAAAAAATACTCTTTGAATATAGTGTATAGTTAACGTTTTTTCATAATCCAAATGGGTGGTCTGGGATGATTGTCTTCTGATTCGGTTTTATTATTTGCAGTAATAATTTCTCAGAAAGTTTAGGATTTCGGTAGTAGTTATATTGGTCTATGTGATTTGACCATTCGCGTTTTCAGAAAACTTCCAGATGCTACGAATATATTTTAGTCTGATTGCAGCATTAAATGAGTATATTAGTTTAATTAACCGGTCTGTCGTCCATTTTTATAAAATTTCTCCAGAGATAAGTTCTTAACCTAGAATTTTTTTAGCTTTATAAATAAATCTAAATGAAAAATGATATTTGATATTATTGAAATAGTACTGACTTTCCAAATAGTGTTAATAAAAAACATGTTAAATTAAAATCCTGTAGATGGGATAAGTGATACAATTTATAATGTATGGGAACGTTGTAGCGGTTGTATATCCTTCCTTTGTAACTCATAATACAGTTACAAGTTAGTGCAAAGGAATTAAGGATAATCGAGCCTTCACAGCGAAAAGCAATTAGCGCAGCTGGGCTATCGCCGTGTATCTGCCGTTTTTATAATGTTCACATACCCGTGAAGCGATAAAATTCCAACACTTTGGACGTGTCACCCGATAATGTAGTGGGAGCACTCAGGAGGTAATTTGGTTACGCCATCTCCTCCAACCGAGTAGTACACTGGGTTGCTTGTATGCGATTATGTAAAGTGAGGCTATATATTCTGTAAATTATTATTTCTAACAACGTTTCGAAAGGAAACGGAAACTATTTAAAACGGTAAATTTTTTGGATGAAATCGAATCCGATGGTTTTAAAATCTTCTGCTTTCAACTTTAACTCCAGTACTGACTTCAGAACGTATAACAAAAAAAAAGGTCTTTGTTCGCTTATTACTTTAAGGAACGAGTATTAATTAAATTTAAAAGAAATTTGTGAGTTAAAGTGAGGGAATCATGTTTAAACTACCTAAATCATTTTGTTAATCTGGTTATGAAATTCTGGTTTCATGGGAAAATGGTGGGTGGATTAAGTCTATAAGTACCTCAATTATTTCAATGAGAACGGATTGCAGATAAAGTGATTATTCGAATAGTCACGTTTTCCTGTATCATTCAAAAATTCACGATATATTAAAATATGAATATATTTAAGAAATAACTTTCCTTTTAAATAATAAAATTGGCTTCTCTCTGGCAAAAAACAAAACACATTTTTCGTACGTTTTATATTGTTAACAATGAAAGAAAATCGCGGTCTTAAGTTTAGCAATCGTGGAAGATTTTCTAATGAGATGCAGACTAACCGCGACCGGAGGATATCTCTAGTCAGTATAAAAGATTCCAGTATAAAATTTATTTAAAGGAACCATGAAGAATGCTCTCGACCCTTCCAGTAGAAGATCAATGATAATACATTCTCTTCGTCTATTGGTTTTTTTTATCTCGGTTCCAGGATAGCTGTAATTCGGCAGATAGAGAAAAATCTCGTTTGTACGCATTTGTACGCATGACCAAATTTATTATCTAACAATGATATGTTTACAATAAAGGTACAAATATGTTAATATATCTATTCAATATTAAATTCATTAATTTCGTGTTCCGCTTGACCAATTGATATATTACAATTAATTTAGGTTTTTATTTGATAAAAAAGTCAATGGCACGAGCGGGATTCGAACCAACGATCTTCGGCTAGATGCTCCGCTGCTCTACCACTTGAGCGATCGTGACCTCGACTCGGACACCAACTTCCCATCTCAACCCACCTTTTGAATTTTCAAAGGAGAGAAAAGTGAATCAAGGTCACGATAGCTCAAGACGTAGAGCAGCGGAATATCTAGCTGAAGATCCTTGGTTCGAATCGCGCTCTTGCCATTGACTTTTTTAACAGAACTGAAAACCTTAATTAATTGTAATCCATTCCAATATATAACATTCATAAGACGTCAAAAGTTAACAAATATATTGTTCATTTCTCTCGCCTCATATATTAAAATTAATTATTGTATCGTGTTATAATACAACATTGTACATTAGTACATATAAATTGTCAGCAAATAAATATTTTTTCATATTGTCTGTTATAATACGGTTCCAAATTGAACTTCTGAAGATTTTACTAAAACTACGGTGACAATGTCTCATAAAAGAGTTGCTGCTTGCTTCATGCTAAAAGTTTGCTTGTTAATTTTCTCTACAAATATTTGAATTTCAATTCTTTTAACATAATTATAACTGAATTTTGGAACGGAGCTTCGATGGCTGCAATACTGCAACGTATAGGTCTGGGATTCCAAACAAGCGGCCCTGCATTAGACCAACGACACACATGTAAATAAGGATTTTTTCCAAAAACAATTGGTGTGACCTCCACTACTGCTAATCCTCGCATAAAAACAAAAAGGAACAATCTGAATTTTAGAATATCGATGATATGTGCATTTATCTCTTTTTGATTTATTTTCCCAGATGTTACTTTGTCTGCACATAAACGAAAACGCAAATTTTTTTGAAATACAGTTTAAGAGATATTTTAAGAATGAAAATGTAATTTACTACTACTAATTGATTATTAATCTTAATTTTTTATAATTTGTTTATTTGATGTTACTTATGACAAAACAGCGTCATATCATTGCCCCCATTTTTAAACTTTTGCTTTATTTTCAAAAACCGATTCAATACGACCTAATTACAAGGTATAATCGATTAATTGTCAGTAATAAAAATAATATATAGATAGACAACCAAGTGTAAAATTCTGTACCCTTTTCACCATCAATTTTAAAATGTAAAATCCCATTACAAACTGACCAATTTAAAGGACAAATATTTACAATTGATCCGTGGGTTGGCTAGAGCAGCGTGATGATCGACCCGGAATAAAGCGTAGCCGCATTACACTCCAAACATTTCTCGAAAAAAAAATTGAAAGTTGTTCCTTTTTTTGTAAATATTTTTATTTCAGTTTTCTTCTTGGTCAAATCAATTATGTGAATTTATCATTTGACAGCATTTTTTATGCCACTAACAATATCGTAAAATCTAAATAATCAAAATATTTTTTAAAAATTATTATTTTTCAAGTAAATTAGATCATAATTTTTTTTCAATCGTGAAATAATATGATATTTTCACAAGTCTAAAGACCCCTAAATTTAAATTTTAGTATGAATTTAAATTCAATAATTTTTTTGTTACCAAAATTTTTCCAATTTATGAGAACTCCTTATCCGAATATCAGATTGAAACGCCTATAATTCAAAAACGCTAAAATGATTTTAACGTCAATGCTGTTGATAACGTAAAAAAAATATGAACCGTGAAAATTAAATTGTTTTGCAGCAATGCTTGCTCTAAGAATGTTCTTCAGGCCGAAGTCGTCAAAATTATCAGTCATAAATTAATTTACAACGATTTCCGACAAAGTCGGTACCTGATATTATTATATCGCTGGAAGTATAAATCTGACAATCAGGGGACATTGTGTCAATTTCAATTAAAATACTCAAAAAACCAGTATTTTATTGATGTTTTTTTAAAGTCATACCAAATAAAAACATTCTGAGTACTAGAACATTTTTGTGTTAATGTTAACCAGTAATGAAACTAAATTATGTTTTTAATCTCTAAATAACAATTTATAATCATTTAATTGCTATTAATATTTCATTTACAAGTAAGTAAATTAAAAATTCCCGTAATAATTATTTGTAATGAACAAGTTTCTGGGAATGTGGAGTGCTTGTTGACAAGTTAGGGTTTTGTAATTCCATAAATACTCCAAAAGTTAATAAATCGAGTTAATGAACGTTAATTAATTTATGATATTTCTTTTTTCAAAATATAAGGATTTGGACAGCAGTTCAGTATTGGAACGATAAGTTAAAACGGATTTACAACCGAAAAGCTTCTACAAATCTTCTACAAAGGAGGCACCATGGAAATATTTTTTGATGGCAAACTAAAGTTTTGGAGGGCGTAATCAAATGATGATATTAAAACCTAATTAGCGAGAATCAAATAGATTACACGACATTTGAAAAATGGCAAAAAGAAAGGAAAATTCAAAAGGTGGGGTTGAGTTGGAAAGTTATTGTCCGACACGATAGTTCAATTGGTAGAGTAGCGACGAAACTGGCCGAAAGGTGGTAGGTTCGAATCCCGCTCGTGACACTGACTTTTTATATCAACTAAGCCCTTATATATTATATAAGGAATATTTAAATGAAAGAAGTAACTTGGTCAATTGACGACTAAAACGTAAATGGATTAATATTTAATAACTAAAAGAAGTATCACTTCACTAAACAGCTCCCCGTGGCCACTTCGTAAGTCGCTAATCATCTAATCCTGATAACATGACATTTGAGAGAGGCAAAAAGAAGGAAAAATCGCACGTTGTGGGTTGAGCTGGAGAGTTGGTGTCCGAGAGGATTGAAGTCACGGTAACGCAAAAGGTAGAATAGCGGCGTATTTCGCGGTCGTGGGTTCCAATCCCATCGTGACACTTTCGTTTTTATATCAAACAACACCTTACACAGAAGGAATAATTAATTGGATGCTTTAGTTTTGGAAACATTTACTTGCAATTCAAGTGAAGAGCGATATTTAGATAATACCACCAATGGTTGTTATGCCGCTCTCCAAGAATTGCAAATGCCATCAGCAAAAGGTACACCAAGTAATGTGAGTGATCCCATTAAAACTATTCCCTATGAAACGACTCTCAAAGTAAGGTATAAAGTGAGACATGAAAACTGAAAATAATGATGGAGAAAGAGATTCACCCTGCAGCGCCCCTTGTGCTATTGGTACATCTTGATCTACAATTTTTTCATTTAGCTTGAGTTTAAAAACTTATCCCAAGATTAAGTGATATATCCCATAAACGGTAATGCTTAATATTATCAAATGACTTTTGCAATCCATGGAGATGGTAAATAAATATTTTATTTTCTGAATGTACCGTATGTTTAAATTATGAATGATGGACAGAATTCGTGCACATGACATTCATCATCACCTGCGTACTTAACCTAGAGATTATTTTATTTATGTTACAGGACAACTTACTACAGATATTGAAAAACGCAATTTGATGAAAATCAGTATCATTGTTATTGCGTTTTTATGGAGCAATATCCGATGTTTGACCTTTCATGAGGATTTTTTCCCGGCCTAAATTTAAGTCGAAAAGATTTAACAGATGGTAGTCCCGTTCGAGTGGCAATTCAGGCAGGTCGAGAGTTTTATGATTCATAATTATAGCGGATATAACTACAAGAGCGGATTCTTTTAATAATGTAAGTTGATTTAAGACTGGAGTTACTCCAATGGAAAAACTGAATTTAATTGGGATGATTGGAATACAATCTGTGGAAATATCGGGCTCATTCAATAGTTTCAATTGGATTAATTTTGTGAAAAACTAAGAGCAATATTTTAACAAATGTCTAAATTTCTTTGAAAACGAGTTTTATGTAACATTTTTCAGGTTCATCCGTGAATAAAACCCTTTGGCCCTTCTAAGAGGTATTTATAATTTAAATAAATTTATTTCGTTATTTTTGAAGCAATTACGAAGTCCAATTTGTCCTACATTCAGGCTGAATAGGCTACAGTCAGTTTTACAGCGGTACCCGCTTCTGGCCTAATAGCAACTTTGAATGGGATAAAAAAGTTACCGCCAACTTTTCATTTCTCCCAATTACCGAGGAGGTCGTCGTGACAAAAGCTAAGATGGATCGCACTTCCTGATTGCCAGCTTGTTTAAAGGTATATTGGCAAAGTTGGGCCCGATAAAAGAGTGCCACTCGTCAAGCAATCGACGGTTTGATTAAATGGCAGCTCTTCCTGCGATCAACCCCCTTGATTTACATGACAATCTGTCCGCAATGACTTCACAACTTTCCTCCAACTGTCCCCAGCGAAGAACAACTCGGAATTTGTTTCAATAACCAATACTTGATTTATTAAAATCATCCTATAAATAAACCTAAATATTCCGTAATGCAAATAGAAATTATTATCAGAAAGGAACAAACTAAAAACTGTCTAATGGTCCTGATTGAGGAAAGGATAAAAGTAATAAAACTACTCTGTAATGATAATTATTTAAATTTTAATCCGGTAAACCTGTACAAGTAGAATTTTACATTTTTGACACCCATCCCACGTATAGAAATATACTGTCACGGGACGAGCTGATGCGTAACAGATAAACCCACGGACCATTCATAGTTGCGAAGTGAACTTTTTAATCTGATTGGCAACCAGGCTGACTAGGCTATCCAGGGTTGTTTAAGGTTCATCTTACAATAAGTTAAAAAAATTAATTTTGTATGTCAATTTTTAGTATTTTGTGAGCAATATATTGCAACCACAATTCAATTTAAAAAAAATTGTGCTTCTGATTATGTTTTATGCAATGAATTATTTATGAATCTACAAGAAAAAACCTACATTTATAAAATGCCTGGCGCTAGACATAATAATACAAAACTAAAACGCTGTTTTAGCCTCTTTAAAAAATGTGTAACATTAGCAGATTTATAAGAAGGAATTTTAGAAATTAAACTAGAAGGTAAGCGTTTGTCAAAGTACATCTTTCACTGGTACCTCTAGGAATCTCCCAGTACTAAAAGAATGTCCTTGGCTATGGGATGAGGGCAATAAATGCGAACAGAATCTGCAAGAAATCAAAACCTACAAAACGTTTATGAAATGGTCAAAGAAACGTCTAAGAAAAAATTAGTTTTTTTCGGGAAGTGACATAAAAATTTTGCGCTTAAATTATAACAAATTTCTATATGTAATATTTCCTGTTTTAAGAAAGACAACTTTCACGAACGCAAAAACATAGAATAGCCATAAAATATAGGTGGCTACGCTTGCTTTGCCTTGTAACTCAAAATCCAATTGTTTTACACGCGCTGCCACGTAATTTGGTTCAGAATCCAGATTAAGCCTTCTAAAACATTACAGAGAATACTTCGGACCGGACAGTAAAAAAAGGTTCAATTACCTAATATTACAAACAAATCCTTGAGCAATAATTTTACCTACTATTAGGTCTCCAACATTCCAGATTCCGATAGGAATATTAACATAAAATCTACATTCGTCCTAACTCATCAAACTCCCTTTCTAGTTTTCGGGACATCGGTAAATGCGTAAAAGTTGAAGTAAATTCCCCCAGAAAGATCTAATTGGTTTTAATTGGTTCTAATTAGGGAAATTTGGGGTAATTTCAAAGAAAAAGTAATATGTTTCTCAGTTATGCAAAACGTTTTGTTGTCCACGTATACAATGCCGTAAATGCTGCTCGCTAACATTTTACATTTTCCTATTTTCTATTTATTATATTTACTTTATTTCCTAGGTTTTTGTAAGATTACTTCAGGCCTTGCCATAGAATTCTTGTATTAACTTTAAATATCTGTCCCACCGAACCTACAGGCAATGAAAAAAATAACCTTCAGTCGTGCCGGAGGTATGAGAAGGATGAACATGATCCGGTGAAGTTATTATTTGGTGAATTACCGAAATGAATGAAAGCAGCGATGACAGGCAGATCAGAACCTTTTAAAAAGTTTTTATACTTATCAAGATTTAACAACGAAACTTTCAAATTTTAATTGTACACGTGGGGGTCTGAGATATGCCTTAGTGCAAATATTAAACTATTTTCAAGCTTTTATTCTTGAAAACTAAATAGTTTATTCAAAGCTGCAAATGCAAGCTCTATAAGGCGAGTGGAAGCATGATACTTTAGCTAATTTTTCCTCGATTAGACGTTCTACTTTTAAAATATAATTGCGGTTTTGATACATTTAATATTATCTACTCATAGAAACATCCAGTCATAAGAACTGATAAATTGGCAACCATCTTCACATCCTAAAAATGATTGCCTAGGGCATGTGAGGTTGATACACGGACACATAATTGTGGGCTGAAGCCTGTGTGTTTGTCTGGCATGCAAAGAAAGCTTGCTCAAAGTGTGTGAGAATGAATGCATTTATTTGCGTCATTGGGTGAGAGGCCGATGGCGGAATATTGAATACTCCATCGTACCTCAATTGTTAGATATAATTTGCACCGACCCCCTGCCTACCTGCGTGACTGGCATGTAAATGAGAAAGAATATATTTATGTGACTAAGTGAGCGTATATGTATGGTTTTAGAAATTTATTGCATTGAGGATTGAAAAGACATGTTTGTGGCCCCCTGAATCCCAGCCTAAGCGGCAGGTAAGACCCACGACTTTCAGTAGCCGGTAATTTATTGTAACTTGCGGAAACTTGTTTTCGCCTGAATTTAAAATGTATTTTTGTTTGTAATTTAATTTAGTTTGTTTGGCCTCGTTGCCACGGTGAATGAATGTTTACGCTTTCCGTTACTATGGAAACCAAATGTTTAGACTTTTGATTGCCACGAGCACCAGTGTTTATATATTTGTTTTGTATTTTTCATTACTATTGAATCGGCCCTTTATTTTTGTCAAATCCAGTCAACTGGACCAATCGCGTCTCAACTGCCAAGAAAACAGCACCCGCTCCGTTTCTTTAAACTTAGGTGTTAGCAAGCAGTTATATTTTGTATTGTGAATCCTATAGTTTAAGTTCTGTACATCAATACTGGCGTTATTATTATTCGTCCTCCGTACTACAATCTGTTCTTCTTGATGCACAATGACCACATGCCTGACATCTTCCCGCACCGCAGCATAAATGGACCCGACTTCATCACTCTTTCCCTCATAAGCGCAACTCCGCATCGCGTCTATACATCAAGTGTAATCACAAGTGGACTTCTAGTTTATTTTAAATATATTCTAGCTTAGATTTTCTTAATTCATTGCTGAGCTCTTCCGTTGTTGGTTTGTTTATATAATTTTTTAATTTAAAACTAATAATATATATTTTCGATAGTTTTATTATTATAATAAGAAACTAATTTTGTTTTCAATTTTTCCGAAACTTATCTGTCTTTTTCTTATAATATATTTATTTATATTAAAATATTTTATTTGCATGTTATTGCTTATTGACGCTATTTTAAGGATTTTACTATACAGAAGCTCTTCGTGAGCTGAGGAAGAGTGATTCGAGTGGCAAAGTGTCGAAAAATATATCTGGCAACACATTTGGGAAAAAGATTACCTTCCACAAACGGACGAGGTCGTTGAATAACCAACAGGTTGAATTGCCGGTGCACTTAGAATAAGGATAGTCTAAACTCAGTATACAGTACAGCCTGTGCAGATATGAACGTACATAAATCAGTAATAATTCACCCTAATTGGGATAACCCCTCCATTCACCCAAATAAATACATTCGGTCTAATAAGTATCATATATCACTTACACAATAGTACAAAGATTTATGTACAGGAAAAATTTATCACCCTGAAATATTGGATCAGCGACAGCCCTGCCGTGAGTCTATTGCTTTCTTCCTGTTATTGTGTGCTGTAGTGATAGAATTTCCACATTCATCAACCATCGTAATTTCCCCGTAATAAAAGGTGGCCATGATGGTGGTGTTTGGAAGTTTTTCACTTGACGCTGCCTCCGTAGGTCACGCCCGATGTTTTACTTAATATTTTTATTTACGGGAAACGGAAAAATATGAAATGGAGATATGTAAACAATTATTACAGTTTTTTTTAAACAAGGGCTCGCAACAGCACGGGTACCTCAGGGTGCCGGTGTTTACAAAACTCTCATTTGTAAGTATGTTGGGTCCGAATGTAGGGCTGCTGGATTTGCTAAACCAACTATCGACTTTCAGAAAATATAAATACTATCTTTATTACTTTTTTTTAAATATCTAGGTCGTAAGATGAATCGACCCAAGGTACAAAAATTATTTTACGTATAAAACATTTAGAAGATATATTGATTGGCAATTCATTTCTAATTGTAATTTCCAGGCAAAAGAGGTCATTAATGGAAGAGTCGATAAAAAGGAGAGAATATATTATGGTTATTTATTTGTGAAAGCGTGAGGTAATATATACCTAGAAAGGAAATCTCCAAACGCAATAGTTCCTTCGTGCTTTCTTTCATTGGACGCCTTCTCCTTTTTTCTCTAACCGCAAAGGGAATAAATGCTTTCAAGGAGCTCCCTTGGCAATTATTTTAGGACGTTAGCACCGAGCCCGTAGGAGGAGATAGATGTAGACAAACGTTGGCGTTGGCTACCCCTCGTCCCACTCTCCTAATCACATTCCACCCCCGCTGACCCTTCCGCTCTTCCGCGCAATGTTTACTTGCACAAAACGATTCTAACACCTGATATACAGCGGCTATTTGTTCACGGCGCTCTTCCAAGTTGACATGATACATTTGAACCGATGTGCAAAGGGGAGGGCAGTCGGCCACACTTGAATCATGAAAATAGTAATTTGTATACATACATTTTAAACGTAAAATTTATTATATAAAGAGGTAAGATATATGTCTCGAACACTATTGATGAAGGTATTATCATGAAGAAAAAAGCAAATAATTTAGACATTTTTTAATGTGTTGATGACATTAAAATAGGCCTAAAGGTTGGCAGTAACAACTGAATTTGTTCTGTTTTTTCAAAACCGTAATTTGTAACTGACTGTTGATAAGTGAATAAATGGTCGATACTTCTAACATGAGATGTTAATTTACCTACTATGACGGCCAAAATGAAACACTAAAATGCACTTAAACAACACTTGAGTGAAGTATGGTTCACAAAGTGGAGAAAAAACCTAACGAAACGCGTACTGATAAATTTCACTAGTCTACTACTAATTACTAATGTAACCGTCCTCCAGGAGTATAAATGGAACCTCATTGACTACCACTCGCTTTTTGCTTTATCTTGACCTTTCCATGGATAATTAAAGGATACATCGGTATAAAATGTTAAAAAGATTGCTTGACTCATGTTCATAATTTGACATTGAGTAACATACTTTTAATGTACAAGGCTATAATGAAACTTATAGCTTATCAAGTGTGGGCTCAACCAAGATTCCAATTTCCAACATCACCAGCAATTAAGTTTGAAATTCACCATCAAATTTTGAATGCTCTTTTTTACGTATTAAATTACACTGCTCATAACAATTAACCAAGGATTTTAGTTGAGATAAAAAGTCAATTGGACGAGGTGGATTCGACCCACGATCTTCGACTTGATACGCCGCTCCTTGAGCACTTGATCTATCGTGACTTCGATCCACTCGGACACTAGCTTCCCTTCTCAACCCCATCTTTCGAATTATCCTTCCTTTTTGCGATTTTTCAAATGTCGCGTAAACTATTTGATTCTCGACGACAAATGAAATGGCCACGGAGAGCATTAGTGAAGTATACTTCATTTTAAATCTGCAATACTTAACAAGCATTTAAGGTAATACAATATGAGCTACATACACCAGCGACCAAATTTTTTGTACACCTACACAATTGATATAGCTAATTATTTATAATATTAGCATTATAATAACATGGGAAAAACAATTAAAATAAACAGTATATACATATATATACATGGCGAGGTCTCAAAGAGTTTTGTGGTGGTTATTAGTGCTTAGTGCTGGTTTTTGTCCGATGCACCTTATTATGTTTTGGATCTACTTAAACTTGCAGCATAAAAAAACAAATTGACAATTTCAGTCTATGAAAGTGTAAAAGTATTGAACCCAAAATTTAGGTTAGTATTTTGTTGATAGAGGGATGTTTATATATAGCCGTAAAAAACTTGTTATTTGCAGGTTTTGGTTGGTGTTTAGGTGAAGCCCTTGCATACGTTAACGCAGGCCTGGCTTCAGTTTTAAAATAAGTGTTTACGCCTAGAGAGATTTATTATTTTTTATTAGTTAGGAGGTCTGTGCTCCGAGACTGAATGGTTTGAAAGGAAAAGGGGGGAAAATGTTAATTTAATTAAAAGGTGAATTGTCCGTGAATACGTCGACTTTGAACTGGTTGGGCCGGACAAACACATCCTTTTCGCCGTCTAATCCGTAACTCTAGACGATTACGAGGAAGGTGCAGGGGCGGTGGCAGTGCAAAGGAAACACGATTCGAAGACGCAAGCGCAGGCAACACGATTGTTTTTTTAACGTTTACTTGAGCGAAAATAACCAGCGTTGGTCACGCTACTTCATCGTGAGAAGAATTCGGATCGGACACTCTCCGATCGCCGACTCTGGAAGTTGATGCTACATCGGCCAATCTGTCGCATCGAAGACGCAACAGTACGCTGACATCACCGCACGCCTTACCGCTACATCTTCATACAGGTCAGACCATTCCTTCTGTCGGCCGGTACCTCTCGCATCAAACTGTTTGCCCGTTAAGGGGCTTCGTGGAGTTCACGCGTTCTCATTAAACACTGAGGCGTTTGGCCTTTGATTTATTTATTAACTTATCTTACAAATAACATTTATTTCATTTATTTGTCTATTTGCATAATTTAAAAGAAGATGTTATTTATTTTTAACTGACTATTTTGCATGATTTCATATAGGTTTAATGGTTCGGTTTGAAACAAATATATATATATATATATATATATTATTTTCTCTTGACCCTAGTCAGGTCGTATTATTATTTTGTGATATACTTTTGTCACATTTATATGCATGTATTTTTATTTCTCTTTGCCCTCAAACCATGGATTGTTCAGGAGTTTGCTAGATCCGGCAAAATTATACTGAACGGTAAGGAGCGTTGTTTCCCAATCAAGGTAAACCCCTTCTTCCAACAATAAGTAATTTATTTTTGACACTCAACGCGACAAATCAATAGAAACAATATGTTGATCATACTTCGCCTTTTGAAATACTGGATTTTAAGGGGCTGTCAAATCTAGTTTGAGGTCCAGTCGAACCATCAGTGAGGTTGACGTTATGGATGTCTTATTGTGAAAAGTATGCTTTTGGTTTTGGTCCTATTTATATTAAATTTCAATCACGCGATTCCCGACAATCCTCTCCATTGCCTTCCTCAGTCCGTTCCGTGTAGTCGGCGAGTATAGCCAATTCAAACCTGAAGATTTGCACAAGTCCTTTATAGAATATGAGGAATAGTGTTGGACTCAGAACTGTGCCTTGAGAGACACCTGCTTACTCTTGATTCCACACGTTGGACTGATAAGAAGCTGTGAATCTACGTTGAGTGTGGTACGAATCGATTATCTTAGACTACTGTACCAATGTGTCATAAATTATATATACTTCTTTCTATTTTCCTCCTTCTTAAAAACTTTACAAAACAGAGTAAATATTCAGAATTATATTAAATGTCTTACAGAAAATGGATTCTCTATTTCGTTGCTAGACGATTGGTGGAATAGTTGAATTGAAAAATGTTGTTTGTTCGACGCAAATATACAGTCTAGAATAAACGGTTTTACAAAGGAGTTCGAATGTCCTCTTTTCTAAGAAAGTTTAGATACACTTCAAGTAGACGGCGCTTACGAAGTCGTCGGAATTAATTCTCACAAGGAGCTTTCACCGAGGGCGGGGCCAGGCGCTTTGCTAAACACAAGGGATTCGCATCGGTAATGAGTTGAAACCGGTGTTCCGGACTGAAATAACCGTCCGTCGTCGCCTAGAACTTTACTGTTTGTTCAACTTCCCTCCTCTTGGCTGTAAATATTAACTGGAGGCCCATATTTTCCGCCTTGCCCCTGATATTTTTATGACTTTAATTTTGTACAACCAAAAGCCGAATGAATGTGATTCTCACCTCCCAACGGCCTATTTCATTTTTTGTGTTACGTACGGCCAGGTTCCACTGTTTGTGAACTTCTATCACACCCTACCAACACCCTTCCCACACCACACACACACATTTTTATATTTATTTGTATTTCGAGATATAGCGTCAGCGTTCTCGTTTAGGTCTCGTGTTTGTTTAATCTTGATGTTACTCCATGATGTCCAAAAAAGACAATAATATCGTACTTTAAAATTAAGATAACTGCAACATAATTAAACACTGAAAAATCATGAATACTAGTGTTCGCTGCCGTCTGAGAGTCAAAGAACGCCTTAAACCATTATTTACCCTATTCAAAACACTATATAAATGAAAAAGAACCGTAAAGCGTGCGGAACAATATAAGATGAGATTTATCTGCCAGCGACACGGACAGACAAACATAACGCCCATACGTGTCCTCCATTCCATGAGGATCTCATAAAAGTAATTTGGCTGCACTTAAATCACTCAGACCCAACACTAATGATAGCGAAATGCTGAAACACATTTGACAAGCGGAACCAACGAGGATACGCATACCGAAATATCGCGGAGACTAGCATCAGCAATTTGAGCCTTTCGACGACGGACGCCATACTTCCGTATGATTTTTCGTTTCGTCTGTAATTTTTTTTTTAATTTCAAAATTTTTATCTTCCTCATTGTGTCTCACGACGCGAATAAACGAGTACTAACATTAAAATAATTATTTAACTTCTGTAGAACTAAACTCCTGGTTTATAATAATTTAAAATAGAAAAAAGATGCAAGAACTTCAAGAAAACAAAAAAAAACTGTATTTGAAAAATTATTAGTATCATAATTATTAATTAATTCTGAAACTAACTTAAAATTATACCAGAGAAAGTTTACCTTTCAGCTGAAAGATGGTAGCACTTCCCCATCTTAAAACATAAAAAATTCAAAAAACTGATGCATTAAATATGTTGTGAATTGAATGAATACAATGAAAAATCCAAAAAGACACATTTTCTTACAAGATCTAACAAAACATTCTTCTCACTTTTTGTGAAATTCTCCGCCCGTTTTTTGTAGGATATATTTCACAAATGAAATTAGCCTTAATTTAACAGAAACAACGAATACGAATAATGGATGTAGACAAAAAGTACAAACTAAAACTAATTAAAAGACTGTAAAAACTGCTTAAACTAATTAAAGTACTACTTAAACTAAAACTAACTAAAAAAACTATAAGAACTATAAACTTACTACCTAGTGGTTCAATAAACAGTGAAATAGGTAAAAATAAAATACAAAATAAGAACAACAAATTTAAAGTGGTCAAAAAAATAATGAATACAGAAAAAATAAAAAAACAGTAAAAAAACAACAACAATGAAAACAATAGTACAGCAAACAATGCCAACAGTGGAAATCTATGACGCATCGCTACAACCGTAAAAAAGGCTATAATTAGTTGTACCAACGACTGGTTGAACAGCAATCAGTTCTACAGCAGTACCCTACACAGGGTGAAACGCTCCCTTCTCTGAACTTAGTTCAAATTGTGAACGACGTTCCAGTGAACCGGGCTTGAACCGATGAACTGGTGCAACGAGGCTGAGCAGTATTCGTTTATTCAATTAGTTAAGCATAGCGTTAACATT
>CM077108.1:4281392-4312013 GCA_039619505.1 Cimex hemipterus
CTCTCTCTCTCTCTCTCTCTCTGCACCATTTCTTTCATCTTTGCTACGGAGTGACCCGTACCAACAAATATGCATCTATTGGTTTTTATGTTCCAAGTGGTATAATGTTTTTTTTTTGCTAGTTGTTGAAATGAATGGTAGCCTTTTCAACGAATGGATGGTTTAGTTGAAATACTGCGCTGTAATACATAACTTTGAGACTTCTAAGCAATATGCTTGTTCAGCCGCTGCGCTAATTGCCAAAGCCTCAGCCATATAACTAATACATTAGGAAGGCAGAATGAGTGTCACTTGAACCTCTTTAATAGGATCATCAACAACAAACCCAGAGGTTCCATTAATCCTTCCGTAAAGATAAGATGATGATTTGGAAAAAATCCTGAATATTTGCTATAATTACCTTATCGACAGTGTACGGAGGCAGTTTCAAATAATTCTGAAGGTAATGACAACGAATATTAATTTTACGGACATCATAACCCAGATACAACACTCGGGAGGGGGGGGGTCAGTACCTTTACACACATTATTGGCGTGTTGATTTATTTGCAAAATAGACTTGCATTCGTAGGATGTTTTTCTTCAATGTCTGCTCGTCAAAACACTTTGAACCATGAGCCATTGAACATAGGATAGTATGAATCGGACTATCCCTAGAGAGTAGTTTTAAAATGGCGCTGGCGTCTTACGTCTAGTCGAGTGGGGTATCCTTATTTCCATACAGTCCGTTAGTATTTAATAGTTTTTAACCGATAAGTGTAATTTCAAGAAAACCTTTTCGCCCATGTTAGAGGACAAAAATAAAGCGTGATGTGTTGTTTGCGATGCCCTTTGTAGGTATTAGAGCTAGGTTCAATGTTTGTTGTGTGTGATTACAGGTTTCGTCTGTTGCGGTTGTCCGGCATCGTGTTTATTGGCGCAAGCGGAAAAGCCTTGTAAAGAAATGTTTACATTATTTTGGAGATAACCGTTTACCAGGGTTAACAAATCATCTGCTGTTGAAACCGCAGAAATATAACATTACATAACAGCTCTTTTATTTGTGGCCGATAACGTCTCCAACCATTTAAGGATAATCATAGCAAACAAATCTTAATTGGGCGCTTGTAAAGATTATACAATGATCCAATTGGAGCACTTCAACTATGAATGAGTCGTTTTCACTGACACTCTGTGTTTGCGTTACTTTTGAACATATTTTTGTTGTATCAAAATATTCCTATTGCATTTTATATTTATTGATTAAAAATATTATTTATTGATTTTTGTTTCAAGGAATATTACCTGAAATTTTTACGTATAAATCTATTGTTTTTGACATCATGTGTTGGTGTTATTGGCTTGTTAAGCAGAAATTTTCACAAAAGAACATTTTCCTACTACATATCTTTATGAATTCACGTTAATTAGACTCGGGCACAGACAGAAATGCCCCACAGTTTAGTCTCTCTCACAAGTGCCGACTAATGGCACAGCAAGAGACGCGGTTGTCTCCAGGTAAGTGTAAAAAATAAAGAAAATAGACGATCGATAGCTTCCATCGATTATCCTGAACATCGTTCATACTTAGAGCTTGACACTTTTTTTGTTCATTACCTGCTCCAAGTATTATTTTTATGGCTTCTAATTAGAAGCTCATTTCTAGTTCTAAAATGTCTTGTGTCTTGTGGATTTTCTTTCCACTAAATTAACGGGATAGTTTGATAATGACAATTAGACATTGGCAAGGTAAATAACAAACAAAGGAGGGATATTAAAAAGGTGGGGTTGAGATGGGAAGTTATAGTCTGAGTAGATCGAGGTCACGATAGCTCGAGTGGTAGAACGGCGGCGTTATCTAGCCCAATTTCGTGGGTTCGAATCCCGCACGTGACACTGACTTTTTATCTCAACTAAAAACCTTAATTAATTGAAATAACAAAAAAATGAACCTTCATATGAAGCCCATGAAAAAGCAGACAGCCGGCACGAAGACCATCCCCCGCCACAAGAACAACGCCACGAGAAAGGAATAAATAAGGAGAATAGATGCCCATACCAAAGGTTCTGACGGACCCACTGTGGAAATGAAATCGTAAAAAAATACAAAATAGAACATAAACTATTAAGCACAATAAACTAAATAGAATTACAAAACCTTTCGACGAGTCAACAAGCTGTGTATACAACCAGTAGAGGAAGCACTATGGTGATGGAGTTCATTGACAACACCACCCCTCATCGGCAATTATTTGACATTTTATGATTTGGATAATGATAAAACTATATTTATAAACACAAACAAATATAAAAAAATATTACCCTCATCTTTACTTGGTGGTTCTCAGAGTACACCGCAAGTATGGAGGGGGTGGCAAAATTTTCATCACCACAAAATGCAGATCATTGTTATCAGTTTACACTGTACTGTACTTAGATGTATCTATTTTAAACTGACAGTGCAAAGGTATTACCATTCTCATTACTTTGCTGTTTGTCTGTTTTCTAGTATAAATAATTATAAAATCTTTTTAAAAAGTACGGCAACCTGATGGAATGGAACTTCCTCTTTCTCTTTAATTGTTATGTTTCATATTAAAACAATAATTATTTCTTAACGTAAAAATTATATACTAACTCCAAAACGTGAATTATTAATTTTATAAATATACGATTGTTTTATAACTGTAATTTTGGATAAAGTTTACGCTATTTCAAGGCCATCAGTATATTTAACACTATTTGAAGACTTTTTACAGATAGAATTTTGCCTGGAAATATAATAGTCGTATCTTGTAAATAAAAGGCACCGTTCACAGATTTAATGAATTTTCTCTCGATTGCTTACAATAGTTTGGCAAATGCTGAGAAAATAATAGTTACAGTCTAACGTACAAAGTAAACATTACCAGTGAATCGGGTCATGTTCAGTTTAAATTACATTTAGGACAAAAAGTATTAAAGAGTCAGGAAAAAAGGTTTTACTTTACGAGAGCGTTTCCACGACAATGAGTTCAGAACTTTGACGATTTTCGGACCTAATTTATGTACAGAATATACAAAAAAAACGGTATTTTGTTAGTTTATCTTTTTAAATATTCTGACTAATCTGATTCAATAAAAGCTGCGTCGTATTCGTAAAACAATAGGCCAGAAAATGGTGAAAACCTTGATTTGCCCCGTTGCCGAGGAGACGCGTTATAAAGATTTGGCGGAAATCGCTCTAAATTAATTTGCTTTTTACTGACATTTGGACGACCTTTCTGACGACCTGATTGGCATTCCTAGTACAAACTGTAATTTCAATGTTCTCATTTTCAAAATAGCGGGCGGACCTACTTACATGGTTGTTAATTGTCACCTGCATTCTATAACTGCAAGAAACATTAAAGTTGGACTACGATTTTTTTTTAACAAAACGAGGTTAATTTCAGCTAATTTCATTATTTCGTTTATTGTTTGTAGAAATATTTTTTGGATTTTAATGGTAAATAGGTCAGTAACTACTCGCTACTTTCCTCATTTTTTCAAATGGCCTGTGTGACAGTTTATTTAACTCTTTTAGCCATTTATCAATTACAGAGAGTACAATCAGGGGTTCCGGTATCAAATTTTTAGAAATATAAAAAACATTTAGAAACCGAAATAGATAAATGTCAATTCAAACAAAAAAGTATATTTAGGGGTCTCTAAAGGTGCTTTTTAAAGAAATTTCATATTAGTTTCACACAAAAAATTATTGTAATGACGTTTACTTGAAAAATATTTGGCTTTTAGAAATTATATGGTTATTGATATATTTTGATTGCTTGTACTACACTTTTATTGCAATCTACATAATAAATGCGGTAAAATTTTTAATTCACATAGTTTATTTGGGCAATTAAAATGGTAAAATAAAAATGTTTCTAAGTTCTAATTTTTTTTTTTGAGAAATCAGACCATATTCACGAGAACTGACGATTATGTGTCCGACGTGTTGGAGTATAGAATCACCAAAAAAAGGTTGGTCCAAATTTGTTAGCCACCAACTTGGTCGTCCCCATTTTTAGCTTAGAGAAAAGAATACTAAACTGTCACATGAACTTTTAGAATTTAAATTGTAATTAGCAGATTCCGTCGAATGATCTGACATTTGCTATGTCTTATTCTGTAAATCTATATAAGATTGCTGCATTTCTAATTACATTCTTGCTTTATGTAAATACAACAAATAAACCAGTATAAAGAATAAATAATAGAAAAAATCATATAAAAAAATTATTTATTGGAATTATTAGTATGGTCAAATATGACCACTAAGCAAATATGAAATATTTTTTATATTTCTACATGTGTAAGACTTTTTTTAAATTGCACATGTACGACAAAAAACGACATTAATGAATTTACATTCACACGTTAACAAGGAAGCCATTCTAAGACATATAACTTAGACCGTTATTGCAGATAGCCTTCCTTTAAATCAACGCATAGCATTTCAAACAACTTAACGTTACCGCTTACGCTGAGGTTATGCGACTCTCCCTATTGTTACGATTATAACCGAACCACTACCATTCAACTCTCCGTTTTACTAGGATAACAAGGAGTATACACATTTGAGCTTGATAAATAGAGAATATGTCGAAAAAAATTGCCATTCATTTCGGGTTTTACATTTATCCTCGTTAATGCCGTTTATCTTGCATTGTAAATTTAATGAGAAAAATAATAATTTACTCAGCCCCTTCGTAATATCTGAGCACTTGTTTTTAAGTACACGGTTTTATGTTATATTGCTGAAAGCGTTCGCCGGCCGTAACTGCTGTAAACAAGTTATATGGATACGTCTTCTTCTCTGGAAAATAATAAAGATATAGGCGGGAGGGGGGCAATATGGGGGGTGTCAACCCGATGTTTTACGAGCCGACGGTTATGCAGCCCATTATGAAACTGCCTTATAAAAGGCCAACCGCGGAACACTAAGAGGCCCTGTTAGACAGCCTTTTTAGACCGGTTGTATATTTGCATTATGATTTACCAAATATCGAGCGGATAGTTAACATTCCTTTAGAAGAATAGGAATTTTGTTTGAATTGTATAATACGTACCGTCGAAGAAAAAACAACTTCGCTCCTTCGACATTTATTAAATTTATAGTGAACTGATTATGGAGGCAGGGTGTGGAAAATAAACAAATAACGTAATACGGTTCCCTACAGCGAATCCTGAAGAAAAATGCAAATTCCATGACTTACCTACAGTAATTTCATAATTTTTTTTCGGAGTAAACAGTCTAATTAAAATTCTAATTATATTACTTTATAATTAAGTTAACTATATTGATAATTGGATTCTGTTAAATTTTTGTGGGGTATTTTTATTAATAATTAACGTTTTCAATTGATTAAGGTTTTTAGTTGAGATAAAAAAGTCAGTGTCATGAGCGAGGTTCGAATAGTGTCCAAGTGGATCGAAGTCACGATAGCTCAAGTGGTAGAGTAGCGCTCTTGACACTAACTTTTTTTATCTCAACTAAAAACCTTAATTGATTGTTCAAACAGACCACGAAAATTAGTGAATTTAACCTTTTATTTGTGGTCTAGTTTCTCTTGAACGAAAAAATGCGGATTTTTCATTTCAGATCGCAAGCTATTCTCAAAAACAATTTCCAAACATTTTTTTTTTTTTTTTTTTTTTGAGCAAAGTACCTTCTCGAATTTTTTCATCCAAGAAACAATTTATCTATTTATAATTCTACATAATAAATTGGTCATGGTTCAGAAAGTAATGTTTCGTAACAATTGCCTCAGATAACATCTGTTAACAAGATGAGATTGATGTTGCAACTTGATAGCTCAACAAAGCTGCATTTGACCGGTCGAAAATTTATAACCACAGATTCCACAGATTCCCTTGAAGAATTCAATGTTCGACGTAAAAATAAAAAATTGATTTGTTGATGCTAAAAATAAACTGAAATGATTTGTTTCATAGTGAACTCTAATGCTAAAATCTATCTGACCAAATTTTATTTTTTACGTTCTTTGACTTATTGTAATACACATCGTATATTACAAGAAAAAGTGAAGATGATTTACTGTTGGAAAAATTGGGCCTAAATTTGCAAACATTTTAGTATTATCTAAAATGTTAAATAAATAAATTCAAGGTTGGCTGAAGAAGGTCTATCATTGTTTTTTTTACTTTTTGGGAATAAATAAATAACTGTCGCTTCCAAAATAAAAATTATTTGCATCATCGAATCGTCAAAATCTTGTCCAAATTACATGCATTGATTAATCTCTTGGCAATAGATTTTGTTCAGTTACTTATTCGTATCCTAGTATCCTGGAGAGGTAAATGAAAATTTTTGGTTCATGAGAAAACAGACAAAAACTAAAAAATTTATGTGTCTGAGTTTTTTTTTATAATAACCACATCCTGTATGGATGCGAAAAATGTCGGCCTTTTTCAGTCAGATTTCTTGTCCTATTTCCCGTAATACTGCGTTTTCGCAGAGTCTGATAACGGGTGAATCTATTGACGCTCTCGTAGACCTAGGTCGTCTCTGTCCTGGCCTTCTAGTGTTAAGCCCACTTTCTATTAAGCGCCAAAGAACCCTTCCTACTGTAGAGTGATTTACACTCTTTTTGCTTCCCGCTGGCTGGGATCCTTCCTCTATTATTGTTATGACCCTGACTCTGTCATACTTATTCAAATTCCTGACTGGAGCCATTGAAAAACGTTTAAGAATAAGAATAATATCATTTGAAATCAACAAAAGAAAAATGATAACAAAAGTGATAAATTTAATACTCTTTAGCTTTAGTTTGAGCAAGTTTAATACTCAAAAGCAATACTTAAGAATAAATCTTTATCACTCTGATACACTAAGATAATTACTGTCATGTTTATTGAAAAAGAAATACGTTATCCAAAAAATGTATAAAAATCTATTCTATAACTTATTTGTTCAACAATATTATATTACATAAACCATATTTATTTACTGTTTATTTATTCATAAAATTAATGACTGGGGAGTAAAAAAGCCTACTGATTTCGCAAAACTGTTGTCTCACTCTGGAGTACCGTTTTATAGGCTCAGAAACAGGGTTTTCATTTTCTGTTTTATTTTAATAAAGCCGGATCAGGTTTTAACGACCCGTGCCGTCTAATTTACGGGTGTTTTCGCCCCAACATTAAAAGTACGCGGGCAGTTTAAATTTGGAATAAGTGCCTTTCAAACTTTAATGGTGTATCTGGTGATTTCCGCCTTTCGACCGTAATCTTAAACCTACCGTTTAATACCAAATTTAGTTATTTGCTCATCAACTATTAAGTTAGATGGATACGATTGTTATAAAGTTGATAATTAAATTAATTGCAAGGCTTACCTATTTCAAGATATTTCTGGTGAACCGGATCGTACTCTTCCCAGTTTATGCTCCTGAAACGGTTCCTCTCTTTGGAGCCGGCTAAGATGGTGTCTTTCGTCTGGAAATCATTCGGGTTCCTGGAAAAAAAAAGTCTACAATCGGCTGTGATGATTTCGAGGGGTATTGAAAAATAGATAACAGTACGCTGATATAAATAGACTTGATAGCCTTTAAAATATGTATATTAGAGCTAAAAAGCTAAATTAAGTGAACGCAGTTGGCCAATAGAGCGTAGTTTATCATTTTAAATTTATTTAATCGTATTTCTAGCTTGATGGAACAGCTTCCTAATTTATGGGGAGTCTTGCTTCTCAAGTGTAATTAATAGCTTTAGATCGCTTTTGTGACTTAAGAGGAACGAAGAACAAGTTTTATTCCCAACGATAAGGCAATTTACAAGAATGGGAACCGTTCAAATTAGAATTCCAAGTTAATCGATGGTAGCTGGGGAAAAAGTAAATTACCAATTGAAGATGTACCTTGCAAGATTTACCGCCATGCTCGATAGAAAGTAAAACATATCGTTGAGACACAAATTCTTTACCTAAAGAAATGAATTTATCGAGACGATTAAAAATATAACGGACAATTTGTGTACGCACGTAGTATAGTAATTAAAAATATTTTGGTATTCTTGTTGTTATAAAAAAAATTTGTATATATCAAAATATTCAATAAAATTTTTTGCGAGCCAATTAGCATCAATTGCCTATTGTGTAAGTAGTGTAACAATTTTTTATTTAATATTCCCACCTCGCAGATAAAACATACCACAATGTTAGCAACTTTTGGTGCGGAGTTTGCCTTTTAAAACATAAAACAAATGCAACACAAATTTTCAAATGGAACACGTGATAACGTCCGATTTGGATCAACCAATTGGTCCTGCAGGATGTTGGTCCTGTTGGAATAATTACTGATCGTGGATTTCAATTTCAGTTATGCTACACATCAAGTCGCAGCGCATTATGCTATGTCCGTTAGCATTCCTGATTGGGCCTAATTAGCAACCCCATGCCATGAACCAATCCTATCACTTGGCTACCATTATGCTCCCCGTAACTGATCTTTTTTTTTTTCAGTTCCACTCTCTTCTGTTCAATGGACTTAATCTAACTTTCATCAAAGAAACCATTGTCGAATAGCAGTTTGGATTAGTAATATTCTGTGTTTAATCATCCGATTTTGTTCACTAAGGGTTATTCTTGTTGTTATAAAAAAAAAATATTCAGATTCTATACTCATAAGAAGACTTGACAACCAGTTCATGAGTGTTTCCAGTCGAACTTTTAATTGGTGTCAAGATAACATTTCGATTCTTTCTTGCACTTAAAAATTTCCGGTCTTCTTATGTCATTGTAAGCGTTTTGGAAGGGAGCGTTTGTGGCCAGAACGGTTTTGGTCCCGAAACGGCGTTCGTCACTATAGAAAAATTCCCGGGTTCGAATCCTAGCAGTCCTACAAAGTAAAATTGCAACATGAACAACTGTGCAAACAACTTTTGCACCTACAATATGTACTATAATTGGCAACACAAACTACGACAAAATACTAGCCAGTGGTCATGATACAGAACCTATTAGAAAAAAATGTAAAAATAATAACGTTTAACAGAAAAAATAACTTTAAGAAAAGTCTGACATTAAACCATATAATTGCTCTAGGTATACTGCAAGCTAGAACAGCCCTTTCGGCTATCCATCAACCCCTTCCACGGGACCATCCGTCAAGCCCCGCCTAGGTGCTACATACTCCGAAACCCTACACGTCACTTGATCATTTTTCTAAGTTCGTGCCGCGGTTGCGTAATAAGACCGAACGGGACTTCGGTATTAATGCTTTTCTCATCCGCCACACTCCCCGCCCAACAGCCTGATGTAAATCCTTGGCACTTCCGCTTTCACCGGCTGACTTTCCATATATATTGACGGTTTAAATGTATAACGTTCTCCGTAGAATGAATGAGACTCGTTCGAGCTGTTAAATAATAATTACATTTCAACAAAGTAAAAACTAAAATTAAAACCTACAATTAATTTAAATTTAAATATGTGCATTTTAACGAAAATCAAAGACAGAACACCACAACCAGTATACAACACTTTAACCACTTCATAGTTTCAGGTTGAAATAATATAGCGTAAAAGCAGAGAGTAATTGAAGTAAAACTAAACAGTACACAAACGTTTTACGACCCTATTGTTTAAACAAGCGTAACAATACATTTCACGGTTTGACATGCAAAATGTTGATGGAGCAGAAATAGTTGCCTAGCCCTTTTGAACCTCGTCAAAATGCAAATATACAGAACTAATTTTAGAACAGTTTTTCTTAAGTAAAAGACAACATTTTTATATTATATCTGGTGTGATATAGGGTGTTGAAAAACCTTTTCTTTATCGTGTTGTTATTTATTTTTTCGTGCCAACATTTCGATCTTTCATTAGAGATCATCTTCAGGGCCTGGGATTTAAAAACGTTGTTTACATTTAACAAATACAGGTAGGATGTGGAAAAATAAAGAATGAATTTCTACAATGCAAAAAATATTTTTTATATTCAATCAAAATATTTCTACTCACTCAAAGTGTTTGTTTTCTGCGTAATTGTGTAATTATTGTATGTGGTAATATCTAGAGATTAGTCACCGTTAATCGATAATTATTCAGATATCGTGAGATGCGGTCTGGTGTGATGTAGGTTTCAGAAAAACATTTTCTTTATCGTGCCAACTTTTCGAATTTTATTGAGCCCTGACGATGATCTCAATAAAGATCGAAACGTCCGCACGATAAGTCGAACGAATTATGATTTACAAGAAAAGTTAAAAACAGAGCTAGAATTTATAAAGCAATACATGAGAGTGTATAACTCATGTATACCTATAATTATTCAGCTATCGTGGGATGCGGTCTGGTGTGCTGTAGGTATCAGAAAAACATTTTCTTTATCGTGTCAACGTTTAGATGTTTTATTGAGATCATCTTCAGGGCCTGGGATTTACAAACATAGTTTTCATATAGAAAATATATACAGAATTTGGAAAAGTGAATTTATACAATACAAAATATTTTATATTCAATCAAATTATTTCTATTCACTCAAAGTGTTTGTCTTCTGTGTAATTGTGCCATGTCGTGTTGAGAGTGCCAGTGAGATTTTGCTTTTTAATGTTTATATATATTGGATTTTGACGGGGTGGGGAAGGAAGTGGGTATAAAAGAAACAATTTTGTATAAGGCATAGGCTTCTTTGCGGTCAAAAGGGCCGACAAAGGAAAACAATGTGTTGGTAATGTTTCGGCCAGTTTATTCTTTCAGGAATAGTAAAGGGATAAATGGGAAAAGGAAAGCTAGATTGTTGAACAATTAGACTATGCGAAAAATATTTGATATGTATTCATAAACGTGTTACATATGTATGTTATCTGTATTGAATTTGATTAATGATGTTGGCGTAGCTGGGACTGAGTTTGCATGTATCTGTTCTGTAATGGATGCTGTGTTTATCCTTGTTGATGTAAACCATTTCTAAAAAATTACGCTTTAGTTTGTTTTGTTCTGTATGGAGTATTTTTGAAGTCATAATTGTGTTGGTGTTCAAAGTGATGGGTAGAGAGTGCTGTAGGATTTTGTTTGGGTTTTTTGCAATCATAGATATGTTGGTTTACTCTCTTGTCCAGATATTGGGATGAAAGACCAATGAAAATTGATGGACAGTTTAAACAGTTGATCTTGTAGATTACATCTCAATAAAAGATCGAAACGTTGGCACGATAAGGAAAATGTTTTTTCTGAAACCTACCAGACCTCATCTCACGATACCTGAATAATTACTTGTATGTGGTGTTCAGATTAATCATTTACATGGTTTTGTAGATTACATCAGATTTATTTGTTATTGGTGTAGGATCCATAATTTTGGAAATTCACATACATTTTGTAAAAAATTAAAGCCCCCGCCCCCACCAATAACAAATATATCTGGCGTAGTCTATGAAATCAATTGAGTAAATGGTTCGGCAAGTTATATCAGTCTTAAATCCAATATCTGGACAAGAGAGTAAAGCAACATAAATATGATTGCAAAAATCTCAACCATAATCCTGCACACTCGCAATCCACCGTTTTGACACAAACACAATTTCGACTTCAACATTTCAAAAATATTACACTAAGAACAAAACAAACATAAACGTACCTTCGTAGAAATTGTTTACATAAACAGAGCACACAGCATCAATTACAGAACAGACACGTGTAAATTCAGTCATAACTAGCTAATATCATTAATAAATTCAATATGGATAGCATACATGTATCAACATCACACCACACAAAACATACATTTCTACATAGTCTATTTTTTCAACAATTTAGCTTTCTTTTCCCTAATTATCCCCGTCTATGGAATCCTGAAAGGATAATCTGGCCAAACAATTACCAACGTTTTTCCACTTGTCGGCTCTATTCACCTCATAAAAGCCGACTCCTTGTATAAAAATGTCTTTCTATACCAACTTTCTTCCCCACCCCTTCAAAAACCATGTAGGCGTAAAACAGCAATCCCTCACGGGCACTCTCAACACGGCACACATGAATAACATATCTACACAGAAAAACATTGAATTGATTGAATTAATTCTAGCATTGTTTACATTCATTTTCTTCATTTCATCCTAAATGTATTTGTAAAATTTAAACAATATTTATAAATCCCAGGCCCAAAAGATGATTTCAATAAAGATCGAAACATTGGCACAATGGAGAAAATGTTTTTCTAAAACCTACTTCACACCTGACCGCATCTCACGATCTCCGAATAATGATCGACTAACGATCACTAATCATCACACACGCGTATACATAGTTGAGCCTCTGACTTCTTGCAGGCAACGACCATTCCAGCTTTTATAATTTACAATAAATTACCGGTAGTCCTCAAGAAACACCCACCTCGTTGGCTAAACGGAATCTGCCTTCCAATAATATCAAAGAGTGGTGAACAGTAAGGTTATTTCAACCGCTACGCAATCAGTTCGTAAATCCATTCATACTCTCATTCTCTGTTAAACGCATTCTTACTTATTTACTTATGTAATTATGGTTTTAGGGTTCTCAATATTCTTGATCACCTTTTTTACGTATTATATGACAAGTTTATGTTCGATGAGATACTTAATATGCCGCCATCTAAACTATTTTCATTAGATTCACACTAATATATACGTTCACTCTTACCACACGCCAGAGACACATAGCTCTCATTGCTATGTATAATACAAGAACGCTGTTTCCTGCATGAATCGGATGAGGAGACCCTGATCATCACTGCCGTCTTCAAACATAATTCTTATAACGGATAGCTTTCCTACAGGCTATCAGGCTGGAGCCAACGCTTTCCATTTGATAGATTACATCGAACCCTTTTCTATGCATGCCGGATAACTACTCCGGGCGAAGAGGATATTTCTTCTACGAGTTAAATCTTCCGAGGGCTACCTATCGACACTGTTCTTGATAATCAAGAGTTTCATGCCGATCCGCCCCATCGACGCTCATGGGTTGTTTTTTTTAGCACGGATTGCGTGGTTATTTCCGAAGATTATGGCATTGGAAAGAATTCAATAAATTAATATGAAATTCCATCTGTTTTTTAAATTAATTTGATTTACTTGGTCGTATTTTTTTAGCCGGATAATAGTTTAAATGATGTTTTTTTTTTTAACGTTTCCTAGCATTAATATCGTTTACACTACTGGACGATTAGTCATAATTTGCGTCCTCCACTGGCTCCCCCGCTTTATCACGAGAGAGTCTTCTGACCGCTTTTGATTTATGTAAACTGCGTCCGATGACAATGTCGATCAGTTTCCGTCACAGGATGACATCTGGATGAAATCAAACTAGACAGAAATCTTTCCTGATTGTTTAAAAATTTAATGTTCCCTTTTCAGCGGCACCCGAACCGGAAAGGCCCCAGGAGGAAAAATGGAACAAATCAACTTAATGGAAGCAGAACAAATAAGGTTACAACCTGGAGTTTTATGTGTCGTAAACCTAGCATTTCTTTAATGCCGAGAATCAAGAATACTCTACAGCGCGGAAAGGGGATCGCTCTCAGGTAGTATACAAACAAGCTAACAAAGAAAATCATATATTTATCAATAGAAGAATTCTATTTCAAATTTAAAATATCCAATGGTATGCTTTAAGTTGATGGGATTGCAACTTCCTTCAATTTTTCAACGGTTCAATTTCAAAACGGTTTTGATACTATTTAGCCAAACAAACAGGAAATTTTCATTTTTCCCGCCTCAATGTGAAAACGACTGTCTTAATTTTTGAGTTCTAATACACTGAATGTTGTAATATGAAGTGATGATCAAATTAAATTTTTTCGTTAATTCCAGTTTCAAGTTGTTATTTATGTAAACGGCATTCGATGACCGTGCCGCTCTCAACACGACATGCAAGAATGGCACAATTACGAAGAAAACAAACACTTTGAGCCCTGAAGAAAGATCGAAAACTTGGCCCGCTAAAGAAAATGTCTTTCTGAAACCTACGTCAACGAAGACACAGTTCGTTCCTCGTCGGTTGTAAACCCGTAGTGATATCCTAATCAATCTAACAGATTAAAATCCCATGTTAATCATCGTCGATTGTCGGAGAAGTGATAAAAAGTAGGCATGATCAGAAAAATCCTGGTTTTCCATCATCAGGACCTGTAAAAATAGATGATCTTCACTAGTGGGGAAATTCTGACCTTGACATATGCATCAGCTCGTCCGTTCGATTGACTAAATGATATTAATAATAAAGGTTTACCAACAAGTGTGTAATTTCTTTAATAAAGTTTAATTAAAAAACAATCCAGTGAATCGTTTTCATTGAAATCTTTTTGGTAAATGCCTGAGTCTTTTTGTTAGTTTGAATGGAAATCAAAAAACTATCCATATGAGTCGGACACCTTAACCACTATGCAATAATGATTAAACGCAAATCATGTACGAAAATATGTATTTACTTTAAATAATATAAAGATTTGAGTAGAGATTAGTGACCGTTAATGGATAATTTCTCAGACATCGTGAGATGCTCTCTGGTGTGGTGATGGTTTTAGAAAAATATTTTCTTTACCGTGCCAACGTTTCGATTTTTATTGAGATCATCTTCAGGGCCTGGGATTTACAAACATTTTTTAAATTTAAGAAATACTTGTAGGATACTCTCAATACGACATGCAACAATGGCACAAGTACACGGAAGACGTACACTTTGATTGAGTACAAAATATATTTCGCATTGTATATATTCACCTTTTCACATCCTAAATGTATTTGTTAAATATAAACGATGTTTGTACATCCCAGGCTCAAAAATCGAAACATTGGCACGATAAAGAAAATGTTTTTTTGATTATTTCATCTCACGATATCTGAATAATAATATAAGGATTACATAATTATTTTAAATAAGAGTTTATCCCTATTTGCGAGGGGGGGCAACCCAATAACTACTCACAAGGTTCTGATCACGCAGAGCTGGTTGCGACACGAAAGTAAGAACACTAATCTGTCCAGCTTAAACCCGTTTGTGTACGAATTTGCAATGGGCAAGGAGTGAGTTGTATTCTTTGTACCTTCCATTAACTGCTTCGTAAATATATTTTATAGAATTAGAAATATATTCATGCTTTTAATTTATTAGAGATCAGTTTTTTCCTGTCTAGTTATGCATTTGGTTCGTTGAATCTTTGTTTTTGTTAGAATTTTCTCATTTCAATAAATATCCTTGTTGAGTTCTTTTGTGAAATTATTCCGTCTAATCTTTATAAGATTTAACAATTAAACGGTTCTAAAATATGTTGGTATAAATCACCTGTCTTGAATGAAAATGAATGAAAGATAAGCACAATCAACCATATTGCTTATTAGCCGTATTTGCTTCAACTGCTTTATATTGACAGAAAATGTTGGTTTGATTTTTGTTTTTTCTGTCAAATAGTACAGTTGTACATCAAGTCAAAAGGTTTCCAACTCAAAGCAAATATTTAATCTGATAACAAAAATTAATTCTCATGTTGTTCAGGGCTTTAATAATGGTAAAAGGGAAAAAAAATCAAAATTACTGACTGATGGGGATTTGAAACTAAATCGCGTGTGAGTGAGCAGGAAGCCGAAGTGTGATCAGAGCTGATATGGCTGTGCATGATTTTATCACATTTTTGCACGAATTTTTCGATTAATTTTTATACTTTTTGTAGTAGTGCTTAAAACCTTTTAATTCCAAATGAATAAATCAAATTTGTTTTCCATACTGACATTTTTGAAGGGTGTTTTTTCTTTATTCATATTTCAATTGGGAGATCAATTTGGAAAAAGAACATTGATGAATTTTAATGAAAGCCCGTGCAAAGTGTTTGTAAATTAGTGAGAAAAAAAAGAAAGAATCACTCTTACCGTACTATTAAAACTGTTGAACATTTAGAAAAACATAATCCGCATTACATCTGTTCGTAGTCGTGCTTACAGTCAATTTAAACCACAAAACTAACGTAATTATGTAGGAAGCAACGTGTAATTACAACACAAGGGAAAAAACAAATGGAAAGAAAGGAAATGAGGAAACAACAGGAATCTATTCGTGGCACGAGACGATATCAGCTCCGCGCAGTCAAACTTTCGCCTGAAAACCCCAGCTTTTTGTGCTCGCGAATTTATCTGAATTAATTGACAACGGGAATGTCCAGTCACTTTTATCGCTCCAGCATTTTTACAAGACGATCGGGATGCTGTGGTTGGGAATAAATACGATGCAGTAATTTCAACCTGGATAACAAAATAAAGGTTTTCGAGGGTAACAGCTTCAACCAATCTAAAAATAAACAAGGAGTGAAACATAAACCCTTTTCGTAAAACCACAAAATCAAGGATAAAACGCGATAAGGTAGAACAGAATACAAACACTTCATTTCAATTTATTTGCTTTTAACAGGGTGAAATTAATTACACATAACCACTATTTTAAAACGAAGTATTATGTATGTAGTTAGTAGCCAAAATCGAGAGTATTAACCTTTTAATTACGCTTTCAATCAATCAAGGCCAAAGGATGAATGAAAACTGCTCACAAATGAAGAGAGACAATGCCAATATTTTCCCTAGTATTTTTATTACAAATTGTATTAAAATTTATTAGGCATTATTAATTTTTCCTCAAAAAAAACTTAATTAGGGGATTTTTAAAAATAAAACTATTTGTTTGTTGGACACACTACCTTATTAAACAATTACCTTTCGGTTGCCATCAGCAAAATGAATCCTCAATTGGTCGACGAAAATCAAATAAATTACACGAAATTTTAATAATGGCAAAAAGGATGGAAAATTCAAAAGGTGGGGTTGTGATGGGGAGTTGTGTCGGAGCGGATCGACGTCATGATAGCTCACGTGGTAGAGTAGCGACGTATTTAGCGAAAGGCCGTAGGTTCGAATCCCGCTTGTGACGCTGACTTTTTTATCTCAACCGAAATCTTAATTAAAAAATAATTCATTGAATATGAGTAATCACCATCTTCTATTCTTAAGTAATTCGTTATTAAAAATGAGGATTAAAATTTCTCTGTTTTTGGTTTGCATTTTCTATTTTGTTTTATACAACTGAAAATAACATATCGACCAATTTGTTTAAAATTAATAGAATAAGAATAAATTGCACATATTCTTATTTATATTTCATCCGTTTATAATTGATGGGAATGAACAATTATGTTGTCTTATGACATAGAAGTTATGTTATATACTATTTTCATCATTACACTTTTTCCTCCGACAAAATGTATAAATAAATATAACTTAATTGGTAGGCAAAAATGTCTTTATTTTATGTCGTACCATGAGTATAGCATAGATATCTGGGCGAGTCGATCATTAGCCAGAAATGGATTTTATTCCGAATCCTACATGGGGGATCGACAAAAATCCAGGTCTTCACATTTCAAAACAACGTTTATGATAGACAAAAACTCGGCAAAGGTCTAAGTCTAAACAGAAGCGAAATACTCGACCTCCAAATCGCTCACTCCATTTTGCAACTGTCGCATTCAAAATTTTCCTTTTATCTCATCACTGTGCACCGGTCTGTAATCTGTAACTGACTCGTGACTACCTGTCCCCTCTCTACTACTGATTGACCAGTGAACGCCATGTTATCCCCAGAGGGTCAAGGGTTCTAGATAAGTTCACTTTCATGGTCCGCTTGACCAATGTTTAATTTTTTTTACGGTGTGTGTATATGTACCTTGAAGTTAAAGTAACATTGGTAATTAGAGAAAAATTAAGTAAGTCATTACAACACCGAAGTATTAATATGGTTAATATAAAGCGAAGAAAATAAATAGTTAAAATTTTAAAAAATCAATTAATTAAGGTTTATAGTTGAGATTAAAAGGTCAGTGTCAAGACTGGGAATCGAACTCACGATTTTCGACTAGACGCGCTGGTCCTCTACCGCTTGAGCTATCGGGACTTCGATCCAATTGGATACAATTAGAATCCCGCTCGTGAACATTTATTTTTTATCTCAACTGAAAACATTAAAGATATTAATTGGTCAAGCGGACCACGAAAACAATTGAATTTAATAAGTTAAAATGAAGTAGTCTTCACTAAAGCTCTCCATGGCCATTTCATCTATCGCCGAGAATCAGATTACTTATTTGAAAAAAATCAAAAAGTTGGGGTTGAGATGGAAAGTTAATATCCGAGGTGTGGGAAGACCGTGGGTTCGAAACCCCTCGTCACTCTGACCATTTTATCTCAACTTAAAAAAAGCCTTAATTAATTGAAAGTTTAGATAAGGCTTTTATCCCCGTGGCAGCGGCTCCCCTCTGGTTTCACTATTTTTACATTTCTGTACAGTATTTAGTGACCGTTAATTAATGATTATTTTGAGATCGGGAGATGCGCTCTTGTGTGATGTAGGTATGGGGAAACATTTTTCTTTCATCGCCCAACGTTTTGATCTTCATTGAGATCATCATCAGGGTCTGGGATTTACAGTTTAGATTATACTTTAATATTATAGATTATGCATGCAAGATGTTAAACTGATACAACGATGAACACGAAATAGAACTTTTATATTTAATCAAAGTATTTGTTTTCACTTTTTTTTTTTTCACTTTCAAAGAATGTTTTTGTTTGTAGATGTGTCACGATTGTGTGCCCGGTTGAAAGCCTTAAAATCCTAAACACTTATTGTTTCTGTTTTCGATAGCGTCATTGGTTCAAGAGAAATTCAGCCGGGCGATCTAAAACAGATACTGCTTATCCTGCGTGAAGCCAGCAGATGCTGTTGTTCTCTTAGCTTTAAGTATATAGAGCCTTAAGTCAAAGGACGTTATATTCGGAGTAGATCGATACTTAGGAAACAGGAAATAATTGTTCATCAATATTTAAGGAACGTAATATTCATTCATTCACCTAAAATTGATGAGGTAAATACATTTGTATTTACCAAATTCTCGCCCGATGTGTTCATTTCATTAATACACATTTATTTTATATCTTGTTTATTGAAATATTTTGTTCAATCTATTAAAAAGAGGCACTTAATGAAAATTATTGTTTCCGTTTGCTATAAACTCCGTAACTTCGTATTGCTAACGACTCGAACTGTTTAATTTCGAATGCTCTTAAATCATACATTTCATTCATTGTAATCTATTATTACCAGAAGACTGCAATTAAAAAAAAAAGATTTTTCACTTTTCGTCGTCTTTATTTAGTCACAAGATATCGCAAATGTAAGGATTTATCTTTGTAATGTTTCATCTGAGTTTTGAATGGCCCATCCTGTTTTGGCAATATATAATGCAAACTGTCTTCCTTGGAAACACGGACTATGATTTATTACGGCTTAAGCAAGAAGAGCGTGTCAAATTTCGGCCTATCGACGGCAGGGTGCAAGAACCTGGCACATTAGTTGGCCAAATATATGACCTCGAGTCTCAGAGTAAACAAAGATACCCATCTCCTTGTTTGTACACCCCGCTCTGTCTTAAAACATATGTTTGTTCTTTTCACTTTATCCTTCCAATAGAAATTTATAACACTCATATGGCAACTATAAAAAAAATAACACGATTTATGTTGAGCGCTGAGCCAAGAAATCAGAAACAAATGGAATAAATAAAAATAAATCGATTGATATTTCACATAGTTTTGTTAAAGAGCAAAATTTTTTTCAAGTGTAAACATAAAGTACTGTTCATTATTTGCAATTTATAAACAACATTGTACTTTTAATTGCTATTATGTTAATGGCAGTTTGGTTTTGAACCCACCGTGGCGTTTAAAAGTGTACAAACAGAGCCCGATGTAAATAAAATGTCATAAATACTGAAATAACAAAATTTTAAAAATTAAATTATTAAACTTTTTCAAAATGAGCAAAATGACAATAGATATACTATAGGTGAAGTAGCGCATATAGTTATGCAATTTTGCACAATTAATTCAGCGAAAAATGATATTCGCCCTGTACAAATTCAAAGAAGGTATTGTAGCAAAAGTCCCGTTTCTGTTCAGTATTTCATTAGACTTGTGAAAACAGATTCAGGTGAATCTTATCCGTGAACGGAAAAGGTTCTATTTCAAATTTTAAATTGTGTTTATAACTAATCAAGTGAATAATGTCATATACTATTCATGTCTGGAGAAGGGGCAGACCCGGCTAAGACCCTGATATTACTGACCTGCTATTGAACGTACGTTTGTATTGTACGAGCGACATGTAGGCGGGCATTATCGTGTATAAGAATAAGATTGTCGCTGAATTCATCGAGGATAGACAACGCATGATGTTCCGACATTTCAACCACAGTGAGTGGCCGCCAAGACACTCCACGTACAACAACTCTGTGCGACTCTACGTTGAAAAATTACCGCCCCTACCATCACTGAGCTATGTTGAAAAGGTTGGCTGTGGGGAGAATTACAAGCTTCATTTCGCCTTTTCCACCCTCCTTCACGCCCGTCTCAAGATCGAAGAGCAAATTTTATCTGTAAAACGTACAGATGTTCAAAAACAAATGGCTTTTTTCTCAAGTAAATGCAAGCCGTGCAACTTTCTGCGTTATGGTCAATTCTGGTCCTGTTAAGGGGCGAAAAGCATTCAGTCCATACTTATTAATCTTCATCGAGAAGTTTCAAAAATGTGGACACCTCGATCCTCATAGAGATTGAGAACAAAATCGCTTGAACAACCGTAAGGGCCGGTTTCGCAAAATTTCGAAACCTAACAACGGGGTTCACCCTGGGTTCTGTTACCCTAGGCCGTTTTAACGTCTAGCGGCGAGCAGCAATGTTTCGTGTGTAACTCCGATGGTAATAGCCGCATACCTGATGAAACGTCCCTCATCAATAAGTGCCACGCCACGCACAACATCCTCACACTAAGTGGCCTTTTTAAGTTTAAAAATTGAAATGAAGTGTACGAACAGAAAACTAAACAGTTTATTACTTCAGAATTCAAACGATACGGAATAAACATAGTAAATTCCATAATAAAAATAATTTTTATCCGTGTTTGGGATTAAGGCGTAAGCGTTTTCACCTCTTATTGATGATGATATGCCCTTGATATGATATGCCCAATTAAAAACAACGAGAAAATGGGCAAAAAAATCAATTGTGTGTAACTTTTTGCCTGTCAATGTGTAATATATTAGAGAAAGAGAAGAGGATAAATGTTTGTTTACAAAATGAGTAATCTTCAGTTTTAATATTTTTAAGTAAATACGTTATTAACAATGAGGATCAAAATATCTTTAGTTTTGGTTTGTATTTTCATGTTTACTGTATTCAGCAGCAAAGAATATATCAGTTGATTCAATTAAAGTTAATACAATAAATGAAAAATATCAATACTTGTTTTTGAGCAGTATATAATTGACGAAAACAACTAATTACATTTGTTATGACTTAAATGTTTTATTATCCATTAGTTTTGTTATAAAAATTTCTAACAAAATAAATAAATATAACTTGTTTGGTAAGGGGGAATTTTTTTTCTTAATGTCGTATATTCAACACATAAAAATTATTTATTGCAATTTTATGAACGTCGAATATCCATCGGTGAAACGAAATTGCATATTTTAACATATTTCAATACTTTAACATTTTTCTTCGTTTGGGTCAAACAAGTAATGGATAAATATATCTTTTTTGCATTGCATTATATATACCGCATTGTACTCTCTATGAAATTAAAATAGCTTTAAATAAAATTTTCTTTGAAAGGTTTAAAGAACACCCATGCAAATTTCGAACTTTTTATTCGCCAGAATTCTCTCAAATAAGAATAGATATGTTTTGAATATTTTCAATTTGTCTTGTGTTGTCATTAGAATATTTCTGGTACAGCAGACAGTTTAAAACGCGACCGCCATTATCAAAATATGACTGTCTAATGACTAGTCTGCAAAGCGAGAAGGGTTGATACTCTTGAAAACTCATTACAAAACTTTACGACTGTCCGAGATTTACATGAATACTTTGAAAGGATCATTAAGCTAGCAACAATGACCCGCAAAATCCGAAAAGTTCGGACATTAAACATTGTGGATTAGTGGCGGCGGTGGCAAAACTAGAAATAAAAATGAAAACGCCTAATAATTCTTATTTGCTATCGATATTTTTGTTTATAATTAATTTTGTCGTTGTGTTTATAACTTTTGGCTCAAATTGTTATTAAACGAGGCATTTCTCATTAAAAAGTTTACCGACCTCCTGATGCGCTCGATACAATGACGTGTAATATTCGACATCGTATATCCTGCTGAAGGAGTTTTCGTCCTAATTAATTATCATCTTGTTGGAATATTAAGGAACAGCGCTGGGTTTAACGCTAAGAGGGCTCTTAAACAACATACATTAGGTTAAGGATAGTTGCTGACAAATTTAATTATAAATTATTCAATATTACATTGACATTAATTACAGTTATTGGTAACCTTCATGGTAGAAAATGTACTTTTACGCTATCGCAAGGAGTCTTACTCTCATAAAACGTTAATAGTATTACAATCAATTTTATATCGATCTTACTGAAATTTTTCTATAAATAACATAAGTTCAAAGTGATTGCAGCTTCTTGGGAACTAGCCACAAACCGATAATAAACCCAATTTTCGTTAAGGTAACGGCAATATTAAAACAAGAAATAAACCACGATTTATACAAACTATCGTTATTTTTACTGCTACACTAATTGAAGGCACATTTAGTACAGCATACAGTACTTTACATTCGCTGACTTCGGACCACCACATTTTTTGTATTACAGCTTTTCCTTTGTTGTTATTTGTTTGCATAACAAACTGGTACAATCTAACGCTTCGGACCTACAATTTGCATTTTAAGCAAGGTATAAAGATAAAAAGTTGGTAAAGAGTCGTACAGTGAGGATCACTGACAATTTTTTATTCAAGATAGTGATCAATGTAAGAGGTGGTGTTTGCCAGCAACCAAATTCAGTTGAAGCCCGTATGTCGATTTGAAGGGGGATCCGTGAAGATTTGCGCGGCGTTAAGAATTTAAGAAACGGCAATCTTACACGGTGGTAAATTACTATGGTGCAACACTTAGGGAAGAATACAGGGCGATAGGAGAAATACTGGCACCGAGAGCTGGCGGAGAAGTGAGCCAAAAAACGCTGGAAGGGACGGACTTTTGAGGAAAAAATAGGGAAACGAGTTGTGATTGGTGGATTTTGAAAAGATAGGGGGTACAGTGTACCTCACAGATGGTTTGTTTTTAATGTTATTTTTCTTGTAAAATTATTACTTATTTTGATTTGTTGTTCTGAATTAATAGAAAGGCACCTGAGAGGTGTCCATTTATGTCACACTTGATTTTTTTTTCTTCGTGATAATTGTGTGATGTAGAATCCTTGATTAGTACTACAGTGCTTCAAAGGAAGGAATCCCCCTTTTTATGGTACAGAAATCAAATTTCTTGCAGCCTTACCAAGAGTGAATAAATGCATCCTGAAAAACAGTGTAAAAGGAAAGTCATATTTCCCAGGGGATTGCTTTAAAATTAATATGTGGGTATATGTGTATAAATGGATGGTGATTAGTGACCGTTAGTCGATTATTATTCGGAAATCGTGAGGTGCGGGCTGGTGTGATGAAGATTTCATAAAACATTTTCTTCGTCGTGCCAACGTTCCGATCTTTATTGACTTCATCTTCAGGGCCTGGGATTTACAAACATTGTTTAAATTTAATTTCTGAGAGTGCCTACTCAACTCGACGCGCAAAAATGGCACACGTACGCAGAAAACACACACTTTAAGCCCTGAAGATGATCCCAATAAAGATCGGAACGTTGGCACGATGAAGAAAATGTTTTTCCGATGCCTACATCTCACCAGACCGCACCTCACGATTTCTGAATAAGTATATGTGTACCTCTGTTTTCTGCACGGCTTGTCAAATAGTTTGTACATAGTTTTTAATAGGTTAAATTCCTTCTCATTGAAATTTTTTTAACATTCAGAAAAGGAAAATGAGATTTAATTTGTGCTATCTATTATTCTTTTTTCTTTAATTCATAAATTTGTTTTACCATGTTGATTGATTTACATTTTAAAAAGGCATGTCTTTAGTTTGTATTCAGGACCTATCCAAAGCTCTGGGGCTGTTTTCTTCTTTTTAAGATTAAGGGTTTGGCCCATCTTGCAAGGATGAAAACCCAAGTACACAGAAATTGGAAGCAGAGCTTGTTTAATTAAATTAATTAATTAAATTATAATAAAGTAAAATTGGGTGAGCCATATCGACGGCTCAGATAAAACCAGTGGAGAGATTTAAACCTTATTGACGGTGTTAGGGAATAATGTTAAACATAAAATGGGGGGTAGTTAATTTCCCATTCGGTGAGTAAACCGAAATATATAAAAAAAAGAGGAAGTATCAGAATTCTTATAGGAGTAGCTTGCAATTCCAACAATAACAAAGAGCCAAAATTTTGTTCCTGAATTCGTATCTTTATTTTCGTTATTTATCTCGCACTATTTTCTGCGTTGGTGCGGGGTATTTGGGAAGACACGAATCATTCCTGGTTGACCTACGAAGTTCGATTCTCTAAAAAAAAAAATAGCATTTCGAGGGACAGATTTTGTAAAAGAAAAAAACACTTGTTTCATACCTTGCAGGTTTTAAAATTATCAATTTATTATTTTCTTGTTTTATTTCAAGAATTTTTTATTACTTTTAATCAGTTTTTAATGAAAACGAAATTGAAATGAACTTTAAAAAGCGTAAGTATTTATTATTTAATAGGGATTTTGAAATTCGTGACTTGTAAAACTATTGAAATCAAAATTAGCGTAAATTATTTTATTCATTTTTTACACCATGTCGAAATTTAAAATAAAATGAATATTTAAAGAGTATGATAAATGTTAATTATGCAATAAACAGTTTATCATGTATAATTGATTAAGGGCTACTTACCGTTCATGTATTAAATATATGTAAGTAAAAGAAGTATTCAGAAGTTCAGAAATGGAAAAATCAATAATGATAAATGTCAGAGTCTTACAAACATAATACACTTCTTCCAACGTTGCTAAGATAACAGTTCGTGGTCCGATTGACCAATTAACATTTTTCAAGTAATTAATATTTGTGGAAGGTATTGGTTGAGATAAAATAAAATTCCGCTCGTGACACTGAGTTTTTCTATCTCAACCAATACCTTCCGTAAATATTAATTTATTGAAAAAAATTGCTAAAACTCTTTGTACATTCAAACTATTTATTAACTCAAATATCAATACGTATTAAACTTGGTTTTTGAAATTTACACCTTACATAATTGTTACAAATCGAAATGAAAATGTTTAAAAATTCATATGACATTATTAAGATGTAAGGGAGGATTCATGTCATGAAGATGAAAGGGTCTTGATTTTTAGAGGCTTTTTTGCATCTTCGGACCTTTAAAGTTATCCTTTTGATGGTCAACAATGGCGAATTATTCGAGATTGTAACCATTTAAGAAAGCAATTATTCATGGATTATCGCCAGCAATTATGACAAGAAATAATGAACCACCATATTAGAATATTTAGTGTCTGATGTATACCCTGAATATAACAATTTGTCTTGTTAAGGGACTTATAAATGAGCTAAAGATTAATTAATATTAACTTTATTTTATATCTCGTCGAATATCATTTATAACCGTTTTAATAAAAAGCCACTATCTTTAATCTTTAATTTTTCCCTTTAATCAGTTTCATCAGCCCGGATTTGTATACAATACTTTGGGCTTAGTCAATGGAAAAACAGTTGAAATGTATGTAGCATATTTTTTTCATATTTAAACAATAGCACAGGATCTCGCATAATCCTAAAAATTTTCTTTACTTAAAGAATTTTTTGTTTACTTGAAGGAAAATAAATTAGATAACGAAAAGCATGAAAGGAAAATGAAATTCGAAAAATTCTGACTATGTAGGGTTTATAATAATATAAAAAAAACCCTGAAAAATCGCTACTGCCAAATATACTACAATGGTTAGGGGCGGTTAGGTTTAATTGTTGTAACTTAATTAACAGTTTATTGAAAATATTAAGTCGATATAAAGAGAATCGAGGGTCCAGTTATTTTAAGTTCCTTCAAATATGCTTCAATCCCGCCTGCCGAGTTTGAAAAGATATCAACTTAAAGAGAATTCGTTGAACCATAATGCTTTGGTTTCACACAAAGAAACTATAAATTGGATGTCATTATCAATTTTCATGCAGATTATGAACTTTTAATTACGGTTTTTAGTTGAGATGAAAAAAAGCTAATGGCACGAGAGGGATTCGAACCCACGACTTTCGGCTAGATACGCCGCTGCTCTACCACTTGAGCTATCGTGATCTCGATCCAATCGGACATCAACTCCCCACGTGCCATTAGCTTTTTTTCATCTCAACTAAAAAGCGTAATTAATTATGATATATTAAATGGTCGAGCGGACCACGCAAATAGTGAATTATGAACTTTATTATTCCGAATTATGTATTTATTTTTTAATATTTTATAGTATAGGAACGCTTTGTGTTACAGAGATTTTCTGTTCTACTTTCTTCCAATATGAGTATGTACTGTATGAAAAAATTATTTTAAAAACGCTGTGCTGTTATTCAGATTCTGATATTCATGCTACGCATTTTTATAGTTTTAATACATATAAATTGTATATTTAAATTTTTACAATCTAGTGCAAATTAGGTTGCATATTTGAATCAATTTTAATTAACGTTCATGTTTTGCTTTAGTTACGGAACTGTAAAAGCAAAATATACCTCTATTTATGGCAGTTCCATAATAAGACAATCTTCATTGACACCGTATGCACCTAGTCGTTTCGTACAATTTTGCACAAATAGTAAAAATTGACGATCATTTTTATAACGCCGACCGCATCCTATATCATTCCGTATAATGGTTCATTTTTTGACATATAAACTTCTGGATTGTCGAAGAAACAGTAATCCTTTGTGCTCAAATGATAAATGGTCGTATGCACAATATATCAACACGCTGGCCAAAATAAAACAAAAATGATGAAAGATTACTCCTTTAGTTTATTTATTTTTTGAACTTTACCCTAGGTAATGTTAATCACACCATCATCATACTTTCATGCTGGACAAATGATGAAAGATAACGTTTTATCAATCAATATTTACTTTATATTGATTATAGATAAAGATAAAACTGTTTACTGGCTATGAGTATAAATGCATTTATTGTTAGTTATATATAATATAAACGTATAATAAAGCAATAAAGGCACCGACAGTTGTTCAAACTAATATAACGCGTGTATCCTCTCCCATATGAAATGACCGTTTTATAACTTATAACACTTTGAAAAAAATATTTGATACAAGTATCGGGGTTGTGGTCTATGTTATAATTAATTCATTAACATCCTTGATCGTTACCCCAACTATTAAAAGAAGTGGTCGATAGTCATGGAACTTAAATATTTTAAGCAATGTTGTTTCTGTTGATACCTAGCAAAATATTTACAATTGCAATCTATTGTTTATAATGTTAAATGAAAAATATTTAATTTCATAATTATCTATAATATTATTTATTAAAAATTTTTGTTTTCTATGCAAGTACAATAGAATTACACATGTGATGTTATTATAAATGTAACAATGAAAACACGTTTACATACATTTTTATGCGTTCAAGCTGGTTCATTCCACAGCATAAGCTACATTATAATTATTCAGGTTTATGTTCAAGGGAGTTGTAAAAAAGAACTATTCTTGCAAGGCTTCGAATGTTTTCTTCGAGAAATATGACCTAAGAAAACTAATTCTTTTGGAAGACCTTCACGTCGATCGATCGCAAACATCTTATGGAAGTATACGACCTATATGACTTAAGTGTTAAAAAAAAGGATGAAAAAGAGGAATTGCAACGTATAGAACTAATAGTTTCTTATATTTAAAATTCATAACAAAGGTTTAAAAAGTTCGATATGTTCATCTCCTTACAGTTAATAAATATAAGCAATATGGTTTACGTACGTCAATCAACCTGAATGTAGGTTCGCATGCAAAAATAGAATTTTAATTAAAAAAGTTAATCTTGACTGTAAGGTTGTCAGGTCATACTATGTGGTTGGAGTCATCCCATGTTATTGTTTACCGAGGTTGAAGCCGAAAAATTTACCAAATCAATTAAAATTGTATTAAAAAAATACCCGCCGCTGCTGACTGGAACGGTCCTGTCCTGTTCTACAACACGAATGAGCCCAATCGTGAAGAGAAATTCAGTTTCTTAGTCAACCTATCAACCAATATATTACCTCCATGATGAACTTCAAACTTTAATTAATAAGTTAAGAAATATGAACCAATATTTGCAATTTGAAACCTCTGATTCAAATATTGTACTATGAAATTGAATATCGAGATAATATTGCCCTAGATTAAAAATGACCTGTGCAATTGTACATAATAGAGATTTATTAACGAAGTTAGTAAAATTCAGGTGGAAGGATTATATTCCTTGAAATCTGGGCAATAAAATGTTTTTTTTTTTTTTTAATTAGAATCAGTTCTGATACTTTTTTAAAATGTAACTATAATTAAAGGTAGATCATTAATTATAATCCATTACAGTTGGTGGTCCGATTTACATATTAATATTTTTTCAATTAATTAATATCTAGAAAGGTATTGGTTTGAGATAAACATGTCAGTGACACGAGCGGGATTCGAACCCTCGACCTTCGGCCAGAAACGCCTCTACTCTACCACTTGAGCTGTCGTGACTTCAATCCATTCGGACACCAACTTTTTTGCCATCCCTCCGAATTTGGCTTCTTTGTACTTGTGCCATTCTTGCGTGTCGTGTTGAGACTGTGACGTTGGCACGATAATGAAAATGTTCGACACCAACTTCCCATCTTTTTTCCCCTATTTTCCTCCTTTTTGCCATTTTTCAAATGTCGTGTAATCTATTTGATACTCGGCGACAAATGGGATGACCACGGAGAGCTTTCGTGACAATATAATTCATTTTGCTTACTACATTTTATTAGGTTTCGTGGTTCGTTTGACCAATTAACATTTTTTTCAATTAATTCATATTTATGGAACGTGCTGTTTGAAATGAAAACGTCAGTGTCACGAGCGGGATACGAACCAACGACTAGGTAGGTCAGATTAGGCTTATTAGTTTTAATATGGTCATTCGATTATGCTCTCATTAACATTTTTCGATTAGTTAATATTTATGAAAGGTATTGGTTGAGATAAATCAAAGCCACTGTAGCTCAAATGGTAGAGTGGCGGGGTATTTAGCCGAAGGTCGTGGGTTCGAATTCCGCTAGTGACAGTGACTTCTTTATCTCAACCAATACCTGTTATAAATATTAATTAACAATAACAGAAATAGTACACATAGTAGAAATGGAAGAATACGAAAATCAATTTTTCGTCTATCTATAGGTTGTCAACAATGTCTCATTCTAGTGCACATTCTTTTGTTTTATTTAGGCGATGTTTCTAACTTATAATCTTCACTTTACGGTTCGCATTCCATGCAGGCGGATGCATTAGCATAAGAATAGTGGAGTGGGCATTTAATAGCGAAACATTCTAAGAAATGCCGAAATAGAGGCGTTAACGGTGGTGAGCTACGCGCTTGGGCGGTCCTTGTTTGTTTTACTTCCATTTTGGTTGAATCTTGTGTGACGGTGGGGTTGAGGCGGCCTGGTAATGGGTCTCAGCACTTAGCACTCAAGTGTGTAATGTGTTGTTTTAAAGCAACGTAGAACAGCTCCCGTAGGCCCGCCTAGACACCTTTCACACAGACTTGAATCCCCTTCCTTTCCTTTCTTTTCTTTTGTATCTCTACTATTTCCCACCCCAATTTACGAGCGGTTGGAACGAAATTGAATCACAACTCCGGCGTTCGATTGTTTGTCATGATCAAAAATGCTTTAAGGAATCAACAATTAATAGCCGAACCTCTATTAAGACGAGAGTGCTGGTTCGACTTGGACGAACAATTTATATTCGACAAAAGTTAAATTTTTATTCTAAAAATATATCAAATCAGAAAAAATAGAATGAATCACAATATCAATTAGGCTCAATTTATATAAATTATTCATGACGTATAGTATATATTTATAATATCGTAATATTATGTATAAATAACTTCTTTTCAATTAATTAAGGTTTTGGTTGAGATAAAAATGTCGGTGTCACAAGCGGGATTCGAACCCACGACCTTCGCCTAAATACGACGCTACTCGACCACTTGGGCTGTCGTATGGATGAACTTCAATCCATTCAGACACCAATTTTTTTGCCATCCCGCCGAGTACTTGTGCCATTCTTGCGTGCCGCGTTGAGAGTGCCACATTGGCAAGATAAAGAAAATGTTTTCCTGAAACCTACATCACACCAGACCGCATCTCACGATATCTGAATAATTATCGATTAACCGTCATATGTCTGCACCCTTAAATAATTTTATTGGGATGTTTTAAATTTTATAAAGATTATTCGGCTATAAAATCTCGATAAGAAATGGGTAATATAATTTTACAAAAGTTTCCTTCTGCAACAAATCAGAAACTTATATATATATATATATATATAT
>CM077108.1:4312413-4337136 GCA_039619505.1 Cimex hemipterus
TATATATATATATATATACAGGAAAAATTAATTTTACTGCCATTTGTCCAATTTGGAAAAATTAAGAAATATACATTTAAAAAAATCAACCTTAGCAGGAAGCTTTTCTAGCTTCTTTCAATTTACTTTTCTTATGATTGGATATATATTAATCATTTATTCTTATCTTTCTTATATAATTTGTATTCGTATCTTAATTTGTTCAAAATCGATTTATTTATTTTGATTCTCATATTATGTACTACTTGTAACCTTATTTTTTACATATTTACTGAAAATGTCTTAACAAAGGGTACACTATTCTCAGATGGACTATCGACCGTGTGTAAATCACTGGATTCATGTAACCTGACCGTGCAGTTGAAATGCCCTCGAAAAAAGAAAATCAAAACAAAACTGGTACTGGAGTTATTGAAAATCACATTCCAGTTCATACGGTTAATTACATTGAATTAATGAAATCTAACCACTTTGGGGAAATTAAATAAATTTGATCTTCATGCTTTTGTATCGATTAATTAACCTGCTCATACTTGCTGTGATGAAACGTAACATAAATGAAATTATTACTTCAACACTAAGCGCCTTTTCGGTGCAAAACTTTCAGTTTAATACGTTCAATATGACGATGTTTATTACGAACTTGTTGAAAGGAATTAAAATATGACTAGAATTTTTTAATCTCTGTTTAACTACTATAAGAACCTATTAATTGTCATTTTACTAGTTAACATTTAGCAGTTTGTATTTTCCTTAAATGTCAGGCTTTCTACTAAATCTGAATGCTCAAAATGGCTCATTGTTGTGAAACTTGTTGCAATCTCATGGCCATTCAGAAAGTAGAATCTTTGTTCCTGATTTTAAAGAGGCTGGGAATTAAATTAAACGAGGTGCGAAGTTGAAACAACGTTTCTCACTTTTGAATGGGATTAAATCCCACCTAGCAGTTTCCTCTTAGCAGGCCATTTTCGGGATTATGAATAAATGTTTCATTTAAAAGAGCAGCCGACACCTTTTCAAGCACATTACTGCAATTTTAAAATTTAAATGTATTTAAATGAGCATTCTTACGCAATAATATGAAGGGTGTTATTACGATCTCGATTCTGTATTAGTTTACCAAACAATCGTTTTATTATGGCAAAGATAAATACAAGGGATTGAACGAAAATAGCATTTAAGGCAATTTTGTGTTGCTACATTAAAGACAAATTAAAGAATATATTCATCGATTATATCGTCAACTTACCCAGTTTTGGCGAAATTGCTAATGTACATTATTACGGCTTCGGAGAGAGCCACCTCGGATTTGGTGTAATTCTTCGGGAAGTGGCTGAAGCCGTCGACAAGCGGTGCACCGAGCATGTAAGGAAGTTCTTCCCCGTGAACCGTTCCCATTCTCTGTAACAATAAAAATGCACTTACTAAAAATATAAAGTTGCACTGAATGTCCAAAGGAAGGAAAGTAGGTCTTAATTTGACGCATAATTATTATCGGCTGTTTGTCATAGTACTTAAAGTATTAGTCAGATAAGATCAGGATTCAGGAAATTAAGACAAGAAAATAAGTCGCTAAAAGATAGAAATATCAAACAGTTTTGTCACGGTATGACCTCCACGAAAGTATATTCCAAAGAATCTTTGCTAACGCAAATAAAGTCAACAACAAAAAATAATAAAAATATATTGGTCAACTAATATTAATTTCTGAACAAATATTAATCTTTCATATAAAATAATGAAACCTCTTAACCTATGTTTACAGTTAAATTAATTTATCATTGAACTTTGTTTATATTAACGAGAAACTATGGAAAAGTTAAGTTTTTTCTCATCTACCTACCGTAGAGAGACACTCCTTACCGGCGACCTCGGCAAATTTATTAGAATTTACAACATTCTGGGGCCAGTGTTACTTTAATCTACTTTATAGGTAATTTATTTAAGAAGAGTTCATTAAAAGGGTTATTTATTATTTTTCTTTTTTTAATTTCTAAACATAAGCTCACTGTAAAGAGGTTTTCCTTGGTTTGTTCCCTTATACGTGCGAAATAAGAAACCAACCTGAACCAATTTTGCCATCTGAGATGCCCCAATAGCTAAACATTTTCGATTTGATAAAACAGTTTTGCTTCTCCATGCATAACTATTCCTTCTCTTGCACTATTAAATTGTGATGTCTCATTTTCAATTTTTTTGGCAAAGCGTCTGTTTTGCTCTTATCCACTGGCGCTTTTGTTGATGCTGTTTTATATGATATACCTATCCTTTGCTCTGCTATTCTTTGACTTAATACTAATTGTACTGTTATTCTGGTCATTTTTGGCTAACTATTTAGGATAAGATACCAGACTACGCCTTCCTATGTGGCTTTAGGACATTGTTTACGCCTTATATACAATTTTCCTTAACTGATTTGACTGAACCTGCATCCGTACACCTAGTTGATTCCGGCACCATAATTGCAGGAAGTATTTTATAATTTTAATTTCATTCGGTTTGATTCCCTCCGATTTGGATTGGGTTATTGGTGATGTGTATTGGCAAATATTTGCTTCAAGGTTGTATGAAAATCTTCCCGAAATTTTTTAACTAAATTGATAATAATTTTTTATGATTATATTCCATTATAACAGCGAAGTTATATGAAGCCTAGGGTATGGGTCTTTTCGAAAAAGAGCTCATTCGTAAGAATGTCAAACCTCACCTCAAACTGATGAGCGACATGTCAACGCCTAATCCATTACGGCTACCGCAATCGAGGAAAATTAGTTTTGAGCATCAAAGCTCAATTAAATCAATAGAAAACATTGATGCGTCTATTTTGTTAAATTGTAAAAATTTAAAACAAATATTCACTAGTTTTGCTTGGTCCACTTGACTTTCATATAATTAAGGTTTGTAGTTGAAAAAAAGTCATACTCATGAACGGGAGTCGAACCAACGATTTTCGGCTAGATACGCCGGTGCTCCACAACTAGAGCTATCGTGACTTCGATCCACTCGGCTATCAACTTAGCAAAAAGAAGGGAAAATTCAAAAAGTCGGGTTGAGATAGAAAGTCAGTGGCCGAGTGGATCGAAGTCACGATAGCTCAATTGGTAGAGTAGCGGCGTATCTAACCGGTCGTGGGTTGGAATCCCGCTCGTGACACTGACTTTTTTATCTCACCTAAAACCTTAATTGTTTAAATATGAACATGAAAATTCAGCAACACGGAAAACTAAAATTTATTCTACTACTATTGATTAGTGAATCAGGTTGTTTTGTAGAAGGATAACTTTACCATAATTACCAAAAATTAGTGGTTTTTATCCTTGTCTACTTTCAATGGATAAAAATTCAGATGACAAGTTATCGGCCGATTGAATTTTAAGTAAATAAAAAAATTTCCGAAAAAGTATATGAATTGACAGGATTATTTTAAAATAACGAAATAACAACTTGCTTATTCCGGCCATGTCAATAAGTCGTAACGTTTTATTTTACATTTTCAATAAAGTAGTACAATAAATGGGAAATGTATTGATCAGGTATATAATATTACTACTATACTAGGGGAACATAAAAAAACGAAAATAACGCTTTGACGTCATGTCATTTCGCATAGGTCAATAGTCTTCCGGGTAGGTAAATGAAGAAAGGTATAATTAGCACTTCTGGATTGTGTTGCCCAACCCTTGACGGCCTTTTGTGATGCTCGTCGTAGCTACCCTTATCGGCTGTTGACATTAAGGCCATGAAGAAGTGACCACTCATAGGGATCTCGTGTTACTTATGGACTAGTGCTACTCAATCTGACCGGTGTCGTGATACACTCCTAAAATCAACTCACCGGCATCGCACCCCTTCAGCCTCTAATTAGATTTACCTCCTAAGCTGCCAATGACCTGGGATCGTTCACGAAGCTTTTGTTTAATCAAACCGAACGTATAAATATACCAACAATATAAATCTGCGTTTTTACTACTAGGCAAATAAAATTGTGCAAAATGTTCAGCGACAAACAAACATCAGCAATGATTTTTAATACAACAAAAATTTTTTCTTAAACATACAAGAACAATCTAATTTTTTTCTCTTAAAGAAGGAAATTTACAGTACCCAGTCAAGTGTACTTTTATGAGTTCTTTGTACGTTCAATGGGTTTTACTAAGTGAAAAATGAAACTAACTAACGAACTGCATTCATCGTGAAGAGAGACTCACTGAAGAGGCAAATTGTAATGATCTCATATTACATTATGACAGTTTGATGTTATTTCGTTCAATAAACAGACTTGTAAACACAAAACTTGAATCGCTGGATAGTGCACATTAAAGATAAATATGCCAACATGTAATTTCATTTTTTAACTCTTTGTTCATTCATTGAAATGTCAAGTAAAACTTGTTATTCCTCATTATGTTTTATGTTAATAACGTTTACCTGGTTAAAATGGTAGATAAAATTGTATTCCTGGTATAGGTACGTATCTTTTTATTATAGCCATTTCTGTTTTTGTTTTTCATCCCAACCTCTATTAAATTAAATAAATAATTGAATGTGCAAAAATATTAGTCAAGGTGTTAATTATGGCTATTATGTGGATCGATGGAAAACGGTTTTATTTAAATCGCCAATCTGCGTGTACTACGGATTGATTTCGTGAAAACACGACAGAATTAACGTTCAAATCAATCGGAGTAACAGACTATCGCCACATACATGGCCTCCGAGGAAAGAATTTCAAAATAGTGAACCGAAATTATTTGGTGTGTGCTTAAGTTTTCTTCGGTTTTCAGATAAAATTAAATTTCCCAAATATAAATGTACTTCATTTTTACTCCAAACTATAAAAGACAAATAGAAATTTCTAATTACGACTTTTATGGTGTTTTCTTTCAAAAATTTTGAAACTTCTACTAGCTTCTTTTCCTGTGAATGACTACAGCTGGGTTATGCCTGGCATTGTCGTGACATGACATTTCGTCAGTTCAGGAAGTTTTTCCGTCAACACTGATAAACGACGCTCTAGGAAAAGAGAATGTATGTTTACTGAATGGATTTGTGTGCAGGTAACATTTCTTAGTAATTTATTCCTCTAATGTCCCACCATACTGACTTTACGAACGGCAATTCTGGTCGTGACGTCGACCTCGGTGTTTCATTAGTTGCAAAGTTCCTTCGGTGTTCAACATTTTCGTAAAAGTTTCACATTTTATCCCTAGAGACCAACTATTCCTTTTGATTTCTATTCACGTGCGAAACGCAGCAAGCCATACTGTATTTCTTGTTTCTTAGGAACTCAGAGAATGGAACGTCTTTCTTTTGTAGTGCCTTTCTTAGGTCTTTTGTTTTAGAAGTGTTTAATATATGTTTAATATAGCTATGCTCAGTTCGATTGTATTCATTCACCGTTTTTAAACCCGTCAGGCGTTTCACAAAATGGTTGCCTTAGATTTGTCCCTCTCTTTATAACCACACGTACATTTACTGCGTTTATCACCGTAAATTCAATATAAATTTAGACAAGCATCCGCAGTTCTGTGTCCGAGATCGAACTCTTATCACAAGAAATACCTCAAATGAATTTGTATGCTTCACTGTCGTACGCATGGCAATTTATTCAAGACATACTTTGAGATCAGCTACCCCTTTATTAACCATCTTCTTCAATAGAACTTTTTCCATATTAGAGCTGATGGGGTTTACAGGTAACAATGTTGCTTATAATGATAGAAAGCAAATTTCATAAAACAAAAAACCTACGCACATACCCAACAATAAGTTGACAATGGAATATTGTGTTGTAAATAAACAAAATCAAGTTCAGAAAAACACAAAATGAGGAAACTGATTATTCAACATGTTAGTGTTTCTAATTTATTAATTATTTTTTTACAATATGAAAAGATGATAAATACCGCTGATTTATGTTAGATGTGAGTGAATTAGATAAACTATTCTCATGTTCAATAATTCAAAATATATGCTTAAATATACATTCATTTTAACTACACAATTTCATAAAATATTTTTGACGTACATTTAATTCTTTTCTCAAAATTGCAACATATATGTTTTGGAACAAAAACACTAGATGAAAGCAAGAATAATTATAATAAATTAAATCTGTTCACTTATGCAATTACAACAACTTCATTTGCCAAATTTATCCCATGGCGTCAAAATGTTAAAAAAATGGATATCATTCATCAGAAATCAATTTGATTAGGAATGGTTAGGATAAACTTAGATTGGGAGGCACTTAATTCAAGCGAACAAAAACCCAAGAAATCCAGTTTCTAGTACTAAGCGAGCAAAATATTTTATTAGACTTTCTATAAGTGTAAGTATGCCCGGTAAAACACAGGTATTGGCGAGGACCAACTCAACGTGGAATCAATAGCAATCACAAAAATGGCGAACCCCTTACATTCATCTGATTTTCCCAAACCGCCCCATAACTTACTAAACGGCCGGTCGTTGCGGCCCATTTGATGATTGCCCATTGTAAAAGACGAGAAAAGGAGTCAATTGGAGTCTTGCTATTGGTTTGGTGTTTACTTTGATTACAGGTTAATTCCTCTTACTTGGTCAAAAATTGAATGTTTAGTGGACTTTATATAACCTATAGCTGACCACTGCTGTCTGTTATTTAATTCAGTGCAACGTTTCCACCAAAAAGTTCTTAAAAGTAACTCAACACTATCATAGAAGTCGCTGTTAATATTTTTAATTTAGAAGGTCACAATCTGTGCTTAGCAATAAACTATATCTAACACAAAATGTACACACGTACTAAAGACAACGAATAGAGAGTATAATTTGTGGCAGGGTTTATTGAACACAATAAAATAGAATTTGCTTTCGGAGTGAAAATTCAGTTAAAAAGTATTCAGAAATCGTGAGATGCGGTCTGGTGTGATGGAGGTTTTGGAAAAATATTTTCTTTATCGTGCCAACGTTTCGATCTTTATTGCGCTCATCTTCAGGGCTCAAAGTGTTCGTTTACTGCGTAAGTGTGCCATTCTTGCGTATCGTGTTGAGTGAGCACTCTCAAAAATTAAATTTGAACAATGTTTGTAAATCCCACGCCCTGAAGACGATCTCAATAATGATCGAAACGTTGGTACAATAAAGAAAATGTTTTCCGAAACCTACATCACACCAGACCGCATCTCACGATTTATCGACTAACGGTCACTAATCACCACACATTCAGTTAAAAATTGAATTTGAGGATTTTAATGCAACGGATGTTGGAATATTTGGCATGTCGAATCCAAACTCCAATATTTAACCCAACAAAAAATACTAGATACTTTCTTTTCAATGTTGTACCCAACTAAAACCTAACATACAGACTTAAATATTCGTATCGTGTAAGATGAAATCCGTTCCTATTATCTCAAATTTCACAAAATTCTCCCGTAAGTCAATCCATCAGAAATCTCGCATCCCTATGAATTGCCTCGAACCGTCCCACTTCTCGGGGAAACTTCTCCGGGACAGACATTGGCCAAGAGGTCTCCTTAGAGATTTATTGTGTAGTCACTACGCTTGTAGCTGATTAGTGAAAGTGAAAAAGACCGAAGAAGTAATTAAACGACATTTTGGTATCACGGAGAAAAACCAATGGATATATTTTTTGTGTGTATTTCCGTTCTCATCGTTACCCATGTGAAATCAGTTGTAGGTATTACAAATTAAAAAATGACAGCAGTTCAAGCAAGTTCAAAGCAGTTCAAATTCGTTGAAGAGAAAGGAATACGATTTTTAATTCAAGAAACCACATATTATTCCGTATTGGACAACTGCTTAAAACCGATTTACAAGTATCTTTTTCTTAGGGTTAAACTGTAGACTGAGTTAGTTTTGTAAATCAAAATTTATTACCAAATCACACTTTACATAATTTATAATTGTTTATATACACCTGTAAAATAAAATCTGTTTTATAGCCTTTATCTCAATACTTGGAATAAACACTAAACAAACTTCGTGTCCGCAGAGCCCTCTTCTCAAATCAAATGCTTAGGAACTCGAACAGCCACATGCCGGTTATTCTTAACTTTGTTGATCTTTATGTATTCTGATTAAAACAACAACAAGTGTCTGAAATTTCATTTTCTTGGATTACATTATAAGTATAAGAGCTTTTCTAATTATTCCGACAGCTGAACCGAAATAAAAGTGTTTACGTTGATTCTACTATTGACAAACCATTGTCGGATAATCGAGCAAGATTTGTTCAGACTGCTTTGAGTGCTCTGACGACGACTTTCCCGGTTATTATTGTCTGCGAGTGAGTCTGATACAAATGTGGTCAACGGGCTGGGCTCCAAAGAAACGATTTGTAATTTACCAACTCTTTTGGTTATTTGCGATAAGTTAAGCTGGTTTATGAGTTTCCGGGTTTCGGTGAGCTTTCATGAAATCAAGATTTACGAATAATGATTTAATAGGTTAATAGTAGTGTAGTGTTAGGGTAAAATTTAATAAAAGAATATTCCCTTTATACCTTTTTTTAGACAAATCAGTTTATAATTAAAAATTTAAAATATGTTTTCATATACATAAATGTACGACCTAATTACGTCTGTATATATAAAATCAAATAATACCTGAATTAACTCAAAAATACGTTTCTTTGATACATTTATATAACATATTAAAAAAATAAATAATTACTTCTGTCCAAAACACTGTGTACCTACGAAAATGACTGATACATATACATTTCAGAACTATTTACAAATTCAAATGACTGGAATTTCACTGTACAGTCGTATCGTCTGCACAAACTCACACTGCAATTTTTCTCTCCATTTCTGTTCCACATCAAAAGCCCTATCAGCTTAATAGCTTCCCAGAGCTTCTTCCTTTTCCACTCCTACTCGCATAGCACGAAGGGAATATCTCAGCGGTAGGAGCTTTGCGGACAATGAAAAATTCATCGTTATAGTAGTGGTTGCAGAATAGGAATAAAATAATGGACGCTCGGATTACTACATCGGTCTGATACAAAGTAAAGAGATAAGTGCTCATTAATACAATAACTAATTAAATCAGGAAGTAAAAGATAAGAAATTGTGTTAATGGGGTTCAATTTCCAGGGTAAACCCTCTCCTCCTTTCAAGAGGGACATGATAGTGACCACAACATAGCTCTGATGTTTCAAAGAACCTGTTTCCGTGTCGGTACTTAGGAAACCGATGGTCTCTGAAAAATGCTGTAATTTTCCTGACTTTCCGCCTGCATAATGAGAGATTTTTTTTCCACTTTTAAAAGTTCCATTGTGATTAACGGATCAATGGAAGTGTTGCAACTTCTAATTAAATTTTCCGCTACGCAGTTCGTTTTCTAAAACCAACTCATTTCTGGGCTTTTTTGTTTATTGGAGAGCAACTTATCTCGCATAGCCCAACTTAAGGTAAGAATATAAACAAAATCCACAAACTATAATTGGCAACCTGCGAGATTATATATGTGCATCAATCTATCACTATTTGACCAATACCAACTATGTAGGTCAATTTCATTATTGTACACCCGAAAAATTGAAAGTATACGTCGCAGTAGTTTTGCTGTAGAAATAAGACAGTCTGCCTCTTTACACAATTTCTTATCTTTATGATTTTATTAGATAATTTAATATGTGTAGTTTCCCTCTTTTACCTTGCATCAGACAGATGAAATAGGCTAACTGTGAACAGTTTTACTCTCAACTCATTAACCTATAAATCATCATTATTATTTTGTTCATAGGTTTACGCATATTTAGTCGACAGGAGAATAAGACCAGTTTGCAGGTAAAATTAGGGGTAATTTTTCTTTGAGATCTTATCTCCCAACAGCCCAAGCGTTAGTTTAAAGTCTATTTCTAGCAAAAATCCGAAATGGATATTTTTAATTTTTTATTGGTAGATACGATTGTTCCGGGATGTATTTAAGAGAACACATCGCGTCTCTCGCTCTTTAGTTGACTGTCTGACTTATTTGGGCCCAACAAACTTTGACGACGAGGGGAAATCTTCACCTGCCTTCGCTGAACGTTTGAATTCTTTAGTCTAACCCTGCGTCTATGGTGGAGATTGTTTTGATAGAAAAGGAGAGCTGGTCATTATTATCATCATTTCTTCTATATTTTTTCTCAATGGGTGTTCCGGGTATTCCGATAACTTTGATCGGTCTTTTTTCTTTAAGATTTATAAACCTTTTTTCCCAAGGGGGCGTCGGTGGCCGCAAGGTTCCGTCTTTGACACGGCGCTCAACACTCTAAGGTAATGGTCCAGGGTTCTAATCCAGCGGCCCTGCATTTGAACCGGACATACTTACAAATGGGCTTTTTTCAAAAACACCGAGGGTGGATATGACCTCTACTGTTGTGAACCCTCGTTAAAAAAAAATATATAAAATAACTTTTTCCTCGTTTTGGACCTCTTTATGCCGTGTAAGTAAAACTCATGTTGAATAATTTCGTAAGAGGTAGCCCAAAGTATTCTAAAAGAGGGAACATACAGTTCTTTCGTAAACTTGTATTATCTCAACAGTCTTTCCTCCATTCATTATTCCATAAGGCCAAATTGTAGATAAGGATTTCTTATTATTCGAATTAGCACGTCAAAGAATTGAACAACGTTAATTCTCTGTCGGCGACATTGCTCAGGATTTAATTTAATAATATTTTAATGTCGAATACGGCGAAAGATTGCCTGTTAAAGTCTGTTATTATAAAAAGAAATGACTTTCACCATGCATTATGCTAAGAGAAAACTTAACTTAAAAAATGCTTTAACACAACTTCAGGTTTGAATAAGCTCTAAAAACCTAGCGCTTTGATTGTTTATACGGCGGGTTTTGCTGAAGCATTACATTCTAGTACGTGTGATTTTAAGAGAAAGAATCAACGGTTGAAAAGGCATGAGGATACCGAAGAAGCAGATGGCGCTGGAAAAGGGCAGAAAGAGAGAAAATTAATTGCCGTTTCACTTCGAACACAGTCTCCCCCATATCTGCACACCTCCCCGTTAACAATAGGCCCTGATTACTATCCGGCCGCAGCTCTAATTAAAACAACGGGATAGGGGCTTGATTTTATACGTTTTACGATACAAGCAAAGCTGTGTGATATCATTTAACGGAATTATAAAACGAACAAAGCCGACGGGCTTTTTAGGGAGGAGACGCTTTTTTAAAAACATTACCGACTAAATGTAATTATTCCTTTCAGAGGAAATTGTAACAATAATTTATATTTAATGTCGAATATGGCGAAAGAGTGCCGTTTTTGGTATAAAACGAAAAGACTTTCACCATCCATTATGCAAGATTAAATGAAATTTTAAAAACTAATTTACTTTAATATTACGTTAACTTAAAATTGTTTTTTCCTTGTACCTTTACACTTTTTTCACAATTGCCTCATCATATTTTGCATATATGTAATCAAATTATTTGATTTTTTATTAACTAAACACCAAAAACTTAGTTTATTTCTAATTATTGGAACATCGACATATAAAACATGCACCTATATAAAGAAAACGTTCATTCCAGATACATATGCAGAGTAAAAAAGCTTTGTGACAACGATACCTGCTTTATTATAAGAAAATCTCCAAATGCCTTCTTGTCCTTTTCGCAGAAATTTTATTTGTTTGTCACCAAAATAAATAGTTTCCTGCAGTTTTTATTATATTTTTCCATCATACACGGCTAAACTACTATACTAAACAACCATACTGGGTCCATATAAAATTTGCAGTTTCGTTATTTCTTCTATTTCGAATGGTTCTGGTTTGTCTACCATCAAAGCTAATTAATTGCTCGAAGACTTAAAAAAAACCTTTTTTGATAGAACTGTAAAAGCTTAAACCGACAGAGTGACGGGTAGAAGGCGATCGAACGAGTAAGGCCAAGATATGCGGAGGTTAGGGTTTTTATACTATTTTAAATAAATGCCGGTTAAAATGATGTCTAGACCAGGTAGACTTTGCTGACGTGTCGGTCTGAGAGGCAAATCGTTACTCCACAACTCTTCCACCCCAATGTTGGAAGCTCATGCGAGTAAAAAGGCAGACCTATAGAATAGATGGAGGTGTGTTGGCTGAGTCACCAGTTTTTGATTAGGGTCTTCTCTATGATGAGTTAGTTGTGCCTCTCTAGAAGTATTTTTTCTTCCTTATGGCGACGACGCAAATAAACAAACAGAAAGAGTGTTGGCATATTATAACCTGAATATAAATTGTGAAAATATCGAGGGAACACCTGCCAATAGGTCTAATGGATGCGTTTTTGACTACCGTTGAAGAATAACGACAATCTCAAGTAGTGCGAGTCTTAATAGATGCAAGATTTTCTGAAAGTTTCCGTGAAATATTTGTGTCTGGCTTTTCCAAACTGTTTGTCTTGTATATAAATTTTTTAGATGCAAAATTTTCTGAAAATTTCCGTGAAATATTTGTATCTGGCTTTTCCAAACTGTTTGTCTTGTATATAAATTTTTCCTTCAGGAATTTCTATGCTTTCTCGGGTTTGATTTCATTTACGCGTTCAAACTTTGTCCGAACGTAATTTCATTAGTGGTCATTTTGAGATTTTGAAATTATAAAATTATTGTATGCTACAGAAGAGAGTCTTATGTGTTTTGATTAGAGGATATTTTTTTCGTTTTTTGATGTTCATTATTTCTGTTTAGGCTGAATAGGCTTTGTTTATTAGACCATTTGAATAGGAATGGTTTGGTGTGAGGAAGTGGGTTTTGACGTTACTATATTTCAGAAAATGGCCGACGTGCTAATAAATGAAGGCACATTATGGCACAAGAAGTTGTCAGAGTTGTTAGGCTGTAAGGTGCAGGAGTAAGTAGGGAGAAACCTAAGTCCTCCAATACCACTGACCTGATTAAAAATAAGAAGTCAAGCAAAAGAAAACACCGGGTTACCCTTGCAAAAAAAATCACAACTTGTAAGCAAGACGGATTTTGACTTAGGGCGAAACTACAAATCTAAGGCCGATGACACACGGAGCGGTTTTGACCGAAGCGTTTACCGCGAGAAAAATCGAGTCGGTGGGTCGTTCTTTGTTGTTGCATTGCGCCTGACAGACGTAGCGGTCGTAACCGCCTGTCGGTTTTCAAACCGAGTCGGTCGGTCGTGGAGACGACCCAACGCGTCGGTTTTGAAAACGCCAGGCGGTGAGTGGTACACAAGTATTGCATCAGCCCTGCCACACGAGGCGTTTTTTCAAGCTGTTCGTACCTCACTTTCTTGAAGGGTTGTTTGATTGTGAGTTTTCGAATTTACTTTTAAGATGCAAAAAATAGACGTGGAGAAAAAGATCTGTAATACGGCATTTTATTTTACTATGGAACTCAAAACTGCCCATTTACATCCTTGTAAAGTCAAAAAATTCTTCAGGGTGTTTCCTCATCTCTGAAAATGCCCTCTTTCTCTTCTCTTCTCGACAATTGGATGAACCCACATTTTCCTGTGTTTTTTCCATTCTCTTCTTCCAACAATGGTACAGAGACACTAGACGAATCTCTTCATCCGATATTGAACATAATCATAATGTCCAGAAACGAAATTTATTATTGAAAATAAGAAAATTAATAAAATTAACCTTTTATTTCAAAATCAATGCAGGGGACATCCAACAACCGCTGATGGTAATTTCAGTATCACATCGATGACCAAATTGCAATCTGTAGAATTGATGGTGTTGACAGTGCAACTAATTACTTCTGCAATGTCGTGTTCTGCAGCTGTCCCACTTAAAACCCTCCTGGCCGATGCCTTTATTTTAGAAAAAAGCATATTCAGCTGGGTTTAACATTGGGGAATATGGAGGATTATATATTTATAAAATAATCAGCAGGTAGTACATTATTCTGTAATTAGTAGGGCGAACTGTAACAGTAATTTATTTTGCAATTTCCTACATGATCTTTGCGAGAAACTTAATGAATGGAGCTGAACACTCTATTCCGATAATGGATAATGCAGCCATTCACAGAATGTAAGATGTATGCAATCTTGTAGAATCGTTTTCTCACACCATCAAGTACTTGCCTCCACATTCCCCAATGTTAAACCCAGCTGAATATGCTTTTTCTAAAAAAAGGCATCATCCAGGAGGGACATTGCAGAAGAGATTAGTTTCAGTGTCAACACCATCAATTCTACAGATTGCTCCAATTTTGTCATCGATGTGAAACTGAAATAACCATCAGCGGTTGCTGGATGTCCCCTGCATTGATTTTGAAATAAAAGGTTAATTTTGTTAATTTTCTTATTTTCAGTAATAAATTTCGTTTCTTGACAGTATGATTATGTTCAATATCCCCCTTTACCCCACTCCATTTGAAAATTATTAAATTGCTCGGGAAACGTATTAATTTGCTTGGGAAGGGTACTAAGTTCGTTGGGAAAAGTATTAAATCGCTTGGGAAAAGTACTAATTTGGTTGGAAAAAGTATTAAATTGGTAGAAAAAAGTACCAATTTAACTGAAAAAAGCTATATTTATTAAACAGGACTTGTTATACAAACTGCAAAATAACACCTTGCAACGTTCAATGCTTATATGCACTGCTGTAGGATACATTTAATAGCTGAGAGAAAACAAAACCTCTTCGGCCAAAACGCACATCAAACCGTGCATGTGTCACCACCTACCAAGACCGAAGCGTTTATCGCTTCGGTCAAAACCGCTCCGTGTGTCATCGGCCTAACATGACAGCCTATGAGGTGTCTCTGGTCTTGAGAGCGGGGAGTGAATTTCTTCAGCTGAACTGCCGACCGAGCCATCATTCGCTCATTACGTAAACTCAACGTCACAGAGGGCACTCTCCACTTCATAGGAGTGTGCCCCTTTCTGAGAGAGTTACGTTACTTTGGGCGTACCGGCAAGGTACTTTGGGAAACTGAAGCTGGTTGTAGAAGAAGTTATTACAATCTTTAACAGAAGGGATAACTAAAGAAATCTTGTGGTGTATTTCACTCACGCTCTGCAGTATCGAAAATACATGGTTGACCACTTCAATTTTTAAAATCAAAGAAACTATTCTCCACCATAATGCGATACGTTACCTTGCAGTTATCGAAAGATTTATTGGGTGAGGGGTGATTCAGGGTAAATTAGTTTTATAGTAATTACATGTACATTATAGGCCGGCTTACAAAGAGAAAAAGTTGTTCTTTTTTATAAATTTGACCTCGGGTATTGGCCAAAGAAGGGAATAAAAGAGGGAGCCGCCAGGTCCAGGCTTCACCTTCTATCAATACATAATAAACCTTTAATATTGCTGCAATCTTTACGGGGTTTTAGATAAAAATCATTTACTCTATGGAAAAGTCCAAATCCCGTAGAGAGCTGGGGCTAACTTGCCCAGGGAGCCCTCCCGACACCCCCGACCACCCAAATTTCCCACAGGAGCCCACCTACAACTCTATTTCAAACTTCACAGTAAGTCCACATTTCGTAATATAGTCCACTAAGGCATTGTAGACTTCGTTATTGTTAATTCCCATTTAAGTGCCCAACTTAAAGGGATATTCCAGACCCTTTTGATATAAAAGGTTTTGTAATAAAAATTTTCATATTTCGCGTAAGTCCTCAGCTACGTTGCAATTAGCACAGTTGCGAATTGCAAACACCATGACCAGTTCTGAGCCGGGTTATAGTTGAGCAAAAGGCCCTCGTGACAAACCATAAGGAAAAAGTGACAGATAGAACCTTCTAGGATCGGCGGAGTTAGAAAGCATTTGCCACTTTTTGTATGCCCGTTTGCACATCTGAATTTTCATATCCCCATGTTGTGGGGGAAGTCAAGTGTAACACTTTCTTCTACGCTCTCTTAGCCAATTTATATACAATTTCATGACCCTTGATCCGACATTATGTCACCTATTTTCCAAACTTTTTTTGCAATTTTCACATTTTCCTCATAACTTCAATTATAAGGTAATCGAGACGATCTGTTAACTACTTCTAAAGTTAATTAAAGTTAATCTAAGGATAATTCTTCTAAAGTTTTTGGCCAATAATTTCTTTTTATATATTTTGGTAAATTTCGTGTATTCCTCTGTGAGCGGTTTTGCGAATACGATCATTTGAAATTATTTCTACATGATCTGAGAAGTCAATAATAATAATCTTGTCAGAAAATATCTTTATGTTCATCGTGCAAAATTTTTGTGTTACTATATTATTGTATATTGTAAAAATTATTACATATTTGGTCATAAACTTTTTCATGTATAGAGTTTTGTATTGCTGGAAAGCAGTATAGACAGTATATAGCAGCATGTTTTTCTGGGTTGTAGGAATTCAAGGCAATTTTCTTCTATATCTTTCGAATACAGATATTGTTTGTGCCAATGATGCCTATTCTTGTTGTATCGCTTGTCTATTATTTTACTATTTTTTGGGTTTTCCGAGATAATAATTATATGAAATTTTTCAACATTAATGTACTTCTTATCTTCAACAATAAACATGTGGATAATCTGGATTGTGGTGAATATTGGTTTGTAGACTGTCATCATGTGTTTCTTTTAATGTCTTATCAAGTTCATCTCGAGTTCGCCAATATCTGAAGGCACGGTTCCGGATAGGAATTCATCAATCACTGCATTTGGATCAATAGCGTGTATGTTTCGTAATGACCGTGGATTACTAGACAAGGCGTCTGCAACAAAGTTTGTTTTGCGTTTTATGTATTTATGATCACAGTCAAGATCAGCGTGTTGCAATTTCCATTTTGTTAGTTTGGAGTTTGATTGTGTTCCTTAAGGTTGTGTAATCATTGAAAAGGTTTATGGTCAGTAAATATCTGGTTGGATATATTTGCATGCCCTTACCGTTACTAACCATTATTTCTCAATTAGAGAATGATTTTCTTCTTATTTCTTGTGCATACGTAAAGCATATGAAATAGGCAAGTCATTTCCTAGTTACAATTTTGAGGAAATACGGTTCTAATAGCAAAGTTACAAAGGTGTCGTAAAGCACAACGGTTTTCAAAATCGCGCATTTGAAATAATGGATTGTGTTTGGAGTGCTTCAGCCAATGTTTCGACAGTTTTTCAAATATCGTCGGTAATTTTAATATGTGGTGGTTAGTGACCGTTAGTTAATAATTATAAGGACATCGTGAAATGGTGTGAGTTAGGTTTTAGAAAAAAAAATGTATGGTGCCAACGTTTAGCTCTTTACTCAATACGTCAAGTGGTAGAGTAGCGGCGTATGAAGCAGAGGACGTGGGTTCGAGCCTCCCATTTCAACCCCACCTTTTGGATTTTCCCTCTTTTTTTGCCATATTTCAAATGTCGTGTACTCTACTTGCTTCTCGGCGACAAATGACACGGAGAGCTTTAGCGGAGATATACTTCATTTAACTTCTTAAATTTATTATTTTTTGTCTTCCGCTTGACCAATTAATATTTTTCAATTAATTAAGGTTTTTAGTTCAGATAAATAATTGGTCAAGAGGTCTACGAAAACTAGTAAGTTGAAAATTTAAAATATAACTCAAACGGTAGAGCAGCGCCGTATCTAGCCGAAGGTCTTTGGTTCGAATCCCGCTTTTGACATTGATTTTTTATCTCAACTAAAAACCTTAATTAGTTTTTATCTTTGTTGAAATCATCTTCACAGCTCAAAGTGTTTGTTTTCTATGCAGTACTTGTCAGTAGTTTTTAGAGTGCCAATGCTGGGCTTGTGGTCATAGTCTTACTTCTTTTGTTATTTTTGAATTAATAATTAATTTAATTATTAATAGTTTAATTCTTTATTTAATTAAAGAAGGCACGTAGGAAGGAAGGAGTAATTTGTAAGGCTTGCGCGAAACATTGTTACTGATTCCACGGTATTTTTTTTTCAGGTTGCTGGTACTTTTTTCTCTTTCCGTGTGAAATTTTGAGGATGTTTCTGTACTATGTTTAACTTTAAAACGACAGAGTGAGGGCGAGTATGGCCTGGATATTTTGGGGATTAAGGTTTTTATGTTATTTTAAAGAAATGATAATTAAGATAATGGGCCTCCTCTTGGCTCGCGAGACATTGATGACTTGTCGTATGTCGAGTTTGGGAGATTATTCAATCTGGTCACATCTATATGAACGTATGGTACTTCATAAAACAAAATCACTCCTCAGAAAAGAATCTGTCACAAGAAAACAGCATTGTTCTGACAAAATTATGAAAAATGAGTAACAGTTAGAATACAACCATAATAAAAATATTACTGTATGCTTAATTAAAATATTCACTTCGGAAACACGTAACTCTACAGATTTTAGTTCAGCAATAATTCATATTCGAAAATTATAAATGGTTATTAAGCAGAAAAGAAAAGTTATTTTTTAATGTGCTGTGGCAAATAATTATTATAGAAAAGCAAATAAGAAATTCTTATCAATTGAAGGGGTTCCCAGGCACTCACATCACCCGCTTATCACCGACCACATCACCATGGAAAAGAGAGGCACGGTCAAATCAAACAAGAACGACGACAACTGCTAATCTACGTTCAATTTAACACGTGTACTTGGGATAGTACAGGAATTTTTTTTTCTTCTTTTTTTCCCAAGGGGGGGAAATATTTACAATGCATTGATCTGAGTGGGCAAAGCGCTGAACACGTCGGGAATGGAGAGAACCACGGCACCTCTTTGATGCTCCTGAGGTTAGAAGATTAACAAATTGAGGAAAATTGCGGTACATCGTCTACCCAGACTACAGTATATCGTCCCGCATCATATCTTTTTTTCAACGCCAGTGAGCCTATGTTTTATTTTATTTTTTTCTTAATTAATGAGTTAGTTGTTTCTTAGTTAAAAATTAATGTGCTGAAGCACGGCAGAGCCGCCAATCTGTTGTTTTTAGTTTTTTAAATATTTTTTAAAATATTTTATTACAATTTTTGTAAATACAAATCATTTTTTTGGTTAATTCCTTGTCACTATTTTTTGAACGGGGAAAGATCCACAAAATTGACTTCGTAATTTATTGAGTTTCTCAATAGTATGACAAGTTCGTCATAATACTTAGAATGTTTATTTTAAATTAAACACATATTTTAAGCAATATATTTAGTATGCAATATAGACACTCATGTTATATTCTTTTGAGACCAAACCAACATATCGTTACAGTTACAGAAATAGTCATAATTAATTTATTCCGGATAGTTGATCATTTCTGATTTTTAAGACTTTTTACTTTTATGCTTGCTTTTAACTTTTGTAATCTTTTCATATTGTTTGATCCTTGGCGTTTGTCACATTTTTTCCGAATAGATCGACGATTATTTTCTCCTTATTTTTATATACTTCGTCAAAATATTGCACCATTTTACCAACTATTTTTACAATTTGGTTATTAAAATATATTTTTTGATTTTTCCGAACCGGTTATCTTATTGGTTTCCCATTGTACCCTAATATTGGAATCATGAAACTTTACCAAACTCTCAAAATGTTTTCAATCAGCCAATATAATTTACTCCTTAAGTGAGATGAAATAATATTTTTATTACTTGAAACTAAGAACGTTACAAAATAACTCTATTTTATTGGAGTAAAATAAACTCTCTATTAATATTATAAGGAAGCTCATTCACTTTAAAATATATTGTTTTTGTTTTGTTTACTTCTTTCTCTTCAGATCGCACTTTACCCTGGTAATAGTGTTATTTAATTAAACATGATGCGCTAAATCCTATCATAATTAATTACAACGGATATTTCATTAAACTTGCCGAGAGGAAATTTAATTACTTAAAGTGTATTTAAGTGAAATAATAATTTTACACGAATGAGTAATAACTTGTTCCTCAATATGTAAGATGTTAATGAAAATGTAGTATATACGTGAAGGGGCAGACGGTCTCCCTATTGGGATGCAATCATTCTGGGTATTAAAGTTATGAAAAATTCGATATTTATGTTTTTACTGGGTTTACTAATGGCATATTGGAAAAACATGGGGGTCCGAGTATGAATAATTCTGAAATCAAATCGTACCCCTATTCGGCGAATGGCTTAATGCAATTCATGCATGACATCGCCGCATTTTAAGGTAAGGTCTATGGAACGTCATGAAAATCATATAGATTCTCCATTTTTGGAATTAATAATAGTTAAACGGTCATGGTCCGCCGATATGGGGCCTTATGCCAAACAACAACCACTCACCATGATGACTATAAAAATATTAACCGAAAAAAACTTAAAGATTTTATTTTAATGGTAAATAATAGAATCTACTTGTCATAAGCAAATCCATGATTTCCGTATATTTCCAGAAAAATACTCTAACATTAAGACTAAAAGTAAATGGTTTTTTTCTTACAGCGTTATCTCATAATTATTTGATAAGAATGTTTTCCGAAAGTTATGGTACCCCAGACGAGATGTGGAAAAGAGGACGTAAAGCGATCCACCACTTTCCCTCAATAATGTATATTTGTTCATATACTATTTACTGAAAACAATGTTTTGAGAAAAATAAATTAAATTCCACTCTAAAAGCACAAATTTTGGAGTTTTTGCGTTAAAATGTCACTGAATCTAATGTGCGGGGGGTATTAGCCAGTCAGGAGGGACATTGTAGGTTGACGTACGAAAAAGATAAAAACATACGCATTTACAGTGAAATTATTAACATTTAATTGTTTAACACTCCCAGTAAATTCTGGATTAAGCAGTCTGAATCTAAACATGCTCTACAAAACAAACACGAAAAAAGATTTTTATCGTTAATTTAAACTTTTCGTCAGACAGCAAAAGCGTCTTTTCCGTTTGTGAGTTTTCAAAGGAGATCTTCTAGATTGGCAGAGGAAACCCTGTTCAAGAAAGAAGAGAGAGAGCCTATTAAAGGATTGGGCTATTCAAATATTTTCTATAGAACCTCCGGTAGGTTGGAATTGCACAAAGTGACTTTTTTACAATTAGACAGATATGACGTTGTTAAAATTTTTTATCAAAGATCGTAAATTATCTTTAAAACTTGCAGATCCATATCCAGCTCAAATCAAGTAGTCATGTACTTACAGAATACAGGGTTAATTTTACCACTTTTCGCAGTCCATCGGTAATTCCAGCTTTTGTGTATTATACATTACCTGGAAGTGTCAAGAATTACCCCCGAATGTGGGCACACCGGGAACACGGTTTAGTTCGTCAAGATTTGGGGGTCCTGGGATTGTTAAAAGCTCGGCAATTTCATCGTCAACGTAATCAATTTCTAAAACCAAACTCATTCACCTTCTTCCTCAGTCTTACATACATTATCTCTTACCATAACTGAATTAGAGTGGCGGAGTACTTGATATTTCTCCATCATCCTTTTCATTTATTATAAATCCTTCACATTCTTTTTCAATAATTCAACAAATACGTTCACTCTCAACGCATCCTAGGGGCATAAATTATCAATGTTATATAAGTATTTTATAAAGCAAACTTTGCCACAAAATATCGGAACAAGGGAATAAGATACTCGCTGACATGCTCAAACAGGATTCTATACCGTTCTTATAGAGCCAAGGAGTTGCACTTCTCAATTAGATAGGCCACATCGAGTACCCTTGCTCTACGCCAGCTTTGGCCCGAAAGTAAGTGACCGTGTTTCAAACTCATATTCGGGTGACGATCATCTCACTCCTACAAGCTCAGATACTCCGAGGGGTTCTGTGACAATCCAACACACCGATCCTACCACTTTCTTTTAATAATGCTTTTTATTTTAATTTTATGGACCGGGGCGTCCTGGCAGTAGCCCCTCATCCACTGTTTTGTTCCTTGTAAAATTTATTAAAACAGAAAAAAATTTCTATTCAAATTTGGCATTACAATAATAATAGCGACATAACAACGGATAATCTTAAAATTTTTGTTTAACTAATATTTTTAGTTAAACTAAAAATTTCATAGGTTTTGTAAAATCCAGAAAATATTTGGCTAGAAATCTAAAAAAGCCTAATTTCCAATAGTATGTAGGTAACGTTATTTATACAGTTGGCTTTTATACAAAAACTAACTACTTTTCAACAAATGTTTACAGAAATGTGAAATATTTTTGACTAATAAAAAGTATGAAATTAATGGCCAGAATTCTCCCTAAGTGAAAACATATCGCCGAACATATTTATCTCTATGTGGAGTTCACATCTTCATAAAAAGTCATTAGACAGGTGGAGAAAGAAGATTGTTGGGTTATCCAAACTTTCGACAACTTATAGTGCCATCCTCATAAAAATAATATACAATTACTAATTAACGAAATAAAATAATGTACTTACCTTCCCAAGAGTGCAGAAAACGATTAACGTGCAAAAACTATTGTGAACGCATTTTGGGTTTAAGGTTCTGAAGCATATGGACAATTATATAAACCAATAAATAAATATGAATATACACTATTTAAATTAACAAAAACAAAAATTTATAATAAAATTTAATAGTACCTTGCTAATAAAAAATCCATATGACTAAGGTTCAACAATTTTGTTCTAACTAGCAATTTCTTACAAGTAACATTTATGATCACAGAGAGTATTTTAGTAGCTATTTATAAAAACCATATAATTTTAATTAAAAGGCTCTGATGATGGCACTATGTTGCCGAAAGCTTGGTGAATGTAACAATTAGTCTTATTCTTTGATCACCTGTCCAATGACCTCTAGGAAGATTGAAACACCACATAGTTTATCGGTAGGTCTATGAAAAAACATATTTATCTTCTTTCCGAACTTAAAAGTGGTTAATGCCCATATTTGAAAAAATTAAAAAATATATTTTATACCTCAAACGTCAGGTTGAATGTGTATAATTTATAACGATCTTTGGTGAATCCCTTTCACTCGATGCATATAAATTTACTGAATTGTGTAAAAATGAAAAATAAGAAAATATATACGTAATACCAAAAAAAAAGAAAAAAAAGAAAAGGAATTTTTGTTTTGAAATAAAAATATGTGACAAGTAAAAACATACGATATCAACTCCTTTCCTTCAAAATTGAAAATACAGCAGGTTGTTCGATTAAAAAAAGAGAGACAGTCCTTCCTCGTCCTTTGATATCCCAACTCACACTGCCGATCCTGCTGTAGGGGATTAGCTTATCCTTTGAGATAAGCTTCCGTTTTTGAAAATATTGTTATAAATTTTAGATTGAATGTGTAGTATTATACAATAACAAATAGGAATATGTTGATAATGAACGATGTCTTTTAACGTTAAAAAAAAAAAAAAAATTGAAAATATTAATAAATTTTAATTTATCATCATTGTTAGTACAAGATTGCTCCTTTGCATATTTTTTGAAGTTTTAATTTGTCGGTGGTGAAACTTCATTGAAACAACAATCATGCTTCAGACTATTGCTAGAAAAAACTGATCTTGCAACTGAATCTAAAATATTTTAGAAATATATTTTCAGAGAAAGAAATTTGGGATTTTTTACTGTCCTTTTATGGCAAGCAAGCATTAATGACATTTGGTTTTCTTGAAACTTTTTTCGTAATATTTGCTAATAAAATTTGTAGTAACTCTAATTAATTTGATTATCTGAAATTGGTAATAATTGTTTCGGTTAATAACAGCGCAGAGCAGTAACAATCAAACTATAAAAAGGAAATAATATCCTATTAAATTTAACGTTTTAGATCGATATTTCTGTTAACATATTCTAGCACTATAGCCATAATAAAGGCGTAAATACTTTCATCTATGGAGAGGTTACGGAATTTTCCCAAATGCTTTTCTCATTACAAAGTATAGAATTAAAGTGCTGTAGTTCTTTAATAAAATAATACGAACGTCCATGGATGAAAAGTGCCCAGTCAGGATAAACATCTACAATTCCGTAAGTACTAGTAGTTGTAACCTATGAAAAATATAGTAGAGAGAACAAGAGCAGTTAGATTATATATCAATAATAAATTAGGTTTATTTTATTTTCTCTGCCAGAAGTTCGTATTGTCCGCAAGAGCCATCATGCGCAAGACTCGAAGACTTTAATAAATCGATTTCTTCTTTGCTGAAATAGTTGTTGGATATGAAAAAGGCGAACATAATATAATAGAAGAATATTAGTATCTCGTTTTTAAGTTAATTGGAATTTCCGAAGGAATTTGTGTGAAGGAAAGTGTTTAAGGATGAATAAAACGTTTGCGCAAAAATTTAATAGAATTTGGTTGTATACTTTCTGTTTGATAAAGGTCGATTTAATGAGACTCATTAAAAAGAAACTGACGATTAAGGTTTTTTCCAGTCTTTAGAGTTGGGAAGAAGTGTTTTCTGTTGGAAACTTGATAACGCACAAGAGTTTTTATTTTATCAAACCCGTTAAAAGAGAACACAGTTCAAAGGCTTCGTTGTGTTCGAATAACAACCGGTTGCAGTACTGGAAAATTTGTTGTCATTAAAGACAAACGATGCCTAGTGAAAACGTTTTATAACTGATTTTTTTTTTTTTTTAATCGCAGGTTGAGAAAACTTTTGTTTTTATGATTAAGAAAGTTTAAATTGATCGACGGATGTTCAGCGTGATAAATCGAACTACGATTTAATAGAATCCATTAATTGTTTAATTAACGTATGGTAGTACGAGATTAAGATGCATACAGGGAAAGCAATAATTTTACTTGGGAAGCTGAAGGATGAAACGGCCCAGCCCTTTAACCGCACCCTGTGGTATATACATATATACATATATATATATATA
>CM077108.1:4344791-4369545 GCA_039619505.1 Cimex hemipterus
AATATAGAACAGACACACGTAAACTCAGTTACAGCAACGCCAGTATCTTTACTCAAATTCAATATCGATACCATACATATATCATCCCATCACATCCCACAAAACATATAATATAACATAAAAACATTAATCGCATTTCAAACATTTCTGCACAGTTATTTATTCAGAAATCGTGAGATGAAGTTTGATGATTTCTTTTATCGTTTAGCTCACGATTAGCTTTAGCCTCACGTTTCGACTTTTATTGAGATCATCTTCAGGACATGGAATTTACAAACTTCGCATGAATATAAAAAATATTTTCTGCATCGTATTAATTCACTTTTTTCCACATCCTACATGTATTTATGGTAGCCGTGGCGTTAAGGCGCCTGACTTTCAGCTAGTAAATCCGGCAGTCGTGGGTTCGATCCCCACCATCGCCTCTTGACTTTTTCTGACACCCAAGGGGCCCGGCGGCGATTGAATGAAATAAATACGGCACTCATCAATGGATGGGGCGGGATCGGATCTCACCGACCCTGAATTTTTGTCCCAACCCCTTTCAAAAATTAATTCATCGATGGCACACCGTGGGCTGATATTCACACTTGTGTTGCAAGTGCCCAAAAAGAGGATCCAGGGGTAAATTAAAATAAGCTGTACAGCTGGTACAAATCCTCCAGTTCCTGGTATTCATTGTAAATAAAACGAAACATCCTTCATTTTTTTAAAATATGTGAGGTTTTATTTGAATTGTTTGTGTGGATCTTTCCCCAGTGATCAAGGAGCTTTTTTTAATAACAAATTAAGATGGTCTATGAACAAAAATAAAATAAAAAATACCTGTGTTATGAAAGGAACACGCACCAACACGTGGTCGTGAGTTGCTGAATAAGGTTAAAACTCTACCAAACTGTGTTCCTTGTGTAATTTTATTGCCTTGAAACTTCGATCAAGTAAATATACATAAAATCAAACAAAAATAAAAATATCTTGTAAAATGGATATTTACATTTAAAAAAAATAAAAATACCTTTACAAAAAAAAAAAAACTTCCAGCGCTGAAGCTATTAGAATTATGTACAACAAATATCAAATGAAATGAACAATAAAATTGGGTACTCACAAAAGTTAAATCGAAATAATTACAATCGTATAAATCCGTTTTGCACAACCTCTTCTGAGAGCTCTCACCATCCAAAAAAAAAAAAAACTTCCTTGAGCAGATGCGTCTGAGCCCAGCTCCCCACTCCGTTATCTTTTCTTCGCGTCGGTGGAGAGTAATCGCGCGAACTTCCAAAAACGATCGTCACAAAGAATATTTAGTTTATACTTTTTGGTCATTAAGAAAGCAAACTTTAAAACTCAAATTGCTTTAGGCCATCAAATTTTGTAAATGTATCGCAAGTGAATTGTCAGGATAACCAGTACATGCCAGAATTTATTCTTAAGCATGGGGAAATGACTTCTAAGAAGATCAAAACCTTAAGTCGCCTTCTTTGCAGAATAAATGTTATTACTGGTAAAATGAAAAATAAATGAATACAGTATTGATTTTGGCACAAGTCCAATCTCTCGAACTTCCACTGAGACCGATACGGTTCGATTGTGGAAATGAATTGGATTTGACGTCTGCAACTATTCCCGGGACCACTTTCAACTCTCACACCTATAGTTTTAGACATGTTCTGAAAATTTTTAAATGTTTTTCTAATGAAAATAAACAATGCGAGAAAATTCATATCTTTTCACCGGTTTTCCATTTCTTTCATACTTCTGTTTGCATTTGTTTTTTGTTACATGGTTGTGTACAAAATCTTTACAAAAGCATTACAGAACAACGTTTGCTTAACACTATAGCGCGTGGGGTGCGCAAAATTAAAGCAAACAAGGAATGTAGGAAAAGTCAACCTGCTTATTTTACGTTTGTTGTAAAGATGGTGTTTCACGTTTTTCTGTATTAATGGAGTTGATCTTTGCCAGTATGTTAAATATTTCTTACATTCTGATTATATGACAAATTAATAAATAAATACGTAGCATTACTAGTTAATTATCTGCTAAAAATTCAGTTTGCTTTATTATGTTATTTTTATCTTACAGTGAAATTTAACTGCTCTTAACAAAATTTTATTAACAGATAAAATAGGTGATAATAATTTAATGTTGTAATAATAACTAAAAATAAATTATCATTTAGAAGTTAATTTTACGTCATATTTTAATAAATATTCATTTTCAGACAATTTTTCTTGCCCAAAAGTAATTACCTGACTACTCTTTTTAATCAGTGTTACTACTTCATATTCGATCTTTTAATTTTATAAGCAATATTTTGCCACATCGGCGCACCTGAGTGTCGTCTCGAGGCCGGCTGTAGGCATAGATCGCCATTCGGGTACATCAGGTATGTAGGGCATGTAGTTTCGCGTTGATGTTACTTTATTATGGCAGAAGGAAGGGGTTTTTATCAGTACCCCGAGTAATAGCTAGTCCTCTGAGGTAAGCGTGTAATAATAAACCATTTATTAACACCACAGTTATCGCAATATTACAAAATGCATCCTGAATGAAAATTGAAGTGCGAAAGGCAGCGGCGCTTTATGACCTTCAATTAAATGTCTCTGACTTTGTCATATTGACTTTTTTTACTTTATATTCTTCGCCGGCGGTACAATTGGTGAGAGAAATTAGTGCCAAACCAGCTGAAACTTTTAATTCAGTGTTCAAATACAGTTGTATAGAAGTTGAAAGAAGAAATTAAGAATTATTTAAGTGGAAACCTAATAACTTGTACTTGACAAAATTAAACTATATATACATAAGTAAAAACATTCGTAAATTTTAATTAAATATATGAATAAATTATGAATACGGAAATGTGTACACGTATAGGAATTTGTGGTGAATATCGGTGAATGGTTGTTTTGGAAAGAAAACGGATTCTAATCTTTTCCGACGTTTCGATTTAATTCAATTCTTTATCAAGGCTCCTTTGCATATATAATATATTATTACATTATTATTTATAATTACAGAATAACAGAATAACATATGTATTATTTTCAAAAAGGCAAACAACTTAACTTACTACTTATTTATATAATAGTAATATATAAAAGAAATATACTTATTTAAGCGTTCCTATATTAACGGACTAAAGACCTTATAATATAAAATTCTTTGGACAATAGTGAATGCCCTCTTTTCTGTTTCTAACCTTATAATTCATATCGATTTAATAATACAAATCGTATACGACCTTGCCCAATTTCTTTACAAACCGATAAATCTGCGAATTGCGATACCCAACTCGCCAACCCTCAACGAAGACTGAAGCGATGTTTGCCACGCTACAAGTTAGTTGTCTAGCATAATTAGCAGGACAATTACCAAGCGGTTTCCACCTTGTTGTTGAAATTACGACTCCCATCACTATATGGACGCCGTTCTTGTCTTAAATGACCTTTTTGTCTGTCTATTCAACCTTGTGTGAACTACACTACGCAATGAGCATGTTAGAATATTGACTTAATGTTCATATAAAACAGAGTCAGTAATAGATCGCCACGCGCAAATGGACGCAGGCTAAAAAATAAGTTTGGGAGACCGGGAAAGTAATTAAAATCACGCAGAGGGCTGGAGATTTTTGACGGCCCCAAAAACCTCTCACATTTATTATTTATTAGTAATTAGTTTAATTAAATTTAAATAATCGTTGCGAAACATCTCTCTGAAGTATTCAAACCTCAAAACATAATGATGAACACGAAAAAATTTGTAACAGATTCACTTGAGACACCTATGCCCCTAGATCTGCCACCTAAACCAATAACTCCAAAGCAAGTATCACAAGAAATGCGACAGCTTCCTACAAATAAATCACCTGGTCACGATTTGATAACAGCTGAAGTTCTACAAGAACTTACCAAAAAAGCAGTCGTCTTTCTGACTTCTTTATTTAACGCAATTTTGAGGACTACACACTTCCCCATACAATGGATACTTTCTTACATTAAAATGATCCCAAAGCACCATAAAAATTTAAGCTCCTCATCATCTTATCGTCCTATTAGTTTGTTACCCGTTCCTTCTAAATTATTCGAAAAATTAATTTACAAGAGAATTATCTCTATTGCTACTTCGAACAACCTCTTACCAGACCATCAATTTGGCTTTCGAACCCATCATTCCACCACTCATCAACTTCACAGTGACAGATTTCATTATTTCCTGTCTCGAGCAGAAACTGTACGCGATTGGAGTGTTTCTAGATGTTTCTCAGGCCTTAGACAAAGTATGACATGAGGGATTATTATATAAATTAAAATTATTTTTACCCCAGGCATATTACCTGATTATACAATCATACCTTAAAGAGAGATTTTTCGCAGTAAACCAGGGTACGGAGACTTCTGGGATGGAAGAAGTGCTTGGGGATGTGCCACAAGGGTCAATACTCGCTCCGCTGTTGTACACAATTTTTACTTCTGCCCGCAAATGGGAATACACTTATCGCCACATACGCAGATGACACCGCCATATTAACAAGCCATCTCTCTTCTACACAAACTTCACTCATGTTACAAAACCACACATCAACAATTGAGAAATGGAGCAATCTTTGGAAAATAAAGTTTAATCCCTCAAAGCCACAACATATCACCTTTACACTCCGTCGTGAGACTTGCCCTAGCGTATACTTATACAATGAACCTATTACACAATCCGACAAAGTTAACTATTTAGTACTTACATTTGATATAAGGCTAACTTGGAATTCACACACACGATTAAAAAAAACAGACACTGAACAATCGTTTTAAAATTCTTTATTACCTACTCAACAGACAATCAAAATTACCATTAAAATCAAAGCTTTGGTCATACACATACCTACTCAAACCAATTTGGATGTATGGGTGCCAAGTATATGGATCGGCCAAGTATTCCAATATTCAAAGATTACAAAGTTTTCAATCCAAAATTTTAAGACTAATTGTTTCTGCCCCATTTTATGTAAACAATAATACACTTCACAGAGATCTTCAAATCCCAACAGTTTTTTCATCCATCAAAATATATTACAGACGTTTGCATAGCAAATTACAAAACCACACCTACACACAAATACAATTACTCCATTCCCTACAATTACCACGTGAACGTCTGAAAAGAATATGGATAAGAGACCTCTTAAATGATTAATATCATTTCATTAATCCAGAGCGGCTGCGAATGAGTAGGTTTCTCTACAACGCCCATGATTCCAAACACACAGTCTGAAATCCAATCTGCTGGTTGTATATCATGCATGTACAGTTGTAGATATAGATAAATGAAGTAAAAAAAAAAAAATCGTTTACATTTTGAAACTTAAAAATCTTAATATCAGTAATTTAAATATATTTTCAATTCCTTTTAATCACTTTCGCCTAATATTACATAGTTAGGGAGTATTTAATTACGCTATAAATTATTTTGATTTTCGTGCGATAATATAGCGTTTAAAGATATATCGCCAAATCCTTTCTCCACACGACGAAGGCTATTTTTAATGAAGTTTATACTTCAGGGGTTTTAGGTCGAGGCGTCACGGTAAAATGTCCGGTCATTTGTCAACGGGATTAAAAATCATCATTTTTATTATTATTATTATTAATTCTACTCTTAAAATGCTTTGATTTCGTTTCAGACCCGGGTCTCTCGCGTTATTATTTTTGGTAAATCGTCCGTTAATCTCACCTTAAGGTATTCGACAGCTTATTTTTCTCAAGACCCACGCCGATTACTCACGAAGATGTTTATTTTTGCCCTCGGTTGAAACTGAAACCTCCAACCCCACCAGGTGGGAGGTTGAATAAAAAAAAATCTCCTTGCGGGAAGCATTCAGCGTTCTTCTCAATTTCTTATTTATTCGATACATTAAAAACCTGCCGTGCCTTCTCTGTAAAAACCCTAAAGGTAAAGAAAAAATGTTCTTTAATGATCAAAGAACTCTATTTTTAACTTATTTTATTTATAAAGAAGATTCGAATTTCACACATCAATCATCGTTGCTTGAACAAAAATAGAAAAGAAAAATCTATGGAAAACAATTAAAACTCACACTAAAGAAACTTCAACTGACTGTAACCATAACGCCATGTCAATATCATCAAATAATAATTTAATTTTTGTTACAATAAATGCTTATAATATCCATATTATTCCTTAAAAACACATCAAATCATTTCTTAATTGTCACCTGGCTGATTTTTTAAAACCATATTTCCCTTCAACAAGTAATGTTAAAAGCAAAATACTCGCTGCGACCACAATCACATCAAGAATCCTTAAAAGCACATTGACTCCCAAATTGATTGCGCTAAAATTTTTGCGAACTTGATCTTCAATTATTACTCTCATTGTAGCATTTTTGGACGTCATTTTGGTATTCAAAAAACTTTAAAACGAATCAGAAAATATTTTACTTGCCGAGAACTAAAAAAAATATGTTTGAGGTAAATTTCATAAATGTACCCAACATAAATGAAGCAATAATCGGCAAGTCCGTAATAGCAATATGTGCTTGAATGTGAACGAATGGAAAAGACGTTCACAGACTTTTGCAAATTGACAAGAAGTATCCTTAGTAATGTTTTCTTAATAGATAAATAGTTTTTATTATGTGATTTCCTTTTCTATCCTTATCTATTGTCATGCCTAATATTGCACAGAATTCCAGGTTGGAACTACTTTACTATTGAAAACAATTAACTTGTAAACTGATTTTATATTTCTAAAATTTCATATGTTGCCATTTAAAGTCGATTTTTGGATGAATGGGTACAGTTTTCGAATGATATGAGAAGACTGTTGTGCCATCTGTAAATGTTGCGAGGGTATATTTACTGTCGGTGTACGTGACTTGTATAGAAGTAAAGCACGTTGCATTAAATGCTACCTTGCGTTACTCCAGACTTGATTTCGAATAATTCGGAGTACTCGCATTGTTGTTGTTAACTTGGAACAACCGCAGTGTTATTGAGTGCGGAAACATTTGCAAAAATGCCAGTTTTTTCGTTGTTAATATGTTTTCTCGTTTATAAAACGTATTTTTTAAAATCAAAATTGATAATAACCATAAAATAGCTTATTCCGAACACATGAAAGGTTTGAATAAGGTAGTTTTTGCAAGTCTGCGTAATAAAACGATATAAGAAAATTTTAGAAAATAAGGATGCAAACATAATTGGATTTTTGACATTTTAGTATCCCTTGTTTTTTTTTTAAATTTTATTAATACAGCATTGCATGTTCATTACTTTTAAACCAGGGTCCACAGTATCTTCAAAGGTTTGTATCTGGAAAAATAAAAACATTCTCTGATAGACTTAATTACGGCCCTGGGAGAGTGAAAATTCGTTACTACTAGCAAAGTCACAAACATCATAAAATCAAGGCAAAATAGGAAAACCCTAGGATTTGATAGTATATTAAACCTTATGTTAAAAATCATTCCGAAAAAAGCACTGGTTTTCTTAGTTTACTGGTTTGATTGCGGTGCTCTCCCTCCTTAAAACTGGAAGTCGGCGAATCTTATTTTTATTCGAAAACCCAAAGACTGCCGAGAATTTCTCCAGTTATAGACTCATTAGCCTCTTAAGTGAACTTGATAAGATATTCAAAAAGTGCATTCAACAGCCTCTTTACCTCCGCATTAATGCTAATAGCATGATCTTAGATGAACAGCACGGCTTATGACCGGCACTTCTACGGCCAGCCAACTCACTCGCCTAGTAGATCATGTGACCAACATGTTCAACAAGAAAAAACATACTAGGTTGGTGACATGGAGAAAACCTCATTGAAATGGATTTCCCTGTTTACCTTATAAAAATTGACATGGCCTACTTAAAAAAAAAAAAAAAAAAAAAAAATTGTTTCCCTAAAGAATGAAACTACGAGACCTTTTCCAATTGCCACCGGAGTTCCCCAAGGTTCAATCCTAGGGCCATGCTTGTTTCTCCTTTTTATAAACTCCACTCACCTCACTGAGAAATTTCAAAATTGCGATTTATCCGACTGACATAGCTGTCTATTGTTCATCCTGGAGGTCTAAGACAATTGGGAAAAGATTAAATGACAGCATCGCCAGGATTTGCAGGTTTTTTCACCGCTGGAAACTAAAGATTATGTCTCTAAAACTCAGGCCATATTTTTCACAAAACGACGACCAATATTCAGAGAAACAATTTCCATATTTGGGAACAAATTCGAGTAGGGTGAGGGGGTAAAGTGCTTGGTTTAACTCAGAACCGAAAACTTAACTCTCTAGGCAGATAAATGAAATAGTTACGAAAATGTAAAATAGCTATAAAAGCCTTATTTTCGCTGATGGCCCAATATAAACTAGCTAGTAAACCTATGCGGGTGTAAGCTTGCCCAGCATGGAGTGCGAATCGAACATCCAAAAACTGCAAGCGGCCCAAAATAAATTTCTAAGGTACTTGTAGGGATTTAGGATATGTAAACGTTCCATGGAAACTAGAAGGATTAGGCACAATACTTATTTTTCCCTTTTTCGTGTAATTCCACATATTTTTGAACCTATTGTGTGTCGAGGGATTTGCGTTTGATGCCCTTCTGAATTTACACTGATATCATGTTAGTTTTCAATACTTATGTTAAATTATCCAAAGGGTCCAAGTTTGGATAGATGGATGTGGATGGATGGATACCAGGGACTGGAAGAGTTCCCTCCTGAGCACTGCAGCTGTACAGCTTATTGTACTATACCCTGGCTCCAGTTTTGGGGGAGAGCTTACAATACAAAGTGAACTTGAGCCCCCGTTGTACCAGTGTTCTTCCATCGAAGAAACTCACTTTTGAAGGGGGTTGGGACCAGGTTCAGGGTCGTTGAGATCCGGTCCCGCCCCTTCCATGTGTGCCGTGTCCAATTTCTTTTAAATGCGGCCACCGGTCCCCTTAGGAGTCAGAAAAATTCCAGAGGCGACGGTGGGGATCGAACCCACGACCGCGGGGTCTACTAGCCGAGAGTCTGACGCCTTAACCACTTGGCTACCGCGGCCCCCTGTCCAAGTTTGAACATAACCATCTAAATAATTTTTAAAAATATTTTTTATTATTATCGGTAATTTTATTTCGTTTTGATTTAAAAAAGCTAAATGGCGATGGTGGAAACAATTTCTAAATTTATGTACAATAAATATAATTTCTTCAACAACATCTGTTGCAAAATGGTTGCACACACATTGCCAAATTATATTAAAGCGTACTTGTTTATATTGGATTAATATTATGTTATTATAGAGATAATGTAGCCAAATTTAAGAACGGTTATCGAAAATGGTAAAGGGTGTCTAAGCCTTCTGTGCCGCTTTTTGCAGGACATCGTTTTTTTGAGGTTATATACATCTGTTTATTTTATGTTGTGTTTATGTATTTTGTTTGAGTGGGTGTATTTATTACTGTGAGTGGTAAGAGTTAGTTGGTAAAATGTAATGATGATACCATCGATCTCCAGCAGTGTGTGTGTGTGCGCGCGCGCACGTGTGTGTATGTGTGTGATTCAAATGGTCGATGCCGAAATATTTATAAAATATCCCATTGATTATAATTTGGATTACATACAATTTTGTGAAGGACCATGGTGGCACACCCAGTACTCCAATCATATCGAGCGCAATGTACAATACATAGGTATGAATGTAGGAATTTGAGCATCTGTATCGTGGAAGTTAGATTATATTTCTCATATGCTGGAGCCTAATGTTGTCGGTTGGGAAGCGACGATCTCTTGGGCATCTAGGTTAAGGAAGATTTTACCGACCCAGAGGTAGGTGAATTCTCTTGAGAGGTCGAAATAAAGATTGCTACTGCCCAAGTTGAGTTTCCACTGTGACTTTAATGTGGAGTGAAGTTATAATAATTCTAACGTGACTTTTATGGACGATTACTATAATAAATTTTATGGTGGTTATAACTCTCATCGGTTTGAATAGAGTGCATCTCCAGCTTCGCCTTTGTACAATAAGCTGTTTTCAATAGAATTGTATTAAGAAGTGGACAAAATACAACGGAATACAAGACCCAAGATTATTGCCAAAATTTATAATTCTTTCGCCTTTTAAGGAGTATGTGCGTTGAGAGGGCTCAATATTTTATTTTCCGAATGCGATGTATTTTATTTATTAACGGAAGGGGTTTGTCAATGCAGGAATTGTATCCTTCTTTCAGTAACGTGTCTTTGAGCAAGAAAATGATCAAACTTGTTGCACAGTAAATTTGGGTCGGGTGGCAGGTATAATCGGTCAAACGCATTTAAGCATGTCAGGGGTTTGGATATGATTATGCATAGAATGTAGATTATCGGTCGTAGGCCTTTGTAACTGTTTCTAATAACAATTTAAAAAATATAAATTATTTATTTATTTATGGTTTTCATAAACATAACTCTAGAATGGGTTTAGTTTAGTTAAGTGTAGTTTGAGTTTAGCTTGAAGTGAAATTTAACGTATACGAAATTGCAAACGTATAAATCGTGAAGCCATCCTTTAGGATGAACACCTAATCGGAAGGAAAGGATATGATGTGCGATTCGTGCGCTGAATCTTCATTGTGCCAATCCGAATAAGGACTTCCATTTTCATCAATAAAATCACTGCCAAAGCATGGGAGACATCAAAAATAAGCAGTACACGGATAAAACCAAGGGAAAGTCGATATTATCCGAAGGGAAGGGGTTCTATAATCAGGGAATCAGAAGCCACGGATCACAGAATCGTGGACAATATTCGTACAAGGCTCGATCTTCGCCCTAAAAAAATTCGGATCGAGTTCGGTGAAAAGGGCAAATGATAGAATAAACTTGTTCGTGCAGTTGATGCCGAGAGCGTTGCTGCCCAGGTCACGAACCCCGGTGGATGCCCCGACTCAACTAGCCACAATTTTCCGCGGCCCGCCTTGAATTTTTGATAGAAAAGCTTTTTGTTCCACAGACCTCTTTTTACCTCTAGGAATTCCTGGCCGGGACCTCAATCCATCTCAACTCGACCTACTGCCTTTCTCCTCGACCATAAACCACCGGGGACCCGCTCCCTTCGGTTACTTAGGACATGGCCGGCAAGTTAAATGTAGGCATAAAAAAAGCAATCCATCATATATCGACTCCTACTACGCCTACCGTCGCAAAACATTATATCATGTATTTAAAATTTTATATTTCTTTTATGTTACGTGCAGACAAAACACAAATTAACGTTTAATTATCTAAATTCGTAAGAAAGGTATTTTTCTATTTTTCTTTCTGTTATTTCTGACGTACCTAGGCTTCTAAACAGTTGAGATGAAATAATAAATTTTGGGATTGAAACTGATCGTGAATATAAATGGAAAAAAGTGTGGTGATTAATGACCGTTGGTCTGGTGTGATGTACGTTTCAAAAAAAACATTTTCTTTATCGTGTCAACGTTTCTATTTTTATTGAAGTCTTCCGGATGTCCGGATTGTTGCGAAACAACTTAATGCGAGTAGGAACCATCTTTAAAAAAAAGGATAGTCTCAGAAGTTATAATGGTGTTTTGTACCTCTTTGAAGGCTTTCTATTGCTGTGATTCTAAGTATTCAAACCATGCCATCTAGAAAAGCGTAATATGTAAATAGTTAAATTGATTGAAGTATAAATAGAATGGCTGTAAAACAAACGGATAGATAAATAGATATGGCGAAAGGAAATAGGTCGATAAGTTGAGGGTCATACATAGACAAGTGATTGTAGATAAATTTGTTTAGTAGATAGATACGTAAATAGTTGTATAGTTACCTTAATAGAATGAGAGAGAGAGAGAGAGAGAAAGAAAGAAAGAATTATTGGTAGATAAATATGAATGTGGGTATATTTGTTTTACCATAGGGTGATAGATAGGCAGACATGTACAATTTGAAAATTACAGTATTATTAATTTTTGTTGACTGTTCACTTGATAAATTGTGTTACTTACTGTGTTTGATTATCAAATACTTTAAACAACAATTTTTAAGTAGAATAACATAGTGCTTTTATGCTTCTCAAAAAAGGTTCTAGTTTTTGTATCCCTTGCTAAATGTAAGGTCAGAAATATAGTTTCATTGTTGCAACTTCTTTTGTTGATAAATAAGCTCTATAAATTTTGAGCGTCGGAATAGCCTTGTAAGCTTGTTATTAGTGTGAAAAGGACTCCTCCAGGGGCCCGCGCATTCATATATATGGTCGTCGTATTTCATGGGATCTCACAAAGGATGGACTTATCTGAACCGGCGAGATATAAAAGCGCTCAATCATACTTTTTTCCCTGGGACAACTATGTCACGTGATAGGAAACGAAGCCCATTGGGGACCACCTTGATTTCCATGCCGGCGACCATCAATCAAACTCCGTTGTTTTTCGTGTCGGGCTTTAAGTCGAAGTTCCTAGTTTTCCTTTTTTTTGGGGGAGGGGGAGGGATTCGGCATAAAGTACGAAAGTCGGTGCCTCGCCCAATAAATCCAATGCAATTAGGCCTGTTGAAAATTGTAGAAAATCAGTTTTTGTCAGTCGCTATAATGTCATTTGAAAACGAGCCAACTTATTCTTCAATAAAATTATATCTTAGAGATTCGAATAATAAACATAATCTTTAAAATGATTATTAAAAATTGAAATAGTATAAAATTAATTTTTTAATCAAAAACCAGAATCATACAATTAGTGTTGAATGATATGCAATTTTCACAATTTTTTAAATATTCTTTTATTTCTTACCATTTTTACATAGTTCTAACCTGATAGCTCCTCATTACTTCAAAAACTTAATAAGAGCTAAAATCATAAAACGAGGGCCGTATGTCATTTAGTTACATAGCGAAATAATCCACGGTCTAAATAACTTGTATGATTTACACCCTAGTGTAAACTACTTCCGTCGTGTTGATCCCTGGCCAAACCCGTAACATAAATCTGGAAGTCAGGGAGTATCCAATACACGTCTCCACGACTCACCCCCCCCCATCCGAAAGTGTCTGTATTTTAGTCAGCCTAGTTTGGTGAACAACGAAAACGCTCATATCACGAAAAGTCTATAAACTTTATAAAAATTCTATTGGTGATTATGATCACCAACAAATATGTTTTTTACACTTCATCGATTAAAAGTACATTCTGTCAATTATTTGGTTATAAAAATTATATACGATCCGTTACTTTTTCCTTATTGTCGAAAAAATTTATAATTATTTAAAGAGCCATAAAAAAAAGTAGACTACATTTTTTAAGTACAATCAGTATGTTATTTCCTGATTGCCCGCCGTTTAGTTATATTGTTACAATCTTGAAATAATGCCCAGTACAATATCCTAACAGTAGACCATTACTGATAGGTGAAAAGTTTTGATTTCTCGTCATAAAGGGCCATTTCAGTGAATTTATACAATCATGAGAAATCAGTTAAATTTTATTACCTTGTAAGCGTTTGAGCTTACTATTTCATATTCCAGAGATTTGTACATTTTGCAAGTTATAGGTTGTTCGAATCAGTTTACCGACTATTCATTTGGCTTAAATTTCCAACTAGAATTAACATATAGAACTTAACCACTCTTGTTTTCTGTACTGAGCAGAATATGTGAAAATTTCCATATCTGAAATTTTTCGAAAAAGTACTAAGAATCATTGTTTTCTTGTATCAATGCAAACACCACCAGGAATAGGAATAAGTAAAATATATCTGTTATCCAATTCGTTCAAGTATAATCCTTGCTGAAATATCTAACAGATATATCTTGAGACAACACATGACCCGGGGAGAAATAGCAAGGTGTGTACAGTCTGTTTTCGTTTGTCAAACAAAGAAAAGCACTTCGTTATGACGGTTGTCCGAGCAATTGATCTATAGACGCGAAATTCGTCATAGACAAACAGAAGGGTAGGAAAGAGGAAAAACCGAGGGCGATACCACAGTCCATAAAGAACGATGACAAATTCCCAAAAACAATGCCAAAACACAAACTTTTCTTTGTAGTAGATATCGCGCTCGAACATTGTCCATAATTAATTACCTTGGCTATCAATTCACGTGTAAGGATTTTAAAACCGGGTATTCCTACTTTCGAAAATATTTTAATAACAGATGTTAATAATCTTAATAATTTATACTACTATTTATCTTTATTTGATCGCCAAGTGTAGTATACAATTTTTGAACTATTATAAAAAGAGATGAAAAGAGTTCATTCATGTTTTTGAACGGCCGTTTCCAAACATTAAATGGTTTCAAGGTATTGGTTGAGATAAAAAAGTCAGTTTCACGAGCGGGATTCGAACCCATGACCTTCGGCTAGATACGCCGCTGCTCTACCACTTGTGCTAACGTGACTTCAACCCACTCGGTCACCAACTCCCCACCTGAGCCTACCTTTCGAATTTTCCATCCTTTTTGTCATTTTTGAAATTGGTGTGAATTATGCTTATAACCACCGTATGTCTTAAATGACTGAACAACATATTTTTCTTTTACAAAAGGGCAAGTAATTTTTTTATTAAAAATAGTTTCATTTTTTCAATATTTACTAATACGCTTCAATGGTACTCAGATTATCGGGTTAAGTCGAGGATGTCCAACTCCAGACGTTTGAGGCGACGTCAGGAAATGGTGGTCAGGATGGCAGGGAGTGGTGATGATCTGTAGAGTTAAGATAAGTTGAAAGGTTTGAGCGACTCTTGAAGTAGAGAGAAGGAATCTTTGAAGAAGTGAATGTGAAGGTAATTGTGGATTGTGAAAATGATAATAGTTCAGAGTTTAGGTAATTCTTCTGATGATTTTTGGTCGAAATGCTCGGATTTGATGGATGTTAGATGACTTGGTGGCACCCCACAGTTATCAAAAGAAGTCGAAGGAATCTTTTTACAGATTTGTTGTTGTTTACCGTCAAGTCTGACTTCGGTCATATAAGTCTTCCTAGTTAGCCCAAATCAGTATTTTAGTTCTTGTCGGTGTTGTGTGAGGATACAATCCAAGTATAACACGAAATATTTTACTTGTTTAGATGTGAGTTGATTTTACTGCAAAAGTACGTAAGTTGGTGAGGCGGTTTGAGAAACTTGAACAAGAACGGATCAATTCTTTGCCAGGCCGATATAAAGGCATGTAAAAGTAATATTAAAATAACATATACAATTTCATAATATAACTAAAAACCTTTTACAAAAAACAAAATCATAATCTCTTATCTGAAAAAAATAATCTTTACTTAAAAAACAATAAAATAAATACCTTGTAATAATAGAATTGAAACGAGAACTCGTATAATAATATTTTTAATATTACAGTGCTATGGCTTGTTACGCCGTTACCGAACAGGACTCAATCTCCTTCTATCTCTTTTTGTGTGGATCGTCCCCTCTTCTCGGATTGTTTTACTTGTTATTTTACTTTTACCGACGATCCTTACATCTTTAAACGTTTTTTAATGTAACTGTCAATAGTAAAGTATGAAATATTACATGTACTTGACTTAATATCTCATTTCAGACTAAGGTAGTTAACTTAAAATTCGTTATCTCATTTTTACAGTGTTACGCTATGTTAGTCCGACCTCAGACTGCCAACATCCGTGTCTTCTTGAGGCCTCCCGATAATTTATTGTAAATTTTGAATGGGAGAATTGCCGGTGGACTAGAAGTGATAGGCTCAAATCTGTACATGTACGTATGCGTGGACTTGCATGAGCTTACATAAATCAATAGTCATTGACTTAGGAGGATGAGTATGCCCATTTCATTGGATGATGTTTCTTATTGATTGAAATGACAAACGTTAAAAAAATTATACATATAATAAAAATGTAATGAATAAATTAAACAATGTTAATTACATTATATTCCGCAAGTTTGTCTATAAAGGAATTGTTGTAAAAAAAGTTATTTGCATCGTGCTATCAATGTGGATTTATTTCCAAACATTCAAGCATAGATCATTGATATAGAATCACTGAGAATGTTCTGCAAAATACTCGCATACACATTTTTTTATATATTATTATTATTATTTTATTTAACTCTTGTGTTACGTTCAGCTTTTTCCTTTGACTTTAACAAGGATTTTCACAATGGAAAAATATTATTCCCGAGACAATATGTTGAACTTTTGACCTCTTACCAAAAGATTGTTGCAAGTTAAAACTCAATACACATACATTCAGCTAGACGTATTGGGAAACTTGAACATTTCAGCATCCCGACACTAAGATCATACAGTATATATTTATGTGAGCATCACTACAAAGCCATGGCCGCCAGCAGTGCGCTACACAGTCAATAATTGTAATGGCCCCTCTTCACTACCGCCCCACCTTTACCCCACTAAAATGGAGCCACATCCATTGTACGATGGTAGTATATTGTTTGGCAATGATTGTATTTAAAAAGCATTAAAAAATAGTGTTTGAATCTTGTGAAAGTATCAACATTACTGTTTTTCAAATTTATTCTACTGTGATACAGTAAGTATTCACTTGTTCTACATTGGGGTGACTCAGGCCGTAGAATAAATAGAAAACACTTTTTGGGAAAGATTGGTTTGGGGTTTCTCTCGGAAAGTAACGCCCAAAACGTATGGTGTAGATAGGTGTGTCCACTACTGGGTCAACATTTGTCGGTCAGTGTTTATTGCTTCGAAATATGCTTAGGCAACAATTTAAGCAGAAATATACACTTTAACGAAACAGAAAGCTACAGCACCAAATGTCTCATTCTGGATATCCACCACGTCATAGGTAAAGAAAGCAACTATAGGCGAAGGACAGCCCATCTACTTACCCAGTTTCTGGAGCCAATCCCATGGCCAGCATGGCACGGTGACCAATGCAGCCCATAGTGTAAGGGAGATGTATAAGAATACAGGCGAGCATAAACCAGGACATGGGGTCAAGTGGGATGTAAATTTCAGAAAAATATTTTCTATATCGTGCCTACGTTTCGATCTTTATTGAGATCATCTTCAGGGCCTGGTATATACAAATATTCTTTAAATTTAACAAATACATATAGGATGTGGGATAAAGTGAATTTATATAATGCAAAAATCTTTTTTGTTTTTATATTCAAAGTATTTGTACTCACTCAAAGTATTTGTTTTATGTATAATTGTGGCATTCTTGCGTCTATATAAGCGTGAAAGGATAATCTGACCAAAACATTAAAACTTTTTTTCCCTTCGTGGGCTCTTTCCATCTTAAACAAGCCGACTTCCTCCCCCCCCGGTAAAATCCAACGTATATAAACATAAAACAGCAATATCTCACTGGCACTCTCAACACGTCACGCAAGAATAGCACAATTACGCAGAAAACATATATTTTGAGTGAGTAGAAATACTAAGTTTGAATATAAACTATTTTTTTGTATAAATTAACTTTATTCTACATCCTACATGTATTTGTTAAACGTATACAATGTTTGTAGATCCCAGGCGCTGAAGATGATCTCAATAAAGCGCGAAACGTAGCACGACAAAAAAAAATGTTTTTCTGAAACCTACATCACACCAGACAGTATCTCACGATTTCCGAATAATCATCGATTAACTGTCACTAATCACCACCCATCACACTAATGAGAGAGAAATTAAGTGACCAGATTTAATTAATGAATTAGGGCTTGAATCTGTTGAAAGTATTAAGTTTATTAATTTTTAGTTTCATGCCATAAGTCTTTACCGGTTCTACTTGTCACATTTCTTCTGTGGCCCATACAATGAGCCTAAATCTAAATATTTACTTATTACAATGTTGTAAAAACTCAATAGTTGTATATAGTTGTAAATAACAAATAAATGTAATTATAAAAGGTTATTTATAGTGTAGTTATATTTTATTTTCAGTAGTTGTTTTATGTAATGCCAATTGAAAAGTAAATGGACTTAACTGAAAGTTCAATTACATGGGATACATCATCACTTGTGAAAGAGGCTTAACGCTGGCCTCGGTGTTTTTAGGTTTGTTGCGCACGACCCATTTCTGAATTCTTCCTAAAATTCTTTCGGCGAAAATTGAAATGTTGGTCGACCGAGAGTATTTGCCCCCTGGATTTAATGGCAAAGTTCCCCCGATAATCTAGCCTGAGAGGGAAGGAAGGGTCAGAGGAAGAAAGGAAGGGGTTACAGGCCATCCTCACGATTTGGAATAATGATCTTAACTTGGAGGATTATCTCCGGTTTTAAATTTATAATTGATAAAATGTAATATGAAATATATCTTATCAAAATAGAAAAATCGAAACGTTGGCGCGATAAAGAAAATGTTTTTCTGAACACCAGACCACATCTCACGATATCTGAATAATGTGTGTAATATTTTTAGATTGTTGCAGTCGAAATTGTATTTGTGTTAAAAACGGCGGGAGGGAGTACTGTAGGATTTGCTTGGTTTTTTTGCGATCAAAGATATGTTGCTTTACTCTCTGTGGGTATGTAAAATTGATATAAGTTGCCGGTCAATTTAAACAATTGATTTTGTACATTACGTCAGATTTATTTGCTATTGGTTTGGGATCTATAATTTTGGAAAAAACTGAGTGAGTTTCCAAAATGAAAGATCCCACAGCAATAACAGATAAATCTGACGCACACTCAACACGACACACCAGAATGGGACAGGAAATAAAAAATTCGAGTTAGTAGAAATTCTTTGATTGAATATAAAAAATATTTTTTGCATTGTATAAATTCATTCTATTTCCCACATCCTGCATATATTTGATAAATTTATACAATGTTTGTAGGTCTCATGCCTTGAAGATGATCTCAATAAAAATCAAAACGTTGGCCCGATAAGGAAAATGTTTTTCTAAAATCTACGTCACACCAGACCACGTCTCACGATTTCTGAATAATCATCGACCAACGGTCACTAATCTTCACACATTTCTAAACTTAAGATAAATTTGTGAATGACTTGTTAATTTTGAAAAATGCAGGCATCAGATGTCACCAGGACAAGCTTGCAATATTGTTATAATCCATGGCAATCTTCAGACTGAGGCGGTCTTGGACGAAATTTGAACAATCTATTAAAAACTTAATTATGCCAATTTGCAGACATCTTTATGATTGTTTTATAAGCTCTATATAATTACGTTGGATTGAATAAGTATGTATTCATAAGGTGTAAAAAACTTAGGCCCTGATGAGGACATAAATATACAATTAAATTTGTGTTTTGTCATCGAATCATATTTGTGAAATTAAATGAAACACTGAGATTAATGTTTATGTTTTAAGTTTAAATTTATTATCTAAATAGATTGAAAGGAAAACTAATCTTCAAGAAGCTGGGGGTTAATGGAGGGTAATGTTTTAGCAAGTATTTTTCTTAGTTGAGATAAAACTCTATTTTAAATACAAAGCCGTAAAAAGAAGAAATACTAAATGAGTTAAAGAGTGAGATTAACATTTGATGCGTTAGCAAACCGACTAAGAAGAAGAATACTGTCGGAGATTAGTAACTCTCCCCTGAATGCGGCTGGATAAAACGGGCTGGGGGCTTCTGTTTGCTCAAAGGCGCGGCTGGTAGAAGTGTGTAATTTCCTGAAGGATTTAGGCGAGGAACGGGATCAGATAATTCCCGGCCGCTCCGGCCTTATCGGGAGTCGGAACATACGTCTTATTTGCGGGGGCCGTCGTTTGCAGGAAACGGGCCCCACTAACCGCCCCCGGCCGAAATACATCAGCCCTCGCGGGGACGAACAACCCTAAATCGAATCCCGTAAAATAAACAAGGCTACATTCCAAGTTCTGGCGGGCCTTTTAAAATATTCAAAGTCTTGCGGCTTGGATGTTGCATCTAACCGAGCTCAGACTGCCCACCTTAACAAAGGATAAGCTTTGGAAATAAGGGTTCCACGACGGGAGTGGAGGATTGCTTTGCAATTTTCATGAAGACCCCTTCCTACCGCTCCTCCTATATATCTCATAATAGGCGTTTTAATTTTTTAGCCCTACTTACACAAACATAATGCTCAGGTAACCCATGCTTTGTACCTGATCCAAATTACACTTGATTCAAAGTCAAATATAAATTTATCCTGAATTGGTATGTAGTTGAATAATTAACGAATATAGCTCTGATTCGTGCAATTCGAGATATAAATATAACTGAAATTCGTACCAACCTTCAGCCTGCTATCAAATGAAAATAATGGAATAGTCAGACAGGATATGAATAAATTTACACCTTCGTACCCCAATTTTTTGGGGTCATGGTTTTCATATAAATACTTTAAACGTATTTCGACGTGAAGTACATTTGTTATCAGATTGTTCTAACACAACTAAAAAACACCTAAACACATAAGAAATAAATTCGAAATTATGTTAAACAAAAATTGCCATTAACCAAAATGTCTAAAAGTTATTTTGAGGCAGAGCACAATATGTCCCCATGTTTGGAAAATAAATACGGCGTTTTTCTCCTAGAATATTCTCATCCATTATTTCCATTTTGGCGACCCACCCTTTACCAGTAATTAAGTAAAACCGTCGGAAACGCTGTTCCCAACAAAAATCGTATTTTCATCTAAAAATCTTAGAGTAGGTTAATAAAGCAACGAATAAACCTATCAGAACTTTTTTAATAAAGTTATTTAACTTTAAAACAAACTTTTATATAAACTGGCTTGAATCGAAGCCCCGTCTTTTGAGTATGCTTTATCCTTTTTTCACTGTAAGTGAAAAATCATTTCAACGATATTGCCTTTAATGTAGTTTCACTATTCAAAAACGTAGGTAATGTGTTGTAATTTCTTATGAGTGGACTTTAGAAATTGTTTTACCACATTAATGCTTAACAATGATTTATAAACATAACATAATTTCGGTTTACACAGTGTTTAATCTTTGAGTGATTGTAGTTCGGACTCCTTATCCGTTTGTAAAGTTTCTGAAAGAAGGGTAGGCCCTGCAGGCTCAATAAATATTTGAGATGGACATTATACAAAAAAATCGTCAGTTATTAATGAACAATTTAATAATAAATTGGTTAAAATTCCTCTGTTTCTATTATCCCCAGAAAATATAGACTGAAGCCACCGTCTTCACTCACAATGACGTGATAGTAGAGTAAGGCACTTTACGGCTAGTAAAATAAGATTATAAAGAGTTGTCATTTGAAATGGATATATTTTAGTAACGTACTAACCTGAGGGTAGTCTCCGTCTTTGGTCTGGTAGTCGAAAACGTAAAAGAATGAACGGTGAGTCTTTGGAGAGGAAGAGTGCATCGGTTTGCTCAAGAGATCTCCTGTGGCGACGACGGGAGCGACGAACTGGGCGTCGCTGAGCGCGGCGACCGTAGCGTCCCGAGTGTTGATGGGGTGTAGGACCGTCCGTTCCCAGTCGGTGTACTCGTTCACGACGGTAAAGAATATCTCGGAAAGGTGATAGGTGTAGGCATTCCTGACGTACGTCCTCAGGATTTTATCACGCCGCTCGCCCTCGAACCCGGCCTGGATGTCGTTGGAGGAGAACCTCCACATGCTTTCCGACGTGACAACCCCGAAGAGTAGGTCGTATTTTATCGAGCCGGTGATCGAATCACCAGAACGCTTCACGTTCATCGACTGCTGCGGCGCAAAGCCGGTCATCTCGGGGAGAAAATTGGTCCAGAGGTTTTCGTGAAAATCCGCCTTTATAACGACACCATCGACGCTGGGGCCGAAGGCGCTGAGGAAAGCCGGCGCAGTTATATCCGCGCTCATCAAATCCGCCAACGAGACGTCCTTAAGGCAGTCGACTATCGACTCGTGTTCGCGGTACAAGTCCTCCGGTACGGTGCAGTTAACGTGCTTTGCCAGCCTGACGGCGAAGTCCACTGGGTCTTCTACCAACGCCCAGCTGCTCAGTGCAGAACCAGAGAGAAGGATAGCTCGGTGGAAAAGGCCTAAAACATAATACGTAAATATTAACTCATGAGCAGAATATTTACATTACAGAACATTTAAGCGTTAATTCTTAACAGTACGTATTGATTCAATAATTATTTTAAAAAAGGTAACAGTTATGTTTAGGTTGGGTTGTCAAAGGTTGTTGTCTCTTGTTAAACGTTTATATTTATATATTAACAGCTGACAGTAAAATAGTAAAAGATTAAACGAAAACGTTTTTCATTCTGATGTGGCACATTTAAGCGGTTCTAAAACGACTGCCAACAACAGTCGATTTTGTGTTGAAAAAATGGCATCGTAAATCTGGGATCCCTGTTGGTATTGAATCAAAACCATTTAGACAATTCCTCGAAATTGATCGAAAGGTACGAAGTGAGGTATGTGAAGTTTACTGAACGAGGAAATACAAACTGGACAAATAGAAGCTACACCGGTAAATCCTACCCATTCAAACGATGCCAGACCGGCTTCAGTAAAATCCCAGTAATTTCTCCGTTTCAAGCGAATAAGAATCGGGCCTTTGATATTAGAAATAAAAACAGCCATAATATTTTTATACAGTTAACAAAAGTGTAAACATTTATCAAGTGTTCCGAGCGCAAGATATTGATGGCTGAAGTTCTATTGAATATTATTAACTAGCTGACCAAATCTGACATGAAATTTGCAAATCATCTTCCGAAAAATATCCTGTTTGAATCCCTCGGCGTCGTACTTTTTTCCATTCTGCCTTACACGCTTCCTCGAGGTCCTCCGAATTTCCTTACAACTTGAAGAAAATTGACAAAATTAAAATAAATCAACGTTTGCATTTTGCTGACTCTACTCTTGGCTCATTATTTTCTTTACTCGGATTTTGTACTTTCTAAATGAAAATATAATGTGACATTACCTATCAAAAACTAAATTGGTTCTACTGGTTGTTTCTAGTCTATACAGTTATTATAAAATGAAATTTGTGTTTATTCTTTTCAATATATAATTTATCCAGCGATGAAAACTATTAATTTTACGTGCACTACGGCAATTGATTTTCAATTATGATATTTATTAATCCCATCATATTTCGGTTTTCCGTTTGTTCAATTTGTGTTGAAAATGTGAACATTTTTCGATGAAAAAATATTTAGCTATAGGCCATCAGGAAGGCAACAGATTTTCAAGCTTCAGAGAAGCTGAATTAATAAAAGAGGTATTTTCTCGGGTTGTTTATATCTATGGGCCTGGAATTGTGTACTGCTTTGAAAGCGGTCTCTCGAGAATATAAAGAAAATAGGACGAGATAAAGAAAGACAAAGGGTCCGGACGATCCGGCGGAAGATATGAAAAACTCTCCCTCTCATCTCTACCGAACTGATAATCCTAATTCCATATTGTTATAATTTGAAATGTGTGGATGATACATTTTTTCTTCGCCAGTGATTGAAAATAGTATTTTTATTAATCTTTATATTAAAGAATTAGCCCGTGCTACTATAGGTTTCCGTAAAGAAGACGGTCGTTTTATCTAGATATTTATATTATCTACTTAATGCATAAAGGGAATGAAAATTGCAATTAGGAAGTCTATGCATGTATAATGTCCGTTTTATTTAGGTGGAGAAACGTTCACGCGTTTTCCATTAACCTTTACCATTAACCTTTCTTACAAGTAAGCGAGACCAAACGTATCGTGATCTAATTATTTTCAGAGATGAGCAATTACGCTTGTAATATTCGTTTCGCCAAAAAAGAGGGATTTACCGTATGAGAATGCGTTGTTTTCCTTGACTCGACAAGAATATTTCACCTTATTCTCTTTTCTTCAAACGGCATACGCGTTACGGCAAAGTTTTGAATGCGATGTTTCGTTTTAATCTTTAAAGAACGCGCTCTCTCGCGCTGAGACTATGACATTTATGGCACCAAATCCGAAGAAAGTTTAATCAATCACGTCGCCTGTCTACCCAACGAGCTTTACATTCGTCGAGCGCATTCCTCAACGAAGCCCTGTTTGATGAATAACATTGATGTCTTCCCTGTTGAATTCTAACGAATAAGGCTTTTATTCGTTTTTGTAATATTGTAGAACTGATTATATTTATGTTTCATTGCGATAATATTGACGTTTGCAATAACCATCCCTAAAGCATGTTTCACTCAAATGAAACGTTTTTCAACCAAATGAAACTTTTTTCAATCAAGTGAAACCTTTTTTTCAATCAAACGAAACGTTTTTCAATCAAACGAAACGTTTTTCAATTAACTGAACCCATTTTTCAATCAAACTAAACTTTTTAAACCAAATGAAAATTTTTAAATCAAATGAAACGTTTTTTCAATTAAATGAAACCATTTTTCAATCAAATGAAACTTTTTCAACCAAGTGAACACTTTTTTAATCAAACGAAACCTTTTTCAATTAAATGAAACCATTTTGCAATCAAGTGAAACTTTTTCAATCAAGTGAACACTTTTTTAATCAAATAAAAAGTTTTAAATCAAATGAAACGTTTTTTCAATTAAATGAAACCATTTTTCATCCAAATGAAACTTTTTTCAATCAAGTGAAACCTTTTTTCAGTCCAATGAAAAATTTTCAATCAAACGTTTCGTTTTTTCAATTAAATGAAACCAATTTTTTTAAGCAAATGAAATCTTTGTTCAATAAAATGAAACGATTTTTCATACAAACGAATTATAAAACCTAATGATAACAATTGTGTAGAGGATTAAATAAATGACATTACAGTAATGATATAATTTAACGATTGTATATTAATATTACAATAATTTACGATTCAACAATTCAACAAATTCAATATACAATGTTATAA
>CM077108.1:4369555-4386015 GCA_039619505.1 Cimex hemipterus
GCTGAAGTCTTCCTGTGGCAGCTGCCGGTAGTTTTAACTAAGTCTAAAACGTAATTGGTACAGTCAGTACTTATAATTGTGTTGAAACTGGAGTTGATAATCTCTGGAAGATCACGGTTGATGTTGGTAGCATCACTTAACAACCTTCTCGCACTTGCTTTAATTTTTGAAAAGACGTGTTCAGCTGGGATCAGCATCGGTGAGTAATTACTAATAAATAATAAATTTTACGTAACGAAAGAGTTACAAATGGGGTCTCCATTATCCCACTCTGTGCCGAAATATTCATGGATAATTTCGAGAAAAACCTTTTCAAATTAAACAAAAAATTAATTAAATCTATTCATTTTGGAAATGCTGTGTAGACAGTATTTTATGCATATGGACGAGAACATTAGCGGAACTAAAACAATTCCTCTAATAAATTCTCTACACCGTAATATCAATTTTTTATTAGAAATTATCAAAGATAGTTATTTGAACTTTTTAGACCTAAAATTGTCCATATTAAATAACCTAATAGAAATAGACGTATAAAAACCAACAACTACAGAGGCTATGATTGCAGTGGATTCTCCCATCCATGGTCCCGAAAGAGTGCTGGTTTCAATTGGCTCATAGACCTTACGTTAACATTTCCATTAACACTTGCTAACTATGAAAAAGAATTAGAAACTATTAAAATTTTCACAAAAACAATGGATATCTATAAATATTTATTGAAATGTTACTAGTTATTTAACTTTAAAAGAAAAAACAATGGGACTGAGCTACATCAAATGAAACCATTTTTCACTCAAGTGAAACCTTTTTTCAAGCAAATGAAAATTTTTTCAATCAAATGAAATCTTTTCTTAGTCTAAGGAAACCAGTTTTGAAGCAAATGAAACCTTTTTTCAAGCTAATGTAACTTTTTTTCAATCAAATGAAAGCTTTTTTCAAGCAAATGAAACTTATTTTCAAACAAATTAAAACTTTTTCAGTCAAATGGAACTAGTTTTTCAAAGAAATAAAATCTTTTGCACGCAAATGAAACCTAAAGCCTATTATTGATAATAATTATGCTCAGCCACAAAAGAGACATTAGGTTTCCGATGTTTGCCATTCATTGGTGAAATATCAGAAAAAGTTAGTGAAATTATTAAACAAGAAGGTTTTAGAATAGCTTACAGATACACGGTGTCAATAAAAAAACATCCTCTCAAAACCTTAAGGCAATTTAGACAACTTGGAAAAAAAATCGGGGCTATGGAATTGTAAATCCTTGGAATGTTCAATCATCATAAAAATTGTTATTCGTACTGCAATGTCATTTATTTATTTCTCTGCATAATTATTAATTATTATCACTACCCTTTCGTTTCTTTTGCTTGAAAACTGGTTTCATTTGACTGAAAAAAGCTTTCATTTTATTGGAAAAAAGTTTCATTTACTTGAAAAAACTTTCATTTGACTGAAAAATTGTATATATAGATTTAAGGGAGTAGAGATAAATAAAACACAGATAAAATCACCCACGTGTGTTTACAATTGGATGTTGTAAATAAATATTTGAATAGTCAATCTCTTTGTTTCTGTAGGTTTTCTTGCATGTTTCCCGTGGTTTGATGTTATTTTAATTTGTAGGTTTCAAATTGGTTTTTCAATTCAAACTGTATAGTGGTTACTTAAATCAACTTAAACCCTATCTAACACCTTTGCGACGAGTTTTCAAAGAAGGTACACAGATACCACATTTTACAGATTGCACAATTTTATTAAGGATGCTGTTGGAGGAGTTTGAAAATCTTCCTGAGCACTACATTAAAAATCTAATCGATCTAATTCGAATGGAAATGGTGATAAATGCAAGAGATGCAAATGCTCCGTACTGAATGGAATATTTTTTACATTATTTCCATAGCAAAATATTGATGAAATTGTACTGCTCAATTCAAGTCTTTATTTATTTTTTTAATTTTATATTTTCTTTAAAATTATATTGTAAAAAAATTATAATGATTGCAAGTATTTACTAAAAACAAGGATGGCCAATCTGTTTTGCGTCTCAGTGCAATATAATAATTTTTAAATATTAGCTTTCATTTTCGTAATAACTAAACTACTTAAGTGGCAAAAGTTCATCAATTACCCTGAGAGATATTAGAAAATCCATAAAACTACGTAAATCAACTTACGTCAGAAGACGACAAAGGCCTAATTGAACTTCTAAATGGACTCGAGAAATTCTAACTGCATCGTCAAAAATTCGTCTAAGCTAACAACATTAGCCTGAATTACTTATACACGAGTAGAATCTTGTAATATTTAAAAACGTGTTAACATGCAAAGCCATACGAAGACATTTTTGATTATTTTCTTTACATCACTACAAGGATAAAGGGAAATTCTGCAAGAATGATAAGAAAAAACTTTTTCACATATTAAATTTTATTATTGAATGTCAAAGTGTGTTGATGAAGGTAACGTAAAAGGTAAAGTAAAATTACTAGGCCTAACGAAAAAGTATCTGTCTTTGTTGGTATAAAATTATTATAAGAAATCTAGAGGTTAAAAAATATATCTTAATTTTAATCTAAATATTATACGATATTAAATGGAATAATATATACTTTCTATTTACTTCTTTTAATCTTTTCACCAGTCCCCCTCACGAAACATTATACATAATATAAACTTTTTGTATATGTCAAAACACCAATTATCTTCACACAGGACTACTAATTTACTTCTACGTTTCCAATTAATCATGAATATAATTTAGTTTGCACGAATGGCATTGTTATCCCAAATTTTACAAACATTAACTTACACTGTCTCATCTCTCTCTCTCTCTCTCTCTCTCTCTCTCTCTCTCACTCTCTCACTATCTCTCTCCCTAATATCTCTAATCGTCTATGATTCTCTTTTTCACCATATTTCTATTTATCAATATATGTACCTCTATGGCCATCTATACATGGATCGTCTATTCATCTTGATTGTCTATGAATCAATCAAGTTATTGCTGTATATCTAGAAATTTGTCTTTATATATATTCATCCATCTATTAACCAACCGTTCGTCTGTATTTCTGTCCCTATCTCTCTAATTTTTGACTGATTGTTAAGCTGTCTATTTATCCATCTGTTTGTTTGTCTGTCTATTTTATATCTATACTTCTACCAATTTACCATATCGCGTCTTTCAAGTTGATATACATACCTATAATACCAAATTTTATTGTTTTTATGAAGATATTTTCAGTTATATATGTGCACAATGAATTATACAATATTTTTTAGAAATAACAATTTTGTGAGAGGAAAGGGAACCTATCTCACTTTGTTAGGGAAATAGAAAACCGGAAAAAAATGCGAAAAACATTTTCAACTACCTAATCAAACTCTCCATGGAAAAACCAGGTGAACCGGACGAGATTAATATCGGCAATTCTGGGATACCGGGCTGATCAACTATTCTCATCCGTAAGTGATTAATATTTCTGTCATAATTCGTCCACGACCGGGCTCTCACACACCGACCTAATACCTCATTCTGTCATCTTGCTGGTTAAGTGAGAAATGAGGATCAATTTCCAAACCACTATTCACCAAACATAGATCTGAAAAGGAAATTGGTTTATAACTGCGAATGTTATATATGCAACATTATATTGCTATAATTACAAATAAATACTTATATTACTTCATTGTAAGAAATCCTTTACCCTACTTCCAATAGATAATAGTCTAATGTTTAAAAATTACTTTTTCCCTAACACGGGTTGATAATATCAATTAAGTTTTCTAAAAGAAAATGTTAGAAATTATTCTATTATTAGAACTAAGAGCTAAAGATAATTGTATTAATTAACGTTTTTAGTGTTACGTTATTTATTTACACATTATAGATAATTGTGGCTTATTTAGAGTTAATTTTGATACATCAATCCGTGGGGGGTGTCTGTATTTTTGAGGAAAACGCCATTTGTAAGTATGTCGGACTCGAATACAGGGCCGCTGGGTTCGAACCTGGGGCCTTGACCTTGTAAGGGTAAGTGCCACGTCAACACCATTTCCGTTGAGTACCGACGCCCTCATATCGAATTTTAAAATACTTTGATGTCAGTGATGTAATTACGGAAAAATAGCAAAACGTATTCAGTTTCTGTTTAATTTTTTTCAGACAGAACAAAACACAGTTTGTCAAAAATGTACTACACTTCATTCATGTTATAAAACTAACACAAATTAAATACAGTTCAGTGGTTTGATAACACGTCCCTGTGATTCGGAAAATTACATTAAACGCCAAATGTATTGATCATATTAATTTTGTCATGAATTCAGTCACCAAAACCTGACAATAATTATTAATAATAGCTTATTCAGAAATCATGAGATGCGGTCTGGTGTAATGTAGGTTTCAGAAAAACGTTTTCTATATCGTGCCAACGTTTCGATCTTTATGGACCTCATCTTCAGGGCTCAAAGTGTTTGTGTTCTGAGTAAATATGCCCACCTTGCGTGTCGTGTTGTGAGTGCCTGTGAGATATTCCTGTTTTTACTTCATACACGTTTGATTTTGAAAGTGTTGGGAAGCTTAGCTTTCCCTTTACTATTTATCTCCGTCTGTATAATTCCTGAAATGTAATGACCAACGTTTTTATACTTCGTCGGCTCTTTTCACCCCAAAGAAGCCGACTCCTTACTCAAAAATATCTTTCTATACCGACGTCCTTCTCCACCACTTCAAAATCTAATGTATATAAATGTAAAACAGAAATATCTCACTGGCTAACTCAACACGACACGCAAAAATAGTACTATTACCCAGAAAACCAACACTTTGAGCCCAACAGATGACCTCAATAAAGATCGAAACGTTGACTCGATAAAGAAAATATTTTTCTGAAACCTACATCACACCAGACCGCATCTCACGATTTCTGAATCCTTATCTATTAACGGTCACTACTCACCACACAAAATTATTATTGATATTTGTTCGCCAAAAATAATGAATCGTTCACAAATATTTTGAAATGTAATTAACATAAATTAACTACAATACCGTTTAGTGGATCATAAATTAATCAAAGTATGACTTTATTTTAGATTTAAATTTTAAATTCAAAATTCTTATGCCTCAAAATTAATACTGTCATATAATTATTAAACTGAGCATAATATTTTTTAGATAGAAACGTTTCTGTGTTCGTTATGATTTCATTTGTTAACTAATTTTAATTGATTATGCTTTTTCATTAACATTTATTGTTTAGGTTTTGTATCACTATTTTTATTTATCCATGATTAATGGATGTTATTACGTACAAACAAGTGCATGGTGGGTATTGCATCCAAAAAACTTTCCTTTGAAAATTTTTTTTAAAACAAATCAATAATGAAAGTTTAATTATTACACAAAAACATAAAATCACAATGGATTTGAAAACGCGTATATGACATCATTTTTAGTTTGTATTCAATGCTTTTTGATTAATGACATCTAGTAATAATTGTATAAATCAGCGCAATATTAATTATTTATTTTGAAATCGTGAGATGCGGTCTCGGGCTATGCAGGTTTCAGAAAAACATTTTCTTTATAGTGCCAACGTTTCGATCTTCATTGAGCTCATCTTCAGGGCACAAAGTGTTTGTCTTCTGTTTAATTTTTCCATATTTGCGTGTCGTGTCGAGAGTGCCACAATTAAATATAATTTATAGATTTTCTCTCTTTCTTAATGTACACCGCTTCTCAAAACTAAAGTCAGTGATTATTTTTTCCTTTTCTACAAATTCTCAAAATCACATGTGTGATTCTATGGCAAAAATTGACGTTACGTGCCCAGAAATTGGTTCCCAGAACACATTGAAAAAGGCCCGAAACGTAGGTGAAATTACAATTTGTTGATAAAGGGGTGATTTCAATTCATCACTTTTATTCATCATAATTTTTTTCCTGTACATCTTATTGGTTATACTATATTGTTTGCCCTTAGTTGCATAGTTTTTGAACGAATTGAATCTTTTTGAAAAGTTTTTGTTTTTCTCCAATCTCTAAAATTTAATCCTATCAAGAATATAAAACTACATTTTGATCGAAATACAAAAAACTTGTACATTGTACAACATTGTACAAACTTGTACAACATTAAAACATGAAATTTAATCTCCATTAGAAATTCAGAACTTACAAAAACGATGAGAAATGTATTTTATAAATTCATTTTTTAACCAATTAGTCATTTGTATTATTTGTTTACATGTCTAAAAAATGTTTACCTCATTTATTTTAGTATAATTACACGAAAATATATTATTAATGTTGGAACACGAATATGATGTAAATTGTACCAAGGAACATTTTAAAAAATTCTCTTCGAGCTGGGACAGTTTAAACCGCTCATTCATATTATTGGAAATGGAGAAAAAATTCTGGGACAATTCAAAACTGAAAAATGGAAAATGATAAAAATTAATTAACTTTATCGTTTTCTGAAGCAGGTACTGCACCTAATTCAGGGCACGTGTACAGATGTTTGCCCAGGTAATATTACCTGAATGAAGGGCGGTAACCACCCCTAACCCAATAACCCAAACGCTATCTAACAAAGTCAATCGCCCATTAACTTTAATGAACTCTCCTGAGTGGATCTCTTTTATTTGCTCCAGATGAGGTTGCTTTTCAACCTACCGGACAATTTCAGTCTCGGACTCTCTTGGCAATGAGCTTCTACTGTAGTTTATGACGGAAATTCGTCTTTTCATTCTGTATTACAATAAAAGTTCCTTTTTTTTCATGTCAATGATAAATCGTTTTGGCCATTGTTCGTGTGTTACATGATATATGAAAAGTACACATAAATAAAATATGTGTTTGCTATTTTCATGTTAAAATTTATTATAAATAATAAATAATTATAATAATTTACATTTATATAATTAAATAATTTATATTGACATTGAAACGATTTTGAAAAAGATATTTAGATTTTCGTTTTTAATAATAATACATTTGTTATTTAGTTGTGTTAATATGATAAAAATGATACTACAACAATTATGTTTAATATAATTATTATTGGTTTCAATATTACAATTTTTGTATTAGGAGCAGTAACGATTTTTTTTCAAATGGACACCTGGTTTTCTTTCTCATTTTATTGTAATTCCACTTACAAATACCTCGAACGGGATTTTCCATCTGTTTATGTATTAACTTTTCAAGACAATTTTTTTGTTTAAAAAACAGCCAAATGTTAGTAACGTTTCAGTACCATTTTCTTTGATTTCGCTAAATACAGGGCGCATTCATGTAACGGGTGTTTTATAAAAGTGAATTGTACATTTCAAGTAATATAATTAAGTTAGGACAATCATTTATACATCTGTACATTTACATAAAAGTTAAAACATTAAAATTTACTTGTCGTTGGTGTTAAAAAATAATTACTTCAATTATCGTCCTATAATCACTATTAAAAAAACGAATGAATATTTAACAAATCAAGGAAAGTTAATTTCTGATTAGGGCCGACATTTGCTATGCTAAATTCACGCCATGAAATCATTGTACATCTGATCATATTACTTAATAACATAAAATACAAGTGATAAACTGCTTGAAGGGTGGGGAAGTATGTTCGTTAAGAAGTACAGCACAACACTTGATTTACAACTTTGAATAAGTTATTTTTAATACTTCTAAAGCTCGAATTTCCATGGGGCCAGTTTTATTCTGTGCAGTAACGATTGTAGGTTTTTTGTTTTCTATACACCGAATGTCATATTCGTCCTTTTGATAAATATTTACAATCGTTATGATTTTTATTTAAAATTGTTTACGACATAAATTTTTGAAGAAACATATAACATATATCCAAATAAAAAAATTAAACAGTAAAACAATTTTACCAAAAATGTTACAATGGAAAGAGAGAAAAATATTCACTTCGGTACAGAGTATTTTCTCTTCTTTCGTTAATGACAACTTGCATTTTATGAAGATTTGCATGCAGTGCTGTGGAATAATTTCAGATTCCTCTGAACGCCATTTTTATTCTTTTGCGCATCGTTGTACCATCTTTGAGAACTCGTCAGTCCACAAGTCATGACTGCTTGCTTGCGAGTACAACGTTGAATTGAAGTGCTACCTGTCTGGTACATTGCGAAACTAAAACTGTAAAATTAAAAAGGTCCCCAATTAGTGATTCATAAGTAAAAATTTCATCTGATAACACTACTTCAGGAAGTTTTGATGAACATCAAATTTGTGCGTTTTTCCATAGAAATGTTTATCCGAAACGAGAGCATTCCGAACATTAAAATAATCATCTGTTGTAGGTGTGACAAGATGACGACTTGCTCCGTGTCTTCTTGAGTAATCTCCAATAGCGTGGTACTGAATGAAGACCCTTCGGACAGTTGTTGCGGGAATGTTAAGTACTGGTCACATTCTTCAATCTTCCAACAATACTTTGATTTCATTAGAATCTGTGCCTCTTAAAACGAACTCTTAAGCAAATTTAAATATAGTACAACTTAAAAAATCAAACCACTGGGTCGGTAGATAGAAGTGTTAGAGAAAAACGAAGAAGAGATTGAATATTTAAAGATCTATTTACCAAATCCGATTGTAAGCACAAGTGCGAGAGTTTATCTGTGTTTTATATCTTATAACCCTTTACAACGGAACAAATAATGTTGTACGATTACATAAGAGATAATTAAAATCTCCGCTTGGTCCCGTTTTTGTCTCCCAGTTTATGTTTTTTTATAATAGCTTGTTTTCTTTATTTTTTAATTTGTTTTTTAATTTAATTTAGGTTTTCTTGTTATTTTGCTTAACCTTAAACTATGTAACATCGGTGGCCGAGTGGTTTTGGAAATGAAAATCGTATAAAACAATGTATTCAGGAAACTGATGTATATTTTGAAAATCCCCCTAACACCCGTAAATTATTAGAAAGAATTAAAAACAATGAAATTATATTTAAAACAATTGCTATTCAAAAACGCAAATTGATGTGTTCTTTAGTTAAAAGAACAAACTAATAAGTTTTAAAATAAATAGCAATTGAAAAAACATATAACACTAGTTATTACGCCCTTAAAAATTAATAATAATAATAATAACACTAGTTACTCGTTGTTTATCATCGGGGATCTATTTGAAAAAGTTATGAAAATTCTTGAACGAAAAAAATTAAGATAAGGATTAGAGTAACTTGATGAAGATGTATCCTTGCTAAACCTAAAGACAAGACTGATAACTTTTCAATATGCAGGGTATACAAACGTTGAAAGGTAACATTAAATATCTAAGAGATGTGTAGAGATTAGTGACCGTTAATAGATAATTACTCAGACCAGACCGCATCTCACGATATCTGAATAAATATGTAAAAGAGTTGCAAATAAATAAAAACGGGAGTTAAATTGCAAAAATTTCTGATTTAAGGACTGTTTCAAGATTAGATATATAACTTTCACTTAGATTCAAGCACAAAACTGCAAAAGGGCAAAATCATGATATATTTGAAAAATTAAGTATAAAACATGTATAACTAAACACAAAATACAACACATTTCGATTCGAAATGCTAAACGTACATACAAATAAAATCCAACAACAACAAATAAATTTGTTTTTAATAGAAGACGTATAATGTTTATAATCGAGGATATTATGGTCAATTTATTTGTGTTGTAATCCGCACTTTCCGTTCGTTCCAAACTGAGTGGCTTAACAAACCATCTGTACAGCGGGATGTCACGCTGGCCGAGGAATTACCAGTTCAGCCTATAATTTACGATGAAAATCGCACTTGTAGATTTTATTCAGTCTGACGGTGATTAAATGGCTCGGAATCTGGATAACTGAGAACAACCGTTTGTGAGACGTACTACAGTTTCTTTTTTTCATCGTGAGTCAAGCAGTCTTTTCAATTATTTATAACGTCTATTTGTTTCTTGTATTTTCATTCCTGGGTGGGATTCATATTTCAAAAAAAGAAATCCTGGATAGCGTACAACGTTTGTGGTAGATAATGGGACTCCTCACTGTAGGACTTTTACACAAGCATTTATCTGTACACATTTCATTAGGTTTATCTTCATTCTATATGAGCTGGCCGAAGACTTTTATGTCATCAAGGAATGGACGTGTTGAAATGTTACATTTGAAAAAATATTTGACGTGTATAGTAAAATTTATATTGGCCAAACTGCTTCCCTGAGAAGGATCCACTCTAAAGCGCACTTAAGGTGCAAAGTTTGTGAAAGGACTCAGATAAGATCTTTGTGTGAGACCGTACGCATGAAGGAGTTCTACAGTTTTCCTGGTACCGAGTGACAGATTCCATCGAAGATCTGCTCTAAATCAATGCACTCAAGCAACGTTGTCCAAGGGGACAAGCGATATTGTCACCAACAAGAAGCAGCTGTTGACTTTTAGAATGTAATGAGCGCATTCCAAATTGATTCTGAGGGATAGTATTAGAATTTTCATTTATGGGCAATAATCATCGAAGAATTCGTTTTTCTAAAATTTTTGCTGGGTTAAACAGACTAAGGGGCGTCGAAATATCAGGATTTTTATGACTTATGGATCATTTTGATTATTGGGTTCTTCCAATGCGATAGAAAAATGTGGCCCTGAGTACAGCGTTGCATAAGTATTTTAAGTAACGTAAGCCTATGAGACCAAATATTGCTGTTTTTTATTAAATCATATGGTGGAGCTTTTCGAAGAGGTAATTGTTGAATAGGGTTTCGAATGTCCGATAGAGTAAATCCTATAGAAAGGGTTGAGAGTTATGTGGAGAATATTGAAGTTTTGTTGAACATTATATGGAGTGAATACTGTTGAAATACGTTCTGAAAACAACTTAACTGTCGGAATTTGATTTGGCTCAATCGAAGAGGGTTAATTTCCTGACTCCTACCTGTAAATAATTAGCACTTACTCTTACTTCTGCACATTCCGCCAGGGCAATCTGGTAGCGTAATCGTAACAGATATCCGAGTGATCATGGCAGAATGAACAAACTTAGAAAAAAACTTAAAGAAGTAAGTCAAACTTACCGCTGAAATGTACGAAACATAAACTATTTTTCTTGCTAAAACGAGAGTAATCCTTGTAGTACTGGACGCGTGAGATCAGGAAATATAAGAATTTTTTACTCAAATTTATTGTTAAATCAGGGAAACCGTTTGAAAAACCAATTGCGACTGAATCGACAAGTCGACTTATGGGAAGTATGAAATTCAGCCGATTTTTTATTTTATTTTGAACTTAAAGAATGTAAACGGATTTCCAACACTATGCAGGTAAACAACAATTTGTGTGTGTGTGTGTGTGTTTGCAAAAAGCCCTTTGTAAGTATGTCGGGTTCGAATGCAGGGCCGCTGGATTCGAATCCGGGACCTTTACCTTACAGTGATGTGCCGTGCTAAAGTAAACTATTATTATTTGTACATTGTTATTCTAGAAAATAAACAAATAAGTGTGTGGTGGTTAGTGACCATTATTCTATGATTATTCAGAAACCGTGAGATGAGGTCTGATGTTATGTAGGTTTCAGTGAAACATTTTCATTATCGTGCCAACGTTTCGATCTTTATTGAGAACATCTTCAGAGCATGAGACTTACAAACATTGTATAAATATTTCCAACAATTTAGTATTCATTTTTTTTCTATTTATCCCCGTTTATAAAACCCTGGCAGGATAATCTGGCCGAACCATTACCAACGTTTTTCCCTTCATCAGGTATTTTCACCTCAAAGAAGCCGACTCCTTATACAAATATCTTACAACAATCTTATACAAACAATCCAAATTTAAACTCCTTATACACTTTGAGTGAGCAAAAATACAATGATTGGATATAAAAAATATTTTTTAAATTGTCTAAATTCACTTTTTTCCACAACTGCATGGATTTGTAAAATTTAAGCAATACTTTTAAATTCCATGCTTTGAAAATGATCTCAATAATGATTCAAACGTTGACACCCACGAAAAAGAAAATTTTTTTTGTGGAACGTCACATTAGACCGCATCTCAAGATTTCCGAATAATAAACAAATAAATACAACTTATTTTTTGTCGTTGTGTGTATAATCTACCTACTACCAATCGACTGCAATAAAGATAACTTTTTTTTACTCCCATGACAACTTGATTAACTTCAGCACTGATAAATTTGAAAACCGGCTCACAAGCACGTGTCTTTTCTCTCGTCCCAATTTTCATTTACCAACACTAAACGGAGAGTTCACAATTAGCAAACCGAGTGGATTAAAGAGGTGGCCGTGTATCGAATACAACCCTCGTCCGAGAGCACAGGTGCGACTCAGAATTTGCAATTCTACACGGGGCTAAGCCCATAATTATACGGACGAGGGATAACATATGCTGCTCATCACTTTATATCATCCCAACGGGAAGCCCTCTTGACCCGACATCCCCGCGTTTCCCCTTATTTTTAATAACCTCTTGTTTTTTTTTCACCACGGGGTTTCGAACACCCGTGGGCAAACTGCGTATTCATAAATTTTAAAAAATCGCCCTACCGTCAAGAAATTTATAAAAAGAATGGAGGATACGGAACTCGGGGAAAATTTCACAGCCCATCCCGGCGATACTCAGCGTGATAAAACGAATAAGAACCCTTTCGCTCTGAAATAATATATCAGTGGCTTAACAAATCTTCTGCCGACTTGTAAACAAGCGTTGCTTGAGCGTTAAGTGCTCTTATACGTCTTTCTCGCAAATTTCATAATACAATATGTATGACTCCACTTCCTCGCTAATAAATCATGGCACCACTCCGTTCGCATGAACTGCTGACATTCTCTTGATGGAAATGCGAATATATTATTTTTAAAAGCATTGAAAAGAAAGCGATAAAAGTTAAAATGTCACTTTTTAGCATAAGTGCATGAAAGTTAAAAGTGTTAAATAAATCCGCCGGGGTTTTCCAATTAATAATCTTGATCTCGGTATGATATCGATCAAAAAACAAAATTAATTGTGATATGCCAAGCTTCTGACCTCTTCCTGGCAAAACAATTTTAAAGATGTTTAGCAATTGACATAATAAAATTTTTAATAGATGGTTTCAAATATCTTTGAAGACAAAATAAGTTAAAATAGATCAAAAACTTGGCAGATAACATTTTTTTTAATTCAAATAGTTAGTAGTTGTTGGTAAATAGTTGGTAATAGTTTACCATAGTTAGTGATTATGAAAGCTCGCTTGTCTTAAACATATCATATAAATTTTAATTATCTTATATCTGACTTTAATGTATTATGGCTTAAAATTTGTACATATTAATGTTAAAATATACCCAATGGCAATTAAATTAAATTTTAAAAGTATTTCTTTAGTGATTTTTATGGTTTCACAAAATTAGGGATATTTTTCCGTATTTATTCCTATCATAGAAAAAAATATGCTTTTTATAATAACTTTGTAAAACGCACTTCCATTAATTGGTACTTTTAACATTAAATGACGAGTTTTAGTTAAAGGCGTATAATTACATTTCCAAACCTATATTTTTGATTATTAATTATTTAGATATCGTGAGATGCGGTCTGGTGTGATGTAGGTAATAGAAAAACATTTTCTTTATCGTGCCAACGTTTCGAGATTTTATTGATCGATGGCACTCTCAACACAACACGCAAGACTGGTACAATTACACTGAAGACAAACACTTTGAGCCCTGAAGATGATCTCAATAAAAGATCGAAACGCTGGTACGATAAAGAAAGTATTTTTCTGTAACCTACATCACACCAGACCGCATCTCACGATATCTGAATAATTATCTACGGTCATTAATTTCTACATACGTATATTTGTCTTGGGTTTTAGTTATTACTTTGATCGTTACAGTTATTTTTGTTCTTTCCTCATGTATCCTCGCTGGTGTGGCCTGTCAGACGCATTTCATTATGTCACTTTGAGTACTGGGTTTGAAAGAAGGATACTGCCCTAATATGTCTTAGGGAACTATTGGCCACTTTCTGGAACCATTAAAAAAAAATTTTTATTTCTCGTAATTCATATCAACCATCAACCCTCGGAGTGCCGGTGATTTAAAAAAAATCCTATTTTTGTATATCGGGTTCGCTGAATTTAAATGCCGAGACCTTTACCTTACCGTGATGAGCGCATTGATTACAACAGTAATGTATTTTGTTGTTAATATACAATTAAATAAACAAAAAGGTCCTAGAGTTATAGTTACTTTCGACATTTTTTATTAGTATCTAGTACTATTTTATCCAACAAAATATTTCTTATTTAATTCCATTTTTCTTAAACAACTGCTGCAACTATCGTGTTGACCCTGGTCGTTGAGGTTACGAGAAATGGAGAACCTTGAGCGAGGTCAAGAGGACAAATTTTACTGTCGCAACGTACATAAGTATATATGAAATATAAAATTATTTTCCGCAACATAAAAGAATGTTGGGTGGTCGGACCTACAGGTGTCAGTTTTATATTGCCATTCGGAGTGTGTCTAGAACATAAAAACAGGAATGGAGGAACAGTCCAGCAATTAAATTTTCACACGCCATACTATTATAAAATGTTGTCGCCTATCTGCTAAACGTAAATCAAACGAGACGAGAAATCTAAACGCCAGACTGGGTTGAAGAAAGCAAAACGCTTTCCGTCACATTCAGCCACATGGAAAGTTTGTGCTTCGGTCATATTCGGAGGAAAAACAAGAAATTGGCCGACGTTTGAGGTAACTGCTAACAGTAGGCTGTAAATCTGGGGAGAGCCGGTTATTACTTAGCTTTGAACATGGACCGGAGCCAAACCGAGGCAAAACCTTATAACACAACTACGACTCAGCCATATAACCACAGAATGGACGATTCTGTCATAACGGCCTCGGCTTTACAGCATCTCTCTCAACCTTCATGCAAGAATGTTTTCCTTTTTATTTCTCCTATTTTTAATAAACAGTTATTGTTATGTTTCAAAAAGAAGATTTGTGCTGTATATTTCTATAAAAATCTAGATTATTGTATAAACCTTGCTAAAGAATAGCGCAAGTCAAAATTCCACATTTCATACAACTCAATGTATAAGTTAATTTAATATAACATGTGATGTTTGCCAAAATAGCCATTTTATTATACATTTTTGTATAATATATGTTTGTGTGTGCTCTAAATTTGCTAAATGTTTGGAAGTTTTTATCTACTAAATCCAAATGAATGTTAATAGAAAAGTAAAGCACATAATTCCTGACATATTTTTGGTATCTCAGTCGAGGGTTTAAAACCACATTACAATGCTTTTTCAAAATTAATCATAAATAAAATTTCATGCCGGTTTTGCCGGAATTCGAAGTCAAAACGCTCTGGTCTGGCGATATAACTACACAGCCATCGCGATCCGTAAACCTTTCTTTTTTTACTTAAGATTTACTGAATTTCTAAAAATATTTATTGCCAAGTGCTTTATTATCTTGAATTTATAATAAATTTGAGCCAGATAAGGGCGTATTTGTCCATAGAAAAAGGAAACTTTTAGAAGGAAATACGTACTTTATACTACTTTTATGAATAGAGCAAAAATTGTATTCTTCATAAAATTGTTCTTGGAAAACTTTTATGACGGTTGACGACTGGTAGATTCCCGAATGTGGTCAATCATTTATTGAACTGAAACGTGATTGAACAAACATTTTTGGAGAAGTCATTTGTCAAACTGAGTTTTTTACTGTGCGAGAGTGATTTGAGTGGCAGTTATTTTGACCCGCTTTGAACAGATAAGCAAACAGGGTAGTCGGTCATCGAATTAACGATAAGTGCTTATCTGTTAAGTAAATCAACTAGCTTCAAATGACTTTTTTTGCCAACGTCAGCAAGCATTAATCGGATCTGGCACAAACAAATTGCTTGTTCATATGCGACTGAGCAAACGTTAATAATTTCGGTAATAACTTGAATACCAGACTGGGGAACAAGAGCGGCCGACAGGGCCGACTGGATTTCTGATAATTAGCCATTAATCATAGTCGGTGTCGGGATGCGATCATGAATTTCACACGCCAATCAAATTGAGATGATTGCAATGGAAGTATCAATGGATTCGTGTCATGGCTAACTAGTTAAAACCAAAACTGGTCACATTATTGTTTGGAAGATCGCGAAATTCTTAAAACCCCGAAACATCCCCAGACATTATCGGTTTGCACAATAACTGAATTTAATTGATTAACGTAGGGATTTATTTATTATTCATAACAACTTAATTTGATAATAAACGACCACCTATGAAAAAATATTGAAAAAACTTAGTAAACTTTACCCAATTCGCGGACATTAGTGACAATATATATATTTTTTAATTAAAAATGTATCTCTAAAATTCTTAAAACCCCCGAAACATCCCCAGACATTATCGGTTTGCACAATAACTGAATTT